>VYZV01034920.1:16220-50387 GCA_013401275.1 Pandion haliaetus | reverse complement strand
GAAAAGGGAACCAAAAAAAGACATATGAAGAATTTGTCCTGGTTAGGCTCAGTCATTCAAGCCTAAAACCCAATGGAAATATTTATTTTTAAGGTTGAAATAGATTATTCCAATATTAATCTTTCAAAGATGGCATGTCCCCACTTTTCTTTCTTTTTTTTTTCTTCTTTTTTTTTTTCTTTTTTTCAATTCAACCACTAAAACATGCTAAAACCACAATTGGAACATGGTGTGGAGTGCACCTAGAGAAACCTCTCATTTGCTCTGAAATGGTTTTGTTTTCCTTTTTGATATGCTGAAAATTTATCCTTAAAAGATATTTTAATCTCCATAAAAGTTTTTTATTTTCTGGACTTGCTGAAAGACTGAAAAATCTGGGGGTCAACCAGATTTAACAGTTAATTCATTCACTATTTGTCTTTCCAAGAGTAATTAATTTGGGGCAAAGATCACACATTTTAATGTGTTTAGAGTATGCCTAAACCATCATAATAAAATCCAATTATTAATCAAACTGACATATAAATGTGGGACATACGTTGTATGTGGGCAATGTGTTATGCCAGTGGAATCTTTTGCTCCGTATTTCCAATCAGCATGAGGGTCTTTTATGTTATGGTCAAATATGAGAAAAGTTATGACACTGTTATCCTTAAAAGGTTGTCTGTCTGCAGAATGGACACATATGCATAGTTCACATATCCACAAGAAATTTAAGATTCACTAGAATAAAGAAATTCTTCTCCTAAGTGAAGTACACAAGTATTGTCTTTCACAAAAGTGCATTGCCCCTGTCCTGCAGGTGTCAAACAGCATCTCTGTTTTGCATTCATATGGTACTGTTAGGAGGGTTTGAATTTCTATTTATTATGAAGCCAGTTCACCTCTACTGCTCAGTAGGATGTTCTGCAAAGTGATCTCACTGATGTGGTGACATCACTATGTTAAAAATAAGCCATGCTGGCATATATGTGATGAAAAACAATATTATTCAAAATAAAATTATATTTCAACTGTGCAAAGCTCTCAGTGTGTTTGAAGTGTATATTTAAAGGAGACAGCCCAAACACTCTGTTGTGAGAGAAAAGTTGTATTATACTATAATATTTTTATGTGGCTATAAAACACATGCAAAAACCCCTCCCAAGCAATGTCTTGTTTATTTATTAATTTAGCTTTTTCAGCTGCCAGCAAAGAGACACAGTCTAATTCCCTTAGATATGGAAGTTGTTCGGCTTTTCTGATCCTGAATTCAGTCTCCTTTTGGAGGAGAGATCTGAGGTGAGGGACCAGGTCTTCATCCTAATATTTCGAATTTCAGCTCTTCATTCCTTTTAGGTGCTAGACCAACACCTACCAAACAGATGAGGGAGCAGGCTATTTAAAGCCTACTATGATGAGCAGTTGAAGGCTGGCTTTTCTAAAGGTGTTTCAGTGGGAGGTTTTGTTTCCCTTTCTTTTGTTGTTTTCTCAACCTGGTCTTTGCCCCTGTATAGTGCACTCTGATGCTCCGAATAGGAAACAGCAGCCAATTCTACAGTTTTGTACCATGCATGCTTTGATAGGATAGCAGCAATCTCAAATATCTTCAGGGAATAAGACTTAGCAGCCTGGATTCTCTCTTACAAAGGGACAAGTCTCACAAACTGTGAAGTCTCACAAAACTGGTTAGCAGACTCAAGGCTAAGTGCTCAACTAAGTAAAGACTGGGGAAAAAAAGAGATGCTGGTTCCTAAATGATACAAGCAGGTTCAAAATTTTTCCATTGTTGTGCTGGTTTGGGTTTTTTTCAGTTCTTGTGAACAGCTGAGAGGATTCTTGGTTTCCTTCCGTAAGTGCTGGGGAGTTCAGCTGACCTTGAAAAAGTTGATTGCAGAGATTTCCAATGGCAAGTGGGCCGTTAGCTAAATGGCTAGAGAGACAGATGTGTCAGAAGCTCTTAAACTTGTCAGGAGAGATACCTTCCTTCTTCCCATTGGAGGCAACTGCGTTCCGTACTGTATAACATACTTCTGATTTTCCTGGTTGAAATAATAAGACATTGTCACAGTCCTCAGCTGGGGTAAACTGACGTTATTCCATTGAGTTTCATAGACATAGGCTGATTTGCTCTAGCTGGAAAACTGGTCGAGGCTCTGAGCTTTATAAACGAAGATAAACTTTTTTCTGGAGTGTGTGTGCACATGTATGCTCATGTACAGCTTGGCTAATTTAGGATCCTGGAGATTATTGTGACATTATTAGTAATATTCCTTCTTTCCCCTGTTCTTAAAAAGGACATTTCCACAAATAAAGCTTTTAGATTGTCAGCAGATTTACCTCCTGCCCTACGAGGCACACCCTAACCTCTTCTAATAATACAAATGTTATCTTAGTCTAAATAGTTATTCTTGTCCTTGATGTGTATTTTGCACTCCTGTCAAGGACCAGAATGGAAAGAAATCACGGGCAGTATGAGGAAGGGTCAAACTGAGCATGAAAAGATTTCTTTGCCTTCATGTAACGTACAAATCAGGATTGTTAGAACAGGCACCAACGAACCGCATTATTCATAACACTTCACAGTTTTCTCATGGAAGCCGACAAATGTGCATTGCCTGAACATATTTTGTTAATTCATTGGTTTTTTTGCTATGAATACAGCTGAATAATTTCAGAGCATTTTCCTGACAGTAATGAGCGGTGCTTTGTAGCTTCCCTAGGATGCACATTACTACTGTTTTGCTCATTTTATGGATGGGTAAACTGAGGCACAAAAGTGAAAGAACAGGTCAAGTGCAGGGCTATGGAATTAAAAGGAGTCCTGATAATTTTGAATTACTACCCCCTATTCTAGCAAAAATACGAAATCTCACATTAATCTGGTTCCTCATTTATCAAAGAATGATATTTTGGTGAAGAATTAGTAGGTTTAATTAAAACATGGCAAAGTATTTTTGTATTGCTTAATGAATCTTTAGATGCTAGAAACCTTTGGACTGTTTGTTTGATCTTCATATTTAAACATGATTTTAACAGCAACAGTTCACCCATGGCACTAAGAGACATCAGTTGCAGAAAAACACACTAATACAGACCAGAGCTGAATTAAACTGTGTTGATGGAGATAACCAGTTGCATATGTTTTTAGTTAGCAGGAGCCAAATCAGATAACCACCATAAAGAAACACTGGGCCTGATGGATATTTTTTTTTTTCTGAGAAAGACTGGATTGCAGCCTGAGTCTTGGTTACTATATTCGTCCGTTTATACTCAGGAATCAGGAAAATGAAATTCTGGATAAAGTGAAAAGGTGACTGGAGAGGAAGGAAGAGCAAAGTATGTGAAGGGCAAAGACATAAACATTGGTGCTGTTCTCTTCGTGTTACTAGACAAGGACCTTCTATTGATTTCTCCAGGCATGCTTGCACTTCCTTCCTTCAGTGACTAATGATACGCCCTTTGGGTTATGATGACACTGCATTTCATAGGCCTGCAGGTCGAATACCTGATGTATTCTCTGCCTGGCTCCTACTTTAAGTCATTGTCCTACTCCAAGCCAGGCTCTTCTCAATCGTGAGGCAAATAAGAAAGGGAGATAATTTACGTCATGCATCCCAGGATGGAGAATAAAATGCAACACTTCAGGTAGGTTCAAACATAGCTGGATATTGTCCGAAGCCTCATTTCCAGTCTGCAGCATAGCATCAAGTCTGGTGTCTTTAATGTTTTTCTCACAACAGTTTCCAGAACTCTGTTTCCTTCTGCAGGAACCCCAAAGTGCATATGTGTTAGGCACACATTTCCTCGCCCACCTCTGCGTTGGAACACAGATTTGTTTTAACTTTGATTAACAATCCTCCACAAAAATTTAAAGAAAGAAGTGACTGATTCTTCTCTCACTTTCAGTAAATTAGGAATAATTCCCCTCTCCCTCCCACCCCTAGGCCATGGAGTTAACATAAATAATGTAAAACTGGTGAAGGTGACAGAAGAGTTAGGCTAAAAATGAAGCCTACTGCCTTCAACACAGAGAATATGGGGCGCAAATTGTATCTTGGCCTATTTAATTGCCAGGCAAAATGTGGGACAAGAACTCTTGGGGGCTCCCAGTCACTGGCAATATGAAGCATTTGTTCTAAGTAGCTCATAATAGCTGCTCTGGCCAACCTCCTTCTCATGTTCAAGAAGTAAAAACAGCAGGAGATTTTCAGAAGTGTGAAGAAGAAGTAAGCATCCAATTTTCATTTACTTTTAACAAAAGTTTTTCCTGTCGCAATCCTGTGTGCCTTTGAACATATCAACCTGTATTCCACCAGCAAACTAGCTTTTGCATAATGTACTATCTGAGCTTCCCCAGTAACCACGTGGAAGACCAGTAACACCACCAGTGAGAAATTCAAAATAATGTAATGTAACCCTGAAATTACTGATTTGACAAAAAGGCTTTTTTCTTAATATCCAACACTGTTTCTACCATCTGGGAAGAATGATACTTTTGTGAAGCCAGAGATCCCATCATTTAATGTGCAAAATTTAGGATGCCAAGCAGGATGGCTAAATAGCTCGTTTGTAACAAAATGTAGCTGTGAGGCTTTTTCTTGAGTGTCTCATGATGTAAATGGGAATTGCTGGTCCAGAGACTGAATTTACAGCTCTGATTTTAAATTTCTTGTCTCTCTCGAGACTACCGTGACTTAAGAAAACCTTAAAGTGCATGGAAATACATTCCTAAAAGCCTAAAAAAACACCGATACTGAGAAGCCTCCAGACCTCTTTCCACAATTTCCTATTCTTACAGAATACTTAGTACTGAAAACAGCTCAAATAAGTGCAAACACACTGTCCCTGTCTCACCTTCATTTGGTGCTAAATCCCCCTACACAGGAGATAACTATTTCTTAGCTGCAGTCTGGAGAGCTGCCTTTGGTTCAACAGCAAGCTACAAACATTTCTTTCTCGGGCGGCATAGTATTATGCTGTGGTTTTGCCAGGTGTTGATAGAAGAGGCTGATACTTAAAGTTTTATCATGTTTAATCACTGTTCTGGTCACTAGTTAAGGACGTGCGTGTTTCTTCTCCTTTTCCCCACCTGCCCAAAACATATTGGCCAAGGGAGCGTTGGGTAAAAAAGACTGGAAACCAAGCATCATGGTCCCACTTCTTAGCCTTGGCAGTGTTAAGAAGTACCAGTTTGGCTGGACATCACAAAAATTAATCTCAGGACAGATAGACTAGCATGGATGAGGACAGAAAGAGAGCAGGGGAACTTTCCAGATGCTATTCTGGATGTTGAACGGGAGATTGCAGAGCCTGCTAAAGCACAGCACCTGCCTATGTCAAACTCCAGTTGCATCCCAGGCACCATTGGAATGAGCAAAGTTATTTCAAGTGGTGAGGAGTCATGGCCGGGCATTGTGAGCAATTGCTTGGGCTGCATCCCATCCTGCCAGCAAGGCCAGTCATTGTACTCTGGCTAGTGACAGCCAGATTGGTTGCTGGCACTGCCGTTTCCGAGAACGGGAAGGTGCATGATGCCGAAAGTCTCAGGAGACAAGCAAATTTATAAACATAAAAGGGACTTCTTTTTTTTGTGCCTCCATGCAGCCAAATTTGACAGGAGTATATTTCTTGCAATTCAATGAAAATAGGTGGTCAGGCTAAGGCAGAGGAGTATTAACTCTAGTAATATGTGATCCCATAAAAATACCGTGCCAGAGGCCAATAAAATGAAGACACACAAATCCGAAGGCAATTTTTTAATTCTGTTGTTCCTGGAACTGTTTTTTCTGTTTCATTCATCTTCCTTTTGCTGCCACCGTTAGGAGGTGCTGGATAGATGCTTTAAACGTGGTATTCCAGTGCCAGAAATACATTGTGCCAGCTGATAGAGAAATACATTCACATGTAGGGAATTCCTGAGCCCACTGTTAGTTATAGAAATATTATTCAAGAGCCAAAATCATGTGATACTTCTTGGAAGAAAAAGACCATGAAATTCAGGAAGAATTTTCCTCCATTGAGGATCTGGAAATCTATGCCATGTCTTAATCTGTAACAGTCTTCCTGAGTATCTGCTGTGATTTTTTAAAGTGAAACATATGATAGAAATAGAAAGCTTAATCAAATTTCCTCAGCTTACTAATTATTTGTTCTTGCTTTTTCTTCTGTGCTTTGCCTGACAATTGAATGTGGCAGAGACGTAAACCTGGGAGGTTTGTGTTGTTTTCAACTAGCCCTTAAAACACCTTTTTCTATATATATATACACAGGTAAAAATAAGAAAGAAAAGATGTCAGCCATATGACAACAATGCGGAATGTCTGGACAGAGGATCTGACTCTTTAAAATTAGTATGTTTACACGACTGATGAATTACTAGGGACTTTAATTGTAAAGCTCTGGCTGCTATTGCCACATTTCACAGACTAGGATCAGGAGCTATTTCATCTATCTGTAATTTTATTTCTTTACCAAGCACCTGATCATGAGAAACAATAACTGTCAGCAGTGTAAATTCCCACAGGACTTTGAAGATTTACTCTTACTAACTACAGATCCGTCCAATATCTCTCAGGATCAGTCTCTACCTGTCCCAGTCTGAGATATAATTTTGCTGTAGACTGTAACTGTTTACAGAAGTAGGAGCCTTCAATAGATCAGTGTATGAAATCATTCCTATTCCTCCACAGTAGTTTGTAAAGTTTCCAAAGAGCTTTCCAGGCTTTCTGGATGAAAACCACTATACAAATGCAAGATGCCATTATTATTTATTGTTTCAGTTTGACAGAAAGATGGAGGGTTTCATTTTGACTTTATATTTCCATCTTCTCTCCACTTTGCTTTTGTTTCATAACTTTCTGACATGCAGAATTTTCCTTTGTATTCCTTCCAAGCTGTTAAGGCAGAGAGGTTGGAATCCTGCAGCCACAAATAAGTGTTAAATTAGAGCAATTTTTAATTATTATTTGTGTGCTCATCACATAGGTGATCATAGTAAAGGTGCCATGCTTCAGTGTCCTGTATCTGAGACTAGCTGGTTCAGGATATTCCAAAAAGGAGTAAGAAATCCATTTGTGACCAATTCTGAAAGGACCTTACAGATAGGAAAGTTTCTTTCACAGCCTTACATTCCTGCTTACCTTGACCCCTAGAAATACTATTTTATATTGCTTTGAAACATGTTTCTTTGCTATCTTTTGTAGTAGTTAATTTTTGCTGCACACAGCTGTAATGCGGGGTGGGTAGATGGTGGGAAACACANTTTAGCCACAGTTTGTATATATCTGAAAGGTAAGATATCCACCTCATTTTTTTTTTCTGTTACTCTTCTCCCAGATAATTTTTTCCTTTAATTAATCCCATAGTATTTTGTGATGGGGAACCCTACTGGATAACTATGCTATGCAATATTATTTCTTCCTGAATATTTAATTTCATAAGTTCTAGTAAGGTAAATGTTAGTTGCTTCTACCTTGAGCAAGCCACAACTTTGATTACCACAGGAAAAAATTGCTGTTCGGTATGCCTATTCTGCTTGAGCCAGTTGAAGTAGAGTTTCAATTCACTTATTAAAATAAGTGGGTCATTTTGAAGACCCCTTAGAAGAACAGTGGATGAGAGACTCTGCTTTTATCCTATTCCCAGCTTTATTTAATCTAAAATGCCTCTGAGAGAGAGATTCCCTCATCTCTGAGTTGTGCAAACACAATGCTGCACATTGATACAAGATCTGTTGTGAACCTTGTAGAAAAACTGCTGGTGAGTGGAATCCTAAATATGTGAATGCAGCAGGTAAAACAGGACTGAAAATAATAGTTGAGGTCTGTGCCTGTGTCCCAGATACTGAAGGAGAAGACAACTGCTTTGGTAGTGCCCAGGAATGAGAAGAGCAGAGAACTTGTTTGATGGATACCATAACTGCATTAATACCATTAATATCTTTAACATGGCAAAAAAAAAAAGAAATTAAAGAAGGGGCGTGCTGTCTAACATATTATGGTGCCATGAAACCTCCCAAATGCTGAAATACTGATGTAGATTTGTTGTTGTTGTTGTTTTAATCATAATTGCTCCAGTGTCAAATGAGATTGTAATGAGAAGTGGAGTTGTTACAGAAAGTTCATCATTTTTGGAACTTCTGTGAGATAGTGTCAAATAACAAGTTTTTCTCCCCATGTTTTTCCCACTTTTGCAGCTGCCTCTTCATTTCCTGGTTTGGAGACTGACTCAGAAAAGAAGGCATTAAGCATTAAAATTAGCTGAAAAATAAAGGGTGGAGATGTGAAAAATGTCAGGGACTTTGCATTCTATTTTTCATGAGTTTTCAAACTTTTTCAACATTTCTTAATAGTCTTGTTTAATACTAGTTGTTCCAGCTACTTTTAGAAGACAGTGTGGAAGACATGAGGCCTAGATACTGCAGACAAGAAGCCTAATGACTTGGGGCACAGACTAACCGAAAACTAATTCCAGATGTTCCAGATGCCTCTGATAAGGCAGAACCTGGTGTTTCATAATTTTTTTTTTTTTTTTGTAACAACAGTTGGCAACAATATAGAGGCCAAGATTATGTAAGTTGTGGACTGAAGTTGTATGAGCGTAACTGTAGGGTTGAAATATTTTAGACCCATTTTTCAGTACATTTGTGTGCCAGTGTTTGCACAGTATGTGTTTGATGTGGGCTATAAGGCTGCCTTCCCTTCAAGACTACACTGAGATGGTTTCAGCTGATGACCATTCATAGTTATTATACTTGTAAATCACAGCCTATACTCATCCTTGCAGATCAAAAAGGGAGTAATTTCTCACTCACAGGAGATTACGTGTACTACCTGTCTTCTAGATCTACTCTATGATCTGCAAAGTGCATTTCATGTTAGAATTGGCCTTTTCTGCTGAGGAATTATATTTTTGCTTGACTTTACCATAAGCCAAACAGGAGCTCCTGAGCTCTTGCACAGAGTAATGAAAAGTCTTCATTCTTGCTCACTTTTGAATACTTAAATAAAACACCTCAATTCGGAGACCTGGCTGTAGGACAGAGGGACAGTGCCAGGGAGGAAAACAGCTCTGAAGAACATTGTGGGAATTTCATGCATTTTCTGGATGTGTTCATCTTTCTCCGTTAGCCCAGAGGACCCAAGGCTAGCCGATTCCCATCTACTTCAGCCCACTGCCTCAGGTTACATTAAATGAATTCAGACCTCAGATAAGCAGTCTCAAGAAGGGAAAAAAAAAATTAAAAAATCAAACCCATACACTAATATGTGAGTAAAGCAGCAAAGAAATAAAGGGGAAAAAGAAGGGATATTTGTCTCAGTGTCTCTAGGATGAGAAGTGCAGCTCACCAGTATTTCCATCCTCCGACTGCTCCCTCTGCTGCCTGCAAGACTGAGGGGAGCCGGGAAAGCTGCACGATGTCTGTATGGCCGCCCAGGTGGGCTCTGCATCCCTCTTCCTCGCTCTGCTCTCTGCATTAGAGATTCCGACAGTTACTAGATAAAGTTAAAGACTCATGTAGTGATCTTCACACTAATTGGACTGTAATGTATAGCCTCGGTCAAGCAAATCTCTCCCAGCACTCCTCTCCACAGACGGCAATCAAGCCATTTACAGAAGATGCATCGGCTGCTGGGACCCTGGAGTAACCTTAAACTGCACTGGCCTTTTAGCAGAAAACACAATTAATTTTGATACTGAAGGGCAATTAGGACTGGGGTTAAAATAAAAAATCTTCTGAACAGAGAATGTCAAAGACTGGGAAGGAAACTATTTCCCTTGTACACAGTGTGTTGAAGGTCTGTAAGTACAGCAACTGTCAGCTCATGTTAATTCAGATCACTTTGTAAACCCTCCTTTCAACAGAAGAAATGTAAATTCAGATTAATAAGTACCATGCTCAAACCCCACTAAGACTGATTGCCATTTTCTTTAAGTCTTTGCTGCCAGAATGAGCACAGCTTCTCCTCGTTCTTGCTGGGGAAACCTGCTTTACATCCCAGAATGTAGTGAAATGACCAAATGCATTTATTTTGTTCTGTTTCATTTCCAAAAGAAAATGGTCTCCCAGCTGACACTCTGCAGATCACGACTCAGAGAAAATAATGTTAGCAACTCTATAAACTTCACTTTAGAAGCACAAAAGATGTTCACAGTAATACATATCTACATGCACTCACATGCCCTGACATATATGCAAGACAGCCAAAATTTTGGCCCCACCTGTGCAAACTGCTTAGGTCCATGTCACTCTCCATAACTCAAGCAAATGCATCAGATCTGTTGGCTGTGTTTTTTTTCTCCCCCCCGCCCCCCAAACAATCAATTGAGCACTCAGCTGAAGTCCTTGAGCATCACTGGCACAACTCAAGCACCAGAAAAGCCATGCAAGCACCAGAAAAGCCATGCGAGCACAGAAAGGGTGGCAATATTCACAGCAAAATTTTTAATTGCCGATTTTCTTTAAGGACTAGAGATAAAAGATGAATGCTCAGGAATCATAAGTGAAATCCTGATCCAGCAACATCTGATGGGCAAAGATTTCAGTGGGATCCACCAATAATTGTTAGTAAAGATATCTTGGGGGACAAATATTGAGTGGAACTGGTCAGTTTCTCAAACTGTACATGAATATTTGTCAGTGACACCCCAAGAGAATGTGGACAGCTTCAATGCAAACAATTTAAGAAAAAAAAAGGCTAAGTTCTCACCAATGTATGAGAAAGCAATGAGAAATTTTAAGAGGAGTTTTACCCAGGAGGAAAGGTCAGCAAAACTCTTGAAATAACTTTTCAGAGTCCATTCCACCATGGCCAGTGACTCCCAGATTCTGATCTTTGCTGGTGTTTGGCCCTTTTTTTGAATGCAAACCTAACCCTGCCAGTCTGGGAAAATGGGATTTAGCTGGTTCTTCATGAAAGAAATGTGTAAAGGAAAGTCCAGGATAGCAGGGAGGAAGCTGTAAAGATGCTGCAGTCTTTCACACAGATGAATTCACAGAAAACTGGGGCCAGGTGAAGTGCTGTCCTCTTCCCTACACTGCCAGTGACACTGCTACAGGCCCTGTCAGCAGATGAGACAATTTCAGTTAAAATGAGAGAGAAGACATGTTAGCTAGGGGCTTGCCTTCCAAAATCTCTTCCTGCTTTGCTCCAGGACCGCTCACACCCATGAGCTTTCTGCGCTTGGTAGAGGACCTTCTTTTCTCCCTGACCTCCAAGAGAACTAACAGATGTCTGAGGCAAGGGGGTTCACCGTGATAGTCTTGGTGAGGTTTATTACATTTTGGTTCAATTCATGTTGCTGTCAGTGGGTAATGGCCACAGTCTGTTGATATGTGAATTAGATTTTTAAGAGTTTGTCAGAGATCCCAAAGCTCATGTCAAGTGTTTTTATGCATCTTGAACAAATCTCAGTCTTTAATACCAAGGGAATATTTCCAGGTATGCAGGCACGCAGTGGCTGGAAAGAGATGGGGGATGTGAGAGACTGAAGGAGTTAATGTCTCAAACATTGTGGTGGGGCAAGTTCTGCTTAACGACTAACTCTGCTTAACAACGAACTCTATCTAGCAAGGAACCATAGGTGAAAAGAAGCCCATCAGCACCAGGATGGGGAGAGCATGCTGGAGGGTGTACAGCTCCTGTTCTGTTGTGCTGTTCTGATGTGCTGAACAGGGCAGCCCACCATGTACAGCAACAGGGAGGGGAAGCTACTCCCCAAACGACCCCCAAGCCCATGGCCCAAAGGCTGCCTAATTAGCCTAATGAGTTCGAGTGCCCGACCAAAGGAGGGGCAAGGGTGATGAAAGGACACCAACTGAAGCCCTATGTATGCAAACCCACTGGAACCAGACCCTTCAGCTGGCTGCACCCCTCACCTGACTGAACCAATGCTGGACCTAGGACAGGTGAAATCTTCTCTCTCTCTCTCTCTCTTTCCCTTTTCCTTTTCTGTAATCCCTTTAGACATAAACCTCATCCCTTTAGACATAAGCTGTTGACCAAGTGTGGGACTAGGAGTGGCTTCAGCTGCCCCAGGCTCCTCACTGTGAAAGAGTCTAGAAAGCAAGGGGTTCTGCTCTGAACCTCGTGACCCAATGGGAGGGCTCCCCTTATTGTCTTCCCTGAACTGATTCCCAAATAAGCAAGGCCTGTAGTATATATATGTTTGGTGATGTATGGTTAGCACGTTAGACAGTTTACTGACATAGTTTCATGCCAATTTTTGTTGTGAGCATACCAATTTTGGTGGTGAGCATGCCAATTCTTGTTGTGAGCAAATAAAAATTGAGTTTTGTGAGTTAAAGGATCCCTGGTGTCGTTTCTCTTTAATCCTGACCCAGGAATGAGCAAACCTGAGTCATCATCCTGAGAAACTGGGACATGACAGGGGAGAGTGAGAAGGAGTCTTTATGTAGCTAGAAAAAATCAAGATGCTATTTCCATTGATGCTAGTGAAAAGACTAATTTTTCTTTGTCTTTCCATGTTCTTTTTTCCATTTACAGGGCTCTCCAGTCTGCAGTGAACTGTTTTCACATCCGAGACTCAGGCAGCCATCCCACAAGCTGTACTTGGGAAACCACTAAGTGATGTTAGGTTTACACAGTGGGTAGGTTTTATACATGTTTTTCTGGAAAGCAGTATCCTAGGGGAATCTCAGTGCCAAAAATGGCACAAGAAGCACTAGCAGCCAGTAGAGCATCTGAGGAGTTCACAGGGTTAAATCTATTGTTTTCAGGGATTGATTCAATATCTGTTTTGTCAACCTGTTTAAGTTCCAGGCCCCCATTCCCACCAGCTACAAGGAAGGGTAAGGAGCCCAGAGTAAACTCATTTGGGCCTTTTAAGTACAACATGATTCATATTTGTGTGCAGCCTCTGTCATGGGTTGTGCACAGCCCACTGCCAGAATCCATGTCACCCTCTCAATCTTGCGCCAGAGGGGGCAGGTGGACAAGATAACTTAATAGCTCTTATTCATTTGGAATTTCTCTGGTTATGGGGTAGGTCACCTTGTTCAGCAAGAGAGGGAAAGCATTTAAATCTTCAGCCCAAACTCAAGCTCCAATGTAAGCAAGTTTCGCAGAAACTGAACTTATATTTCTTCTCTTGTTATCTCTCAATTTCTTGAGGCATCCCTTTACGCAAGAGTGATGCAAGGGCTTCAATGGTAATGAAAAAGATAATAATCCACCATGTTCATACAACTGACATGAAAGTGAGAACTCTCACCAAGTGACTTGAGTGAGGGACAGGAGCAGGTTTAGTCTCCGCGAAGCGTGTGGCTGTATGTTGGAACCAGACTTAACATAGGTTCCCATGTCCATGCAGATGAGGGGTAGGATCGCAGTGCACATCCCAGCCAATCCTGCAGAGTACTGATGTGTCAACGTGCATCAAATCATGCAGTCAAACTGCTTGATTGCTGGGTCAGTCCAGATTGCAGTGAAGTTTGAAAACTGGTAAGGATAAGATCTTCCTGGATGTATTATCATTTCCTTTTCTAGAGGAATATGGCATTAGAAATGTGAGACTGGATGAGAGAACAAATAAACATCTACATTTACATCAAACCATATAAAAAGGTATCAACAAATTCTCTAACCAGCTGAATCTGAGGCCCTGCCATACTTCTGCCCTGCAGTTTTATACCCTGAAGCATCTGAGCATCCAAAATATTATTTAAATGTTGTGGGGTTTTGTTTTTTTCACAAACCTTCCTATGGTGATACCTAGCTGTTCTAGTTGCTTGTGCAGATATCATCATGTAGTGACATGCCAAAATGGACAAAAATTGCAAAACACTCCCAGATTTTTGAAACTCAAACTGAATCAATTTAGCCTGAGAAAAAGTTAATCATAAAAAGAATTGCTACGTGGGCATTTTTCACACACACAAAAATCAGCATGTATTTCTTTGCCGCAAAAATTCAGAATTGTCATTTTTGCACAAAATTCATTAATAAACAATACTTCTGTCACACTTTTCATCCAAAGAAGGGAAATCACCTAAAAACTCTATTTAATTAACCTCTACAGCCCCCTTGTGAGCTTGGCATTATTATCTCCATTTCACAAACGGCACATTGAAACACAGTGAGCTTAAGTGACTTCCTTACAAGTAAAACTACATAGCAGGTCAATGGCAGAGCTTGGAATAGATCCCAAATCTCTTGGGCCATGGCCCCATGTTTTAAGTGCTACAAACCTTCCCTTCTTAAAATGGGTGAAGATTCAGATAATTATTTTTTTTTTATTGAACCTAAGCTGCTCACATCTGGGATTAAACTCCAAAAAGCATCTAAAAAATGCTGTGCAATTTGAGCATCTAAAAGAGCGTCTAAGAAGGAGAAACAAGCTCTTTCATTTTGTTTAAGGGCTGTACACAAATGTCTCTGGTGGAAAATAAGGAGTCTTTAAGAATGATGTGTGACTTCTAGTGATGGAGCCTGGGTTAGCGAGGGTATTTATTTTTCCCTTCATTAAGAAACAACTTATCATTCCAGTAAAGGAGCTGTTAATGAGTTTGTTCACACTCACTGAGAAATGACTGCAGGATACTCCTCAGAGAACTTACTCTGAATGCATACATAAACCAGCCAGAGCTCTAGGTACAACCAACAACCTGTGGAGAGGAAGTGCTTTTGCGGTTTTGCCTTTCCATCTGTTTGCTTCTTTGTTTGTTTTTCCTCCCCCTCCAGTTCAGTTCAACAGATCTGGGAGGAAACCAGCAGATTTGGAGCACGCAGGTTAGAATGCGCGTTCCTGAACTGCCACCGGACTTGTGCAAGGGGCACGGCATCAGCGTGAAATTGCCGGTCAGGCAGCTGATGGAGAGCAGAGGAAGAGGACGTGCTCTTTCCCCAACCCACCCATGAAGCCAAGATCTACTGCCCAAATCATCAGGAGGTGGAGATGGACAGGTGTCCCTCTGCACCCTGTGTTGTGGGCCTTCATCCATGGCAGGGGATGGCTGCCCTCAACAGCCCCAGGCTGAAGCACACCCATCTCCACCCATGACAAGGCCACCCAGGTCATGTCCTAACAGCATGTGTGGGGATACATCCACTCTCTGACAGAAGAGGAGGGTAGCAGAGCTGTTTTCTTCTGCATGTGCTTTCAGTGCAGCCTCAGGCTGCTGGCTTGGAGCCAGCACAGTCCTGTACTGGGCAAAGTTTGGGATTCCCCAGCGCTGGAAAACATTCTGCTGGCACCATCTCAGACACTTACCCTTTTGCCGTTACAGTTTTTGAATGTGGGTTAGCACATAATTAGACTGTGTAATACTAAAAGAGAATTACTGAGCAAACAAGGCAGCTTGCCCACCCTTTGGACAGTTCAGAGATGATCCTCAGATTGCTCCTCATGTCTTCAGACTGTTTCCAACAAAACTGAATGTCTGTGTCTAGGCTATATATATGAGTGTATATATATAATCTCTCCTCACCATCCACCTATTGTCCTCCTGTTCTTTTTGTCAGCTGTTTTGAGAAGTATTTCCGATTCAGCAGCATGAATAATTGTTGGGGTTTCTTGTTTGTTTGAAAAAATATGGATAACAAATGGCAACATTTGCTCTTCAGACTCCACTCCTACCCCAAGAAGACCCACCCTGACCTCCAAAATGAAATCAGTAACTTCACTCCTCTTCATTTCCTCATCCTGTGTCTAAAGCCAGGGGAAGTGGGTTCGACCTTTTGCACATAATCTGACACACGGCACGCAGGGCCAGAAGGCAAAAAATCATTTCAACAAAAGGCTGGAGCTCTTGGTTAGGTAAATTCAGGAAGAAGAGAGATAGGAAACGGCAGTAATGTCGCCAATAGACTAAGAGGATCCTGGCACCAGCCGGGGGGTGAAATACAAGGTTGTGTCTAACAAGGACTGAGTAAAAATCTTCAGCTCACTTTGAAACATACGACACCAAAGACATTTACTGAAACAGCTTTGGAGGGGAGATGGGAAGACATTTTTCTTCGGGGAAGCTAGCCTCAAAGAAAAGCATCGTGTTTAGTATCCAAGGGTAGGACAGCCAGGTGGGATGGACAGAGGACTCACCCTGTCACATGGCATCATCCTAGGATGAATTGCCCTACCTGTACTTCATCCTCTCAGCCAGTGATACTTCATCCTCTCCTGGTGCCCCAGGATCACCTTGCTGAGCACCAGTTATATACTTAGCACACAGCCATAGGTACATGCGATGAGGTTTCACTAGAGTGCTTCGTGCTATCCAGATACATATCTGTGTAGCCACTGTTACCCATTAGTGGAAGACCTCAAAGTTAACACAATTCTCCTTCAAACAGCCTGTGATGTACTGAAATGCTGCTCTCCCCCCCATGCCCCCACCCCATTACGGAGAGGCACAAGAAGTCCATGCTCATGAGGGAGGTCTCTGAGGAGTCCGAGCACTGCTGGCCAGGTTGCTGGCCAGGTCCTGCAGTCCCTATGAACACTAAGCTGAAGGAAGAAAGAAAAGCTTTAGAGACGTGACACAGGAATAAGCAATCCTCAGAAATGTCTCCTAGTTGTCTGTGAACAAACCCCATGGTCTGACCGGCCACTCACACCAGCGAGGTCTGCGGAAGGGGCCAGTGGCTTGCAGTGGAGCCAGCCTCTCCTGTGGTTCCTCCTGACGCTTCTTTCAGTCTGAGCTGGAAACAGCAAAACAATATCCTTTACTAACTACTTTGGCAGCTCCTTGACTGAATCAGGAAGTTCAGGGGTAGACTAAAAGGAAGAAAAGAAATAAAAAAAATTGGGATCCAGATATCTTACTGCTTTTTTTTTTTTCCCTGAGGCTTTAAAAATTGCTTGATATGAGCTTGATTTGTTTTACCAGTAAAGGGTGAAAGTTCTCACTTTCACAGAAGTAGGTGGATGTACTATTAAAGGCAATGACAGTTTTGTTATTAGCACCAATGAAAACAGGATCCAGCTCTTCATCATCCATCTACCTGCTGATAATCCCACAGATCCTGGGAGAATATAGGTTGCCTTTGACTGTTACATGTTTTGCTACATTGTCCTTGGACCCTATCTGCGTCCTCTACCTGAATTAAAATGAACCCTCCTTTCTTTATCCTCCCCCTGACTTCATTCCTACTGACCCTCTATTCAGCTGATCTCATTTAAGACTGAGTGTATTTTATTTCTTTTATGACTTTGTCTTCTGTAAGAAACTCCCAGTCCTTCCAACCTCATGCCACGTGTGACATTCTGTCCCCATCAAAAATCAGATCATTCCTTCAAAATAAGAACTGGCACCAGGTCAAAGTCCTGAAGATGAAAGGAAGGGTTAAGTTTACTTTCAATATTGGAGGAGGGTTCGGAAATAAATGTCGAGGTTAAAAAGTCCAGATGGTAATTCAACTGTATCCCTGCTATAAACATGATTTGATTTATGGGAACCACTAATGGTATCTCAGTTTAGATCTGGATGGCTTTGCTTTCTCTCATCTGTAGCTTGAAATTCATCAGATTTTTTTTTTCACTCCCACCATGAATCTTTCACTACAAAGAGATACTCCTATCAAGAATTTGGGAGTTCTTTAAAACCCAGCAATTGATAAATGTTAACAATCCTAATCCATGCAAATTACTGTCTGATGCCTTTATTTATAATACCAAGCGGATGTCCTTATTCAAAGCAGTCTAAAAGAGCTTTGACAAGTTCAGTCTTACAGAACTGTATCTCCTATTGCTGTTTTCCCTCTCCTGTCCTTTGGGGATCAAACTGAATCAGTTTTCACTTTTTTTCTGACGTTGCGATTATTAGGTTTCTCGGTTTTGTCAGAAAAATCCATCAGAAATGTTTATCTCATGGGGCAAATAGCAATGGAACAGCATGTTTATCACTTCGAGGGCCATAATCTACAGGCAGCAATGGCCCCAATCCGGTTTGTTTTAAAACACAGAGGCTGAAAAAGAAAAATGCCCATGTCTGAAATGTGTGATGGAGATGTGCAGAACTGCATTAGCCCTGACACCCATTTCTTTATGTCTCTATATTTCGGCTGTCAGTCATTACATATATGTTGCCTGAAGTCCTTACAGTTTACTACTTCCAGCCTCAAGAAAACAAAACAGTTGGCCTCAACCGTTAACACCTGAAGAAAGGTAGCTTTTCATGGTGGAGTTTGCAGAAATCTGTGCCCCCAAAGTAGTTACGCTAAATTGCAGGCTCCTTTGGGAAGTAAAAGTCAGATTTAGGAAATGGTGAGAGGAGTGGTTTTGAAACAGTCATTGTAGATGATCCCTGTATGACTGCATTAATGTTATGTCTGGAGACCCAGTCTATGCTTAAGACACCTAAGCTATAGATAAATGTCCATTTTTTAAGGCTACCCAAACAAGCAGAATAATAAGTAGATCAATGTTTACAAGATATATTTTTTTTTCCTTTATGCATGCCATGGAGAATTAACACAGAGTACAGCACACAGTGAAAAATGAAGAGTGTCTTAGGAATACTCCAGCCTCATTTGTTGGGTCAAAGCATAATGAAAGAGTAACCAGGTATTCAGGGCCTGAGTTTTACAAGGATTTATAGACACATTGATTGGCTTTGAATTGCTTGTGTCTCCAAAGACCTTCAACATGCTTTCACCAAACCATCAGCATTTCTTCTAAATTCCTCAGGTTGAGAGAATATGGGAGTAAAATAGAGAAAATAAACCACATGGGACAGATAGCAACTAATTCCCCTATTGTGTCACATACAGATACCAAAGTGATGTGGGCCCTACAAGGAATAGCAGAAAATAAAAGGATAGGATAGGATAGGATAGGATAGGATAGGATAGGATAGGATAAGATCAGATAGGAATAGGAATAGGAATAGGAATAGGAATAGGAATAGGAATAGGAACAGGAATAGGAACAGGAATAGATCAGGGACAGACGTGTCAGCCAATTTTTCTTACAGAAACCCCTCCTGAACAGATTGGAGAGAAACCAATACATAAACTGGAGTTTTGAGACAATCCAAGCATGCTGCTTTTCAAGACCTGTAGTCAAATTTGTGTGGTGGTTCTTTGTAGAAGTCTGCTCTTGTCTCCAGCTGTGGCACTGATTTGCTGTGTGGTATTGAGTAAATCATCCAGTTTCATTATAGAGTTGGTCTGCACACAACCTCCCGCCAAAATAATAAAAGGTGAGAAGTCAAAATCAATTTCATTAAGCTGGTGCAAGTCAATATTTGGATGCTCTATACTAGGAATGGAAGTGGCTCAAAGCCAACACCTGAAGTGTAGTTTTAAATGGACAAAATAAAAGTCATCAAAATAAGAAAATTGATTTTAGGAAGTTAAATCAATGTGTGCGCCTGGTACAATTTACACACCTGGCTAAAATGCTGTAAGATATATGCTTACAATCACTAAGCATTGCTATTATTACATGAACGTTGCAAAAACCACTGACTTTTGACTGAAGGTAACTGCTGAGGTGTCTGGTCTGAGATTAACTAACACAAGGGCCTTGACTGTACTCAAAAATGTTCTGGTTTCATTTATTTGGTGCACAGCTCCATGTATCTCTATGTAGCATTCTTGTTTTAGTGTAGCTGAAAACTATTCTTCATTGACTTATACTGAACTGGAATAAGTCTGCTTTTATATGCCTTAGGACATTCATTGTGCTTTTGCACTGGCAGATCTAAACTGGTATCAAATTAACACTTTCATTTAAATCAGTGCAACTTTGTTGTGACCATCAATGGAACCAATTCAATGTGTGTTTTCTTTAAATGAGCATTTCAAATCTTTTTTGCTGCAATCTGAAACATCTACAGGAGCCATTAGGATCAGCTCTGTCCATATCACCTATATTTTCCATGATACGTGCAGAGTATTTGCAGAAATAAATGGGAAGATGTTTTTCCCATATGTGCATGAACTCTGAACTCCAAGAGTTCAAGTGGGTTCAGTTGTTCTCCTCAAACTGTCATTCTAGTCCTAATTAGTACATGGTGCCGTGAGCAATTTAAATGGAATATATTAATAGAGGAGAATTCAGAGGAGGAAAAAAGACGCCCTCCCCCATACCCCTGCCTGCAAAAACTCTTAAATAAACAGGGGATTTCTTAAGGGTGCCTCACACCCTTCCCACCTCCCCCTTTCCCTTAACAATAAAGATTGAGGGTGGGAGACGGAGAAGGTCCGGATGCTGTCTGCCAGGGAGGGTTTCCCACAGGAGGAGATAGCTGTAGACTCCCACTGCTTCCAAGGAGTCATGGGGGATGGGAGGATGCTGAAACTGAGCCATGATGGTTCAGGGAAGTGCTGTTTTATTTAAACCCTCAAATGGCTTGACATGCCCCTGGTACTTTCACTGCCTAATTATAAATGAAAGGAAAACGGCAAGAGAATCCCCTCCTGTTGACCATCTCCCACTTAACAAGGCGGCACATGTCGCAGTCTCTACCTTTTTAGCTCTGTCCTTGCTTTTATCCTTCTGCAATTTAATCCTAACTCAATTATATTATTACAGTGTGTCACTTTGAGTCACTTTCCCCCTTATTGGCATATGGCTCTTTTCAGTTTCACTGCTAATTCTTTTCCAGTGGACTTGTTTAAAACGTACTCATTTTCTGCTTAGACTCTGTGTTATTCACGCATCACATTTCTGCAATGCCTGGCTAACTTCCTCGGGAGGAGAACGAGAGCCGGGGATCTTCGCTCTCTGCATACATTTGCTAGAGTTTCCATACCGAATTGTCAAAACACAAACTAGATGGCAGGAAAGGTGAGCATCATGCCCCGTCTGTCAGAAATATGGATAGGAGGCTGCCCTCCACTGGGTCTATTGCAAAGCCCTGGGCTGGAGTGATGAGGAAAGCTGGTGAATACTGAAAACTGTTTTCTATCAGTATCTCATTTTTTCCCTTTTCCATTTTTTTTTCCCCACCTTTTAGTTTTCAAATGCATTCACTGAGACTTCTTGTGCCTTTGTTGACTTTCCTCCTTGTGTCAGCCAGAGCAGAGGTTCTTCCTAGCAAGATGGTCCTACAGGGTCTGGTTTCCTGGGAAATATTGCAACTGCCCATCTATTCAAGTTTTCTTCAAATTTGGATATGGGCTAGTTGACTGATGACTAATTAAACAAGTGGATCACAGATGTCACTACTGGGGGTATTTGCATGTAAAGAAAAAAAAAGATAATTCTGTGACACTTCACAGGCAGGCAAAGAGGACTGTTTTGAAAATATAGAAAATTTTCCCCCCTCTCAGCTAGTAAGAGAAGGAGACCATAGCAGCTGAGGCAACCACAATGCTGCCAAGTCCCAAACTTTGCTTTCCTAAAAGAAAAAAACCTTTTAGGTTTTGCTAAAAGCTTGCTTACACTTGGAAATGTACTGTAATAGTGATTCTTTCTAGAGCATTTAGCTTCCTTTGGTGTAAAAGACCCTTGTTTCCCTTTCACTTGTATGCACTCTTATTTTGGATTGCCTTCTACTGACTGAGTTTGTAGGTGGAATAAGCTAACTAAGGGAAAAGCTTGTTGGTAAACATCCAAATAGATGAGCCCAGCGAAGAATTTCCTGTTTTGTGGAAAAAAAAAAAATAAAAAAAATAAAAATAAAAGACTGGCTTCCCTTTTCCAAAACATCACTTACATACAGGCAGAGAGACACAAGCAAACTAGCCAGGACAAAAGTCTGCAAAACCTCTTTACTGCAGAGGCAAAGGCAAAATTAAAAGTCAGTTTATTCAGAGATAGATACTCTCAGATAAGAAGAGCAAAACCTTCTGTCTGAAGGTGACCTACAGTTTGCCCAACATCTTTCGTGAGTTTAGTAACTTCACTGAGGGAAAAGGCTACATCCCTGATTTTTCCACCTCTCTAGATGTAGCTCTGGAGATGAGTGACTTGAATTCAAAGATCAAGATCTGTTTTCACAGCGAAAATACATATCTCTATGCCAACTTTTGCGGTTAGATAACTTGCACACTTCAATGTTAAGATAAGGACCAGGTAGTCTGTTTACAAATTCAGGTTGTTGTAAGTTGATAGTGGAGTGCCTAGTACACATGATATGAAAAAAGGTATAGAAAATTGCAAATGGGTCTGGGGTACTAATATCCCTAGAAGCAAAGCAAGTGCATCAATGAGGTTGATTTTATTTCTCTTTCCTGAGTCAAATCAAATATAAACATTATGGAAACTCTGTGAATGACTACTTTTCATTTCAAGATTGAACTATAAAGATCACATGACGAGATGCTCAGGACTTCTGATAACAGGTTCTTCAGCCTCAAATAGTCAAACACAAAGCATATGACGACACGATTGTTCTCTTTATCCTTTAAGTTTTCCTTTCCTTCTGTTTATACAGTTTTAACTTGGTAGTTACATTACTTAGCACTGTAATGACTCTGCAGTTATAGGCAGCAGTTCAGATAACATGGTGTTATTATATCAAGAAATCATGTCCACTTCATAGCTGTCCTGAGTGTTTTCAGACTTCCTCTGGGATAAGAGGCACCTAATTCTCCATCCTCTTTCAGGCCATTGGGTCAGGTTAGCCCTAACCATCATATCAATTTCCCTAAATCCCTCAGTCAACTTCTCTGTCAGGTATAAAATTTAGAGTCTATTTGTTCTACCTCCTACAGCTGAGCTTCATGTAGAGTAGCTTGCCCTCCACAGTAGATTGTAGTCCATGCACCATAAAACTTCTTTGGAAGTTATACTTACTGATTAATCACTAGAAGCACCAGGGGAAAGAAAAAAATCTTGCTAGATTTGGGAAGCAAGGTAGAAGTGCAGATATAGAACAACTCTTTTGGTTTTTGTTGTGTTTTTTTTTTTAAGAGGTGAAAATAATTAACTGATTTCTTACACCAGACTACCTGTTGTATTATTCAACACATTTTGTGAAAAGCCCTCTTTGAATCAGATAGTTCTTAATGACTGCTGAGCAAATAAATAGGAAAAACAACAGCCCTGGAAAGCAATTTATGGAAAGAAAGCACAAAGAGGAGGTGAAACCTAAAAAAAGTTACATCTGAAATGAGTTTTGAAGAAACATATGCTCTCATGCAGCAGATTTTTCAACCTCATAGGAAATATGGTGCTGAAATGAGAATAGGTTGATGAAAGGATTGATTTGTTTTCTGTGCAATTTCCTGTACATTTGCATGTGAGTATTTCCCCCCTTTCCCCTGTGAAAGTCTTTGACTTAATGCTTGTAGAGGTATGGGAGCCAGGACACCTCCATTCTCTTTCCCAGTTTGGAAGGGATTCACATTTATAGTGATGACTGTTTATCTTCCTGTGCCTCTGATGTTTGTGATAGCTACAATAATGACCAGCCATGCCTTAACAAGCCTGTGGTATGGCTCATCAGATGAGGATATTGTAATAAAATCCCTGAATTAATGCTAAGGGTGGTTATTATTTTGCAAGATGGGTAGCCCACAAAATGCCACTTTGCTATTTCTAGTGACTGGCATTTGTTTAGCAACACAGAGCACAATTTAGAGAAGGCTTTCCAATTCCTACTGGATGGGATCAATTTGACAGAAGCATCAGTATCAGGAGATCCTCTGCTAGGAAAAGAACTATCGCTCTCCACTGTCTTTGCCATTTACAGGAAGGATTGGTGCCAGCAATTTGACTTTCATCAGCAATAAAACAGAGAAGGGAAGGAAAAAAAAAAAAAAAGAGTCACAAATGATTCTATAATGTCCTTGAAATTAAATTAAAAATAGCCATCACTGCCAAAACTCAGGAAAGGACTCACGGCTTTTTTACAGTGCCTACTACAATGTGGATTTATGATTGCCGGAATACTGCTTACTGTATAACAAGTGTAGTATTAAGTGCCATATTGGACTACCATATGGCTACTAACCTCAGAGGTTGGTAGCAACTATCAGTGTAGAAATTAGTGTGCAGAATGAGCCTGAGGATAAAACCAGTTATCACTCAAGCATGCTATATAATTGGCTGTAGCAAGAAACTAAAAAATGTCTCGGAAACCAGATGGATTTGAAATGTTCCATTATTCATAAACACTTTTTTTTTTTTTTTCTGCAGCAATACTTGTTCCTTTCCCAAATATTCTGTTGTTAAAAGGAATAATTACCATGCAGAAGCAAAAAGTGAGGAAGATAAAAGTCCTTGCTGCTGGTGGGGGGTGGGGTGGCCTTTGTCTGCATTTTGGCCTGGGCAACCCCCACCCTGTGCCCATGCACCCGGGTCCAGGCGCAGCCAGTTTGTGCCAATTTCTGCAGGGACTTTTGCTGGTCTCTTCCCACGGAGAGTGACAATGGTGAGGGAAGGAAGGCAGTGTGGTGGGTATGTGTGGTGATGTTATTAGGAGCCCTTCACAGCTGTGGAAACTCATCCTTTACCCAATGTTTCCCTCCTTTTTGATCATTCAGATGACAACCATTGTAATGTCCCTGACAGGAACTGCCTCCCCGGAGGACACAGTGTGTCCTCCCCACATGCTCGCTTCCTCTCCCTCCTTTTCATCCCACTCCTTCCACCCCATACCTTTTCCCACTCCTTCCCCAGCTGGACCCACAGGTGAAGCAGGAAAAGAAAAGAAAGAAACTAATAATAAAAAAGAAGCCTTTTTTTGTGGACAAGAAAGGGTGATGATCTTTGCATGTAATATCAAGTGGGAGCAGAAAGCAGAATTGCATGTAATATCAAGTGGGAGCAGAAAGCAGAACTTGAATATGCAGGAAAGGGACACTGCAAAATGAACCTCAGCTCAGGGCTAGAGCGTGTCCACATGGGATGAAGAGCAATCCATCCTCTCTTGCCCCACAACCAGCCTCTTGCAAAGAGCCTTTCCCCATCAGACAATCCAGCTCTTATTTGTATGAAATACAGGACACATAGGGCATCTCCTGTTCCCATCACCCAGTTATTTTTCAGTGTTTTTTTGATTTATGCTAATAATCCAGCTATGCTCGGAAGGCCAATTCCAGCTGAAGAAGTAAGCCAACAGATAGTTTCATCTAACAAAGCAGCCTCAGTGTAGTAGAAAAAAATCTCTTGGTTTGGCCTTTCTCTGAGCTGTATGCTAAGATCAAAGACTGAAAATAGGGATACTTTTAGGATTTGATTTATGGCACACATAGGTTTGTGGTAAGGAGGAAAATAAAGATTGTTGAAGGATTTCAAATTTATTTCCATTGGATCCTCAATAAAACCAAAAGGTTGAATGTTTTCCATGTTTGGGTTTTGGTTGGGTTTTTTGTTATCGTTGTATGGAAAAATACGCTCTGGTTCAAGTGAAAACTATTGAGAAAATGAAAATATTTTCTTACCTTTTCAGATTTGAAAATTGTGCAATCAAAGGTATGATATAAAATGTAAAAGAAAAGTTTCAGAATCAACTACACTTTCAAAGAAACCCCTAAGTTCCAAATATTTCATTCTGAAAGAATGTTAAAAGAGAATATTACAGCACTGTTAGACTTCTTACCTGAATCAGAACTTCAGCAAAGCCATTTCCTCTTCCAAAATCCTTCAATTCCAATAAAACTGCAAACACCCATATATCTTTTTGCCATCTATTCAGGAAAGAAGGAGAGAAACCCTCCCTGACCAGTGGGTTGTGTTTACTGGTCAATTGACCAATGGAGAACTGGTTTAACTGCTGCAGTAAAATGGAGTTACAAAGGGTTGACTCACTTTACTCCGTTGACTCACTGTAGGCTGTGTTATTGCATCAATACTGAAATACATTTTGGGCTGATAATACTCATACCATGTTGAATGCTTCACATGAAAAAAAATTGTACTGATAAATTTGTGGCTATGAAAAATAGAGTATCTGCAAGGGCTGACCAGACTTGGGAAGTGACAAAATCTGCTCTAGGAGGGTGATGATTGTAGGTGTGACAGCTGAGATATCTGCTGCTTGTGCATACATCCTACCTTCAGATATGTACATTGACCAAGAATAGTGAATGGCTGAATTTTTTTCATAAAACTCATCTCTGAATGTCCAGTACCTTCATCAGAGGCAAAATTATGCTCAGAATCAAAGCATGGATGTTCGTTCCCTTTGGCTCTATACCGGTTTTATTCCCAAATAAATAATTTATTTTCTTTACTTCCCTAAAGAATATTTTGGTATAACTCACCTGAAGTGAACAGAGTTGTCTTATATGTCCCACTCATCCATTGTCAATAGCTCATTGCCTTTTGCTGCTAAAACTTGGTTATGACTTAAACTCATTGTTCGTTATAAGATGCAGGATAAATTGTTGAGAGATTAACATCAAGATACTGAGAAAAAAATAATAATGAGAGATTTGGAAGATGAATGAATGCATGATAAACAGTAAGTTTATCCCAGTCCAGAGGTAAGAGGATGACTGGGCCATATGACTTCTGCTGTTACAAAGCTATGGGATGCCATGGGGCCGTGGAAGTTTACTGCATGTGTATCCATGTAGATGTCTGGTCCGTTCACTGTTATTAAATATGTTTAGCCCAATAATGTATAAGAAACAACTAAGAAACAACTTACAGTGTTAGGCACTGTACAACCAAAGCAGTATCTATCCATATATTAAACCTGTAGATAGTATTTTAGACTGAAGTTCTGGTGTTGCACATACAGGACATTTATTTTATGCATTGCCAGCAATACCACTGTAGCGTAAAACACTTATTTTATGGTGTACTGGGTTTGGTGGAAAGTTGCATGAATCTACTAATTCCAGGTCAGCAAGAGAGTTTAAAAGCTTCTTTGATCAGGTTGTATCTGACCTGAAATATGCTTTTATCAAGACAAGCTATCTAGAAAATTTTAAAGAGAAAGAAACGTGGTAAGGAAGCATCAAAAATTGTTGGGCAAAAGGGTGGGTTGGAATGAAACACCTCTAACAGCCACTGTCCTCCTAGTTTCAGACATCTCACACAATGGTTTTCAAGGGGAAAGGTGCCTCTGGCCCTGGTATGGAAGGAACTGTCTTACTTTCAAAGTTACCATTAAGAAAAGTAATTTCATATTAGACTATTTCCTTTCGCATTTCTTTCACTATTCACCTCTTTAAATCATTTTTCTTCCCAAAATCACTATGGGACACTATTAGCAGAAGTTTCCAAGAGCAGCAGCAGAGCTGAGGAATAGCACTGAGGGCAGCAGATTCTGGTCAATCCATTGATTATCAAATATTAACTACCTGGTCCATGAAAAAAGATGACATGATAATTGACTATCAAAACAGAAGAGTAATTTCCCTGTTTACTTCTGATTTCTGGGAGATTTAATCTGGTCAAACCTGGTGATGTTTAAAGAATGAGAATAAAGAAAGAGGAAAATATCAGTAGGCAGGGATCTTCATCCCTGGATGTGATGTAGAGTGCCAATAACCGTAACAAATGTCTGAATCTGGCAACCCAAAATATGAACGTGTTCAAGAGAGAGTGAGCCAAGCCAACCTCTGCGGTGCGTGAAGGTGAAGGCGATGCCTAGGAGGTGAGGGCGAACAGATGGGAGCGAGAGTGCTTAGAGTTTAAGCAATAACTCTATTGTTTAGATCTACTACTTTCCCTCTTTCCTGGCTCTCCTGGAGCCCTCGCTCACACAGTAGCACCGGCTGGCCTGTCACCTGAAATATCATGGCTGCTGGCAAAGCAAGCCCACTCTACCATGGGTGTGCAATGAGGGGCAAACGCATGCAGAAGTCTCTGCTGAAAAGTGAATAGCTCTCCAAGTCCACAGAGCGTGTGCACAGAGCACAACCTGGCCGCTCCTTCCACCCCTACAAGCAGCAAGGAGAGGAGCTGTGGTCTGAGAGGTTCTTACTGAGGGATGCATGCTTCAGGTCCACTCTTCTGAAATACATGAGCAAAGAAACCAAAGTTCCCTGTTTATGCCTTCATGGAATGAGCAGGTTAGAATGGTCAACCTGAGATTTTGGCACTGGATAAATGTGTTGATATTAATTTCTTTTCAGGATAAGGTTTGGTGGTGGTATTTTTTTTCCAACAGACACTGCAGAGGTATCTGTGGGATAAGATATCTCATCATTTTGAAAATAATGCATCAAAACAGGGATATTAAAATGTTTGGTGCAAGACCTCACGGATACAAGTGTCTCGAAAACAGTCTTGCATTCTTGATCTCAAGGAAGGGACAAGTTAAGTCCATTTGCTCTAAGGAGATCAAAGAAACATAGGAGTCAAATGGAGATCCCAAGGGCACATCTCAACTCCTGCCTCATGGCATGATGATTTTCAGGTGTACATGAGTCCTCATGGATATTTGTCCAATCTGCATTTAAAAACCTGATGTCTGATCAAATCCCTTACACTGGTCCATATGCACAAATGTTGTTCCCTTCACCCCTCACCCTGGAGTTCACAATCTGTCATGATCGAAGGTTTCTTATACCTTTAGATGCATTCCCAGACTGTCCTTTTAATATAACATTCATCAGCTTATAGACTGCTGTGGAAAAAAAGAAAAAAAAAAAAGTGGATTTGTGGCATAAAGGGGAGAAAAAAAAGAAGGGAAAAAGAAAGAAAGAAAAAAAAAAAAGAATGGCATTCGGAAAAAAAGGACAACCCTGTCAAAACATGACAGCTGATCCACTGCCTGTTTTATGCTATTCATAGAAAATGCCAAATTCTGCAAATAGTAACCACATGTACATCGGCTTCGCAGACTCAATGTTCTGCTGCAAAATGAGACGTTCTGTATTTTAGTGTGTCATCAAAGGCAGTGAAAATATCACTCCAGCCTCCTAGGCTTAACCCTCTGGTCTCTCAACTGTTAAAAGTTTAATTCGATGGCGGTGGGAGAGAACAGCAACACATCCAGCTTTGTGAGCGGTGTTAACGGAGCTGCCTAATGTATGCCAGTTGCACATAAAGTCAATTAACAAATCTGTTACCGCGCCATTTTTATTCATAGCCATGAGACCATTAAAGCGACAAGACTGCATCTGACGTTTATGATCTTGTTCGCGTTGCCAGAGGAAGGGGGGGTGGGGGTGGAAACAACTTTGTGGCTCTGTAGCATGAGAGAAATAGCACCATTCAGAGACATAAGGGCTCTTGAGCAAATGCCGGAGCTTCTGAAGTCTTTTTCTCATCTCAGTCCCGTCCCCCATCCGCCCCCCCGTTCTTTTTCCCTGTCCCTCCTCCCCTTACCCCCTTGCTTGTGCCTTTCAGGTTTCATTTCAATGCAGAAAGATTGGCTTTTTAGTTCAAAACTGTAATGTAATTGTCCTTTTTTGTGGCTGGCTGATATTCTCTTTCACTAACATTTAAAAGAGTACTTATGCTGAATTGAATATGGAATGGGAACAGCTCCTGGTGCTTTTGTGTGCAATGGGGATGGCTTTGCGAGGCGGGGCTTGAGCTTCAGCTGGCTGTGGCCTTCTCCAGGAACGCTTCCAAGATCTTCCAAGTGACCACTAGCTCTGAATAGGATCTCCTGTTTAATCTTCTCTTCCTCAACAAACACCCTTTGCAACAGCTACAGTAAGTCTCCTTCAGCCAGGAGGAGCCAAACCTTGGGAGTTACACCATTTGTGCCTTGGCTTTTCCAATATTTTCCACCCTCTTCTGGTCTGTATGCTCTTCTCCCACTATTTCTGAATGCCAGGAGTGTGACCATGAGTAAGAGAAATTGCCAGTGGAGCACCCTGAACATATTAGTGTCCCCACTGAGCTAAACTGTTCCCTAGAAGGCCTCAAATGTAATCTGTATTCCCTGCTAACAAAAGTAACTTCTTCGTATGTCTCCTGAGTTTCACTTTGATCCCTCTTCAATGGTAGTAAAGAAAAGAAGATTTAGAAACTCTAGGGACAAATTATTTGGTGGAAAATACTTAATCCATGAAGTGTCCTTCCTTTAAACGCAGCCTCATATTGGCAAGAATACAACTGATTGGAATAAAAAAGTTAATGGCCATATTAGTGGGTAGGCAGGCAGGTAAACGGTTAAGTAAGGAGGCCAACAGGTTTTATGGCTGGATGAACTGATTATGATACAGAACTGATAAACTCTGAAATTATTTCTAGTGTGCAGGCAGGAAGGTTAGAGGCCAGCTGTCTTGAGAATCTCAGATCACAATATTTGTCTACTGCAGAGTGCCAAAATTCAGTGGCTGACATCCTGGCTCCATTAAAGTTGCTGGGTAAAACTCCAGCAGATGTTTTACCATTGACTTTAGTTGGATCCGTTTCACCAAATAACTGCAGGGGCTGTGTGAGATGGCAGGATTCTCTCCAAGATTGTAGTGGTGGGAGACATCCTTGTGAAAGTTTCACAGCACTGGACCTCCGGAGGAATTTGTCTCCTGGGGATGTTTGTTTGAGGAGAGGCAGGAAAGAGTGTTATCAGGGAGGAATATTGCATTTTGGTTTCTGCAAAATGACAAAGAATAAAGAAAGCATGAGGAAAAATCAGTTTTATGCTCAGCTAAGGCAAGGTAGCTGGGATGGCCAAGGTGGCAAATGCTCATACATTACACAAACTAATTCTCATATGTGCCAGCAAAGCCTTCCAGTCAGATCAGAGTTGTGTTTGGTTTGAACCTCACTTTTCTTTTTGTTCAGAGAGCAATGCAATCTGAAATAATTGATAAAATTCCTCTAAGTCCACAGGCAAAGTAGTAGCAGCAGCAGGAAAATTTATAGCAGCTTATTATCAATTTCTTTAGGCATCTATATTACAATAGATGGGAAGACACTTGTGCAAAAGGTGGAGGGTCTGCAACTCATCTTACCCACAGAGCTTTCACTTGACCCTTTTGAATCATTGCATCGAATGTGCTCCCATTTAACAAGAGTTGAGCAAAGAAACAGATAACATATTCACACATATGCTCATGCATGTTTTTTTATTCTCTGAAGAAAAAAATAGTGTAAAAAAAGCTGCAATATCCACATAGCCTCACTGCTTTGATGCTTACTCTGGAGTGATATCTTACTCCAAAGGAGTCCCATTGAGGCCATTGGCCACTGATATAGTTAAAACTGCTTGTATGAAGTATTATCTTACTTTGTGAGGGTAGTAAAGTGGATCCTAAGTGTCAGATCTAACGCTTGTTTTGTTGGTGGAAGTCCTTCCACTCATGCTGTGTGTCAAGATCTTTTCCTAAAGGATAAACCTATTATCCCGCAATGCCAATGGGTGAACCCAGCCTTCAGCTGTCCACTCCTACCAGCTAGCTACTGGGCTTTTTTTCTCACCCAGAGAAGGGTTGACCTTACTCATAAGACTAGAAACTTAAACCAAGTTCTTATGTTGTGGGTACCTAAATCCCTCTGCAAAGTACTTCTGAGGACCTAGACCTTAATATTTGTTAAGCTTTCCATGAATGCTCTATGGAAGATAATAACAAAATGCCAGTGAAAGCTGAGAGAAGCAATAAAGGAGCTGCAATTAATCTTGTTTTACCACTGTTGCCATTAGAAGTGGAAATAGCCACAGACAACACACTGAGAGAATTCTGCCCATCTTGTAAGAGCCGCGCATCCCTCTGCACGACTCACTGCCTCAGTGTCTTGTCGTGGGGGGAATGGGTGCTTGGAAAATCAGCCTCCAGCATCTGAGAGAGAATAAATCATAGCCCAGAGAAAGCGGGGAGCCTATGCCAACATTCCTGCACAGAGAAATGGGCAGCAGGCGAGATCCTGCAGCTGGTGTACGCTGAGTACAGAACACCAAGGCCTTGAACTTTTTCCCCCTCCCGGGTCTCTTCCTGCACTCCCCCTCCCTTCTTGCCATCTTTCCCTTGAGCGCCCGGGAGAGGAAGTAAAATTTATACCGCTGTGCCCTTAAAATGCTGACTTTCCATGTTTACAGGGATTGTTTACACAGAAAATTAATCAGTTACGGTTTTAAATTTTAATTAAAGAATGCTTTCCACTGTTATTGCAAAACAGACAAAAGCCCATAAAATGTATATTTGACTGCCGTGCTGTGTTGTCTTTGGATCGGCAAGCAGACTTGAGATCAATCATGCGTGGTATTTTTTGAACTTTTTTTTTCCTAAACACAACACTCTTCACACAAGTTACACTATTTTTTTAAAAAATGCCCTTCAAAATAAAAGCCAGATTGCACAACAATATGGAATTCTCCTTCATGCCTTTCTTTTTAAGACCAAAAATGAAATCCTTGCTCTCAAGCTGACCGTGGGATATTTTAGCCATTAAAAAACCACAAACAGAATCACAGCTTCCATAGTAAAGGCCTCAGACTTGCTTACTTCAAAGTCAATAACAAAACTCCCACAAACTTTGATTCAAGTGTTTATTACACGCTGTTTGTTCCCACAGCTGCAGTTCCTGGTTTCAAAATAAAGTGTGGCCATTTCTTTCTCCAGATCTCATGGCCATTAACAGAAATTCAAGATCACTTTAGGATTAGCTATTCACCCGTCTTTCCTAAAGTATTTACCCATGGTGTGTAGATGTCTCCTGAAGGCCTGTGGAAGAGCGTGAGTCTAAGAAACTGAATCTAGCCCCAAAATTGTACAGTCATGCCAAAAAGCTACAATTAGGTCTGCTATGCCTGTGCCCTCTTAGCAGTACAGTCAAGCACTTTCTTTTCTCTTGAACAAAACTAAATTCAGATTAATAGATCAGCAATGCAAGTGCAACTGGCTTAACTGAAACAGACTCCTGCTTCTCTAGCAATATTTTATTGGTATAAGTCAAAGAAATTTTTTTTCCATCCCTTCTTCCCATTTATCCAAAGATCCATGAAAATCTGAGAAAACCCTAGCAAAATGAACTTTGACTATGTTTAACACAAATGCTTGATAGTCCAGATTTCAACAGAGTCAAATAGCCAGATGGAAATCACCAAGCTTTGAAAGCCACCATGCTACCCACTAGTCATGCTGGGGGACCTAAATGTGTCACACAAAAGACTCCCTGTAACACAGACCTTTCCTTCCCACTATGACACAATGAGAAGAGACTTTGCTAACTTCATGTGGAAGATGACATACGTATTAGCATGGTACCTAATTTATTTCCAAAGGTAAGAACACCCACAGGTCAGGCAGCAACGTGAGCATCTGGACCACCAAATGTCAGGCAAAATCTTCAGGCTGACTGTTGCATCCTGACAGCAAGCATAGAGAAAAGGGAGAGGAAAAAGCTCTTGATAGACAGTCCCAGGGAAACAAGAAAAAGAAAGCATGTTAAAAATAGTCAGTTAAGGTAAATGATAGGTGAGAAACCTCTCTTTATGCTGAAGTCTGTTGTAGAAATTACTTTGGGTTTCTAGAATCCATGCAGTTCTGAGGAGATGGAGGAAATAAGAGATTTTGCCCAGATGTTGTATTTATTGCAACATCAAGAAGTTGGACAGTGTTTGAGTACTGACAAGCAGGCAAACATCTATGAATATTTTATATGACCTGTGTACAAATTATTTTAGCAGCTTTGGTCCATGAAACTACTCTGGAAACACTGCCAGAAAGATAACAAGTCATGGTATGAAGGTCACAGTGAGAACAGAACTTTGAAGGAAGGTGTTTGGACAAGAATAGAAACATCTGTTAGTAGAGATGTCCTAGAACGGTCACTGCAATGTATGTGGTATCAGCTTTCAGCTTGCAGTCTGTGAATGACAGATTCATAGAAGTTAACAGCAAAACCACCATTGCAGTTCTCTCTTCTGCTAGCCTGCATACCAGAGGTCGTAAAATTTCTTTGAATTCTTTTCCTGCTTCAAGTCCAACAGCTGAGGCTAACCTAGGGTTATCATGGAAGGGAATGGGAGAGAGATTATTGTAATCTGAAAACTTCGTTTAGCAATAGGCAATGAAAGCTAGAATTGGAGTCAAAGTCATTATTTCACTTTAGAATTTAACTTCATTGCAAAAGTATATATACATATATACTTTTATACCATATACGTGTATATATATATATACACATATATATGTATCATGTTTCTAGTCTAAATTTGTCTAGCTTCTCTCTCCAGCCAAAGTAGCAGTATTCAGTACTTGACAAAATACTTACACCCACTCACTTTTGACTGAGATCAAGTCAATGATTTATCTTGCCTCCAAAAGCTCCTTCAGAATCTCTGTCTCAAAAATGTTTTTCGACCCTTTGTTCATACATGGGCTATTCTTTAACCCACCCGCCACCCCACTCTCATTTTTCAGCACCTTCAGGGTGCATCTATACCATTGTTTTTGTTCAGATCAGGAGAGTATTTTT
>VYZV01034920.1:0-12395 GCA_013401275.1 Pandion haliaetus | reverse complement strand
TTTTTTTTTTTTTTTTTTTTTACTTTTTTTCTTTTCTTTCCTATGTGTTTCCGGGCTGCTGTGAGATTTTCCTCACAATACATCTATTGTTTCCCAGTCACATCACTGCCGGCTGTAATCAACTCTGATGCCTTTCTTTCTTTTTATTTCTTGCTATAACCATGAGATTTACACATGCAACGAATAAACAAAATCTACTGTAAGGTTATAAACAAGTTGACTATAGAAGTGTTTATTCCTCAAGGCTTTAGATGTTGTGAACAAGAAGGAAGAACAAAGACCTTCTTCTCACTTATGAACTTGTAAATTAAAGTATGATTCCCTATGCCTGGTTTCTGTTCCATCAAATCTCTTAACCACAGTGTCTAGAATTGACATTTTGTCTTTCCTGCATATAAGTAATAGGAAGACACAATAGTAACATCTCAGATGTGTTCAACGTTTAATGCAGTCTCAGATAAGTGAAAATTTCACTATCCATACTGACTTGATGCTCCATACTCATCTTTGCTGAGTTTGGTATAACTTTAAGTCAAAGTGTCTTCACCATCAGCTTTTGCAAGGCTGCTACAAACTCGTTTCCAGCCTGTTCAACCTTCTTCTGTGCCATCTTTACCCTTGTGCATTATCTCTGACAAGGAGGGAAAAACTAAAAAAAAAGCCCAAAACATAGGGATAAGATAATCTTCTATCTCTGTGTTCTTGCAGGATGCAATACAGAGCCTATTAGTGATGAGAATGAATGTCCCACCTTCAGTTGCCTTTGGATAAGGCTCCATGGTCTCAGCCTCATGTTTCAGACTTCCCAATAGTTGTGTTAATTATTGCAGTAGTTCCTGACATCCACTCATCCACTAACAATTGCATTGACACCATCAACTTATTTTCACGTATGCAACTTAGCAGCAGCCACAATGGTGTTCAGTCTCTTACAAAGTAGACCAGATCTAAAAATGGCAGCAGCGAGGTTGAAAGGCTGTATAGTCATCAAGTTACTCAAGCAGGTGCTTTCTGAAGTAAGAAGAAAATGTCAAGTATTAAAAGTCAGTTGTGGAGTAAGTGCTGCATCTTTTACTTCAGACAAAGGGAGTTTTGTAGAGTCCCATCATCTACACAAGTGAATTGGGAATCGGATATTAAAGACAAAAAACAAAGAGATATCTGTCCTGTAGCTTGAGGCACCGATCAAAACACAGCGTGGGAGGGCAGCCGAGAGGTTAACCCTTCCTGTAGCCTTGAAACTGCACTGAAAATGGCCTTTGTATGACAGAGAATAAGCTTTACAAACCCCAAACTCGTGGGTCATTGTGGTAGTGAAAAGATGCCCATTGAAATGGGAAATGGATCATGTTTTTGTTTCTTGCATATGAAATTGTTTTCTGAGACTTTCAAATGACCTTCCCATGGATACTAAACTTCCCATCATTTACTAACATTCAAATATACAAATGGTTGCGCAAAGGGACTAACACACATGGCAAAGTAGATCTTACCCATTAATCCCCTTCTCACCGAAACATTAGTAAGAGTCCTAAAATGTGGGTGAACATCAGATATGTTTAAAATATTGCGAAGCTCTGAAAAACATATTATGAATTTTGGCCAAAATATCACTCCCTCTCGCCATTTTCATTGCCTGAATAAAATAGAGCACATGGACCAAACCTTGTTCCCACTGATGACAAAGCAAACACTTCCTGATTGCGTCGGAGAAGATTTAGCCCTTCAGTACATTGACATCAAAATGGAAACAGAGTCCCTAATTTGATGGGATTTAGATACCTCATTTAGTCAAATAACCAGTTACAGCTTCATATTAGAATAGTAATTAGAACAGACCCTACAAAACAGCTTCAGGATAGAATGGGGAGAGAACCCTGTACACTTGCTTTGGCTAAATTTAATTCCAATTCATAGGTCCAGATTCCATTTAGGCTTTAGCTGAGTGCCACATCTTGCACAGTATCAGGCTTTGGAACTGGGTGGCTAAGATGGAGGAAAAATGACATGTCAATGGGCTCAGATGGGCTAAAAAGTCAGGTTAAAACTTTGGGAACCAGGGCAGGTCAACTTTCTTTTTTTATTGTTCAGTTGTAATTCTTTCTATAGATATTTTTTCCTTCTGTTCAGTTCTTTATTGTTGTCTTTCCTACATAAGCAACAGAAAACTGTCTCCAAGGTAACTTCTAGGTCTTGCTTTGTAGCAATGCCCTTGACTTGATACCTGATCTTCTATGAAGACATCACCAGGTTTGCAAGTACTAGAGAATAAGAAAATGAGCTCAGTATTTCCTTTTCCTGTTATTAAGTCTAGGCACAAATCTCCATACTATACACTGAAAGACAAATTACATCATGGTAGTGCTCCCAGTGCCTGCACTTTACCTCAAGGTCCTTGAGAACATAAGTGTAGAGGTAAGTCCAGGTATGCATGTCTCTGACAGCCTACTGGAAGCACCTGTCCATTGTCCCTGCCGTACCAATGCACCACCTGCACACCTTGGCATGCCTGTGGTTTTGGAGTCGCAAAACGCTTAGGGCTCTCTGTCAGTGTATGATCAGCTGGCAACTTTGGTGCAGATGGGGACAAGAGGGTACATTGTGCAGCCAGGTAATCTCTTCAGTATTTCACGTCAGTGCTGAACAATGTAATAAAAGTTTGCAGATGAAAATACTAAGCTGTCTGGAAGGCAATAATTCATGTTGGGTTTTATGACACTGGCCATTTAAGAGCTGTAGGAGTGTTTGAAGCAGGAACACAGTCCATATTCTAGCCAGGGTCTAGCTCCAGCTCTAAAACAGCAGTGTTTTCCACAGACAAGAAGATTTTTGCCCAAGTCTGATAACTTGCCATCTCTCTCTGGGAGGGCCATGTCTATCTTTGGAAGCTAATGATGTGCAAAGGAAGGTGCCCGGAGGAGTGATGCAACTCCATTATATTGTGTATGATTTCTGCCTACTGCAAAAACTACGAGGAGAAAAAGTACACACATACATGCACATAAACTATTCAGTTTATGAAAGAGGGAATTCATAAGGAGCTGCATCTGGGATAGAGTAAGATCTATTCCCCACTCAGTTAATAATAACAAGACCCAGAAGTCACAAGTGGGGAGGTCATAAAGGGGTTTATAAAAACATTTCATATGCAAGTAAAATGTGGTGCAACCCATTATGTAATATTATTTATATACATTTGTTTTAATTTCTTTACCATGTCTTTTGATTTAAATGATTTCCCTCTAAGTCAGGAGTTGTTTCTCTGGCAATCACAGTGATAGGCAACCGTTTGCCTGGCTTTGCTGGTGTGCAATGGGATAGGCGTTTTACGTGTAGCACGTGCTCCAGTTCTGCCAGCAAAAGCCAGTGAGATGGAATCTGTCTTGTGTGGTTTTCTCCAGCAGGGTTTGGTGAATCAGTGTGGAGCTCATCCTGGAGCCATCAAATCACTTTCTTGAATACAGCGGTATGGCCATAGAGTATTGTTCACACATTTCTGCCCGCTCCAGCATTGTGGACCATGTCAGTGAAAAGAGAGTCCAGGTCTGTTACAGAGTAAAAATTCAACCCAAACATGTCCCCCCTCTGTTGATGAAGCACTAGGAAAACTGACCCCGAAGGAAGCTGATATTATATGGGGAAGGGTTTGGTGACTGCTTGGACAGGGGTGTACAAAACTTGACTGACATGTTGGGGGCTGCCCTCCAAAAAGATTACTTGGCGTTTAGGAATCAAGCCATTACCTATCAATACAAGCTCAAAAGCAATCTCTTTGTCACTGCTTGCTTTCTAACAGCTCCAAACATGAAGACATTTATATAGTTGCAATGTATTCAGAAAGATAGAAATGACATGGTGATGAGCATGTAAGTGATATATGTAGGTGCGCAGGCACACACACGTGCACATACAGGAGCACAATTTGTTTTGGGGATTGCAGGAATCTGTAGTGGAATACAAGCAAAATTGATAGTTGAAATAATAAAGGGAAAAAAGGCACTTTCCCACAAAAATCAGACACATGCCAGTAGTACTTTCCCAACCTAACTGAGAGGAAAAGCCCTCTTGGCTAATTCATTGCAAAGCTAATGAAAACCAGACAAGGGATTGAAACCAAAAAAGCTTTATGTTACAGGGAAAACAAAGCTTTCCAATGGAAATTATTCATTAAAAAGAACTGGTTCACTGAAATTAACAAAAAATATGTGAGAGAAACACCATACTGAATGTGTTTTTGGTGATAACAATCTTACATTTATATACAGCACATTTCAGCCAGATGGACTCCAAAGTGCTTCACAAGCTTTGGTGCTTGTACAAACAAAATGTAAAGAATCACTTTTATTCCCCCCTATTGAAATATATCTTTGCAGGATGAATCACTGCAACTGCATAAGAATGCATTGTATCACACAATAGTTGATTATATATGTAGGCAGACAAGTTGACAGAACTTAACTATCCAGATTTTTCCTGAGCCTGGGCCTGCTACAAGGGTTAACACCCTCACTCTTCAGAAAAAAAAAAAAATTACAACACATTCTTAATCCCTAAAATAGCCAGAGCTCATTTTCTTAAGATGGTGTTTTCCTAAGCAAACGTGTAGAGATTGTCTCATTAACTGCCCAGTGGGAAGAACACCTATTTCAGTCATCAGTCACAATGCAGCACCTTAGGTTTTCTGTAGGAATCTCCAAAATTGCATCGTGTATAACTTATAAACCTGGATGTGGGTACCCACCAAAAGTATCCTGGCTGTAACTGCTGTATGTTTTAGGGAAAGCCACTCTCCGCTCTTGCCAAACTTCTTTGACAGCCCCGACACCTGAAGCACGGGGCGGCGCGGGGAGAAGCTTTCACACGGTGACCGGGAGCTCCATCTTGCAGATTTGCTTCCCCTCCCGTTACTTTATGAAAATGGATTGTCAGAGCAGCTGGTGAGACAGAAGTGTCTGCCTGTATCTCAGTGTGGCTGGTACTGTGATCCACCACCAGTACATGCTGAACCAGGCTCCAAACAGGGAGGGGGAAGGGGGCAGTTTTATTTGCTGCCAAATCCCTTAAGCAGTTGCTTGTTTTGTCTCTCTGTCTGAGCAGATTTTTCTTTGCTTTTCTTCTTACTCCACCTGCAACATTTTAACTTCTGTTTTCAAGCAGCATTTTTCCCCCCCCATTCTATTTTCTCATGAAGGGGAGGGGTAGAGGGAGACACACTTATAGAGTGGTTTTATTTTTGTTTATTAACTTTTTGGGGTGCAGAAGATGCCTGCCAAGAGGGAGCCTTCAGTTACTGAGCTGAGCAGGAGGGTGGAGAGGTTGGCTGCTCTCAGAAGTTCTCAACGCTCGGAGGCTGATTGGAAACACCATGCGTGACAGTGCACAAAAAAGACACTCGTCAGATCGCCAAATTTCATGGTCCCACCTTGGTACCTCCAGAAAAGCTAGGAATACATCCTGCCGGGGAGCTTCGCACTCATTAGCCTGCTATATTAGCAGTCATCTCCCACACTCTGTATATACATAAGTGCTGCTCTGTACATATAATCTACCCCAAGAGAAGGTCAGGCAGAGCTTGACCAAGGACCACTGGAGCCACTGAGCCTTTTCCCATTGATGGAGCATCCCTAGGTGGGCAGTGCCATGCATGCCTTCTGCTTCCCAACCCAATGGCATGCAGGTGAACCTCAGCCTAAGACAGAAGAAGTTCCCCTCTCTCTCTGCAAGCTCAATGTTAGCAAGAGCTGTGAGGATAATTATCCTTCATTTGCATTCACAAAACAGGACTGGAGCATCACCATGTTAATCCAAACACAGCCATCTGAGGACACATGGCCAGGAGCAAGTGCTCAATGACTTCTGCTGACAAGGTTTATGGCATAGACAGCGCCTGTCTTGGTATGCTGTTACAGGCTAACTGTCTGGCACTACGTCAAACGATAAAGTTAATAACTATGGTAATAAAAGAGTAATGCAGGAGAGCAGTGAAAACAAATGAAGGATTTTTCCTCATTGACATGTAAACAAATTCATTGTTGTCAGCATTTTCAGTAAAAAGAATTGCTTTCTATTGGGAAACAAACCCAGAAAGATTGAAAACTGCCAAAGCAGAGGAGTTTCCAGCCAGATCTATTATTTTTATATACTCACACACCTGTAGGCATGCACAGAACATGATACATTTTAAAGGAGAATTCCACATGGAGAAGTTATTATTAAATCATTTCCCAGTCAATCATCTTCCCTCCAAACTTGGAGACTCAGTTTATCTGATGTTCTGACTAGTAGATGAAAGCTTTTGGTCTTCCAGTGTTTCCAATGCATCATCCCTAACGCTCCTAAAAGAAATCAATAGTGCTAAAAAAAAGGCATGTGAAAAATAGAAAATTTTCCTGGTATAGAGAGAATTAATAAATCCACTTTGCAAGATAAATGGGATGAAAAGGATAATACAGTGTTTCCAATCCGTGAGGGTCTTGTACCAATTTAAATCATACAAGGTAGGATGCACTGGCATGAAGAGTTGATTTTAACACTTTAATGGATTTTTGCAGGGTTTTTTGTTCATTTGCTAAGATCTACAGCTGGAAGGTACAACCTGTTGGTCTTGTCTGAGTTTGCAGAAGGGCATATGCGGTCATGAAGGTACATTTAGCTTTGTATACTCTGTGTGTTATATGGATGATAATTTTAATTTGAGGGAAGATCTCACAAGGCAGCTGGGAGATAAAGATGGCTTTATGCCTTATGTCCCCGTGACTCATGAGCATCTTTCTGGTGAAGTCTGTTTTGTTAGTTGTGCTGGTGAGAGAATGTGGCTATAAATCTACAGCACCAAATTCAATCTGTTTAAAATGAATTTTTGGAATGGGCTTTACCTGAGCAACCAGGTATCTGCTTTCTTTTGATATCTCTATGCTGGAGGGTAACTGCTCAATTGCATATTAGCTGTCTCCAAGGAACCCCTGCCTAAGCTCCCAAATATGTTTTCCGGTATCCATGGTCTGCATCAATTTTATACATCTCCTTCTCTGGGACTTTATAAGTCAGCCGTAAAAGTTTGTGATGGGGTGGAACATAGTGATGTCCATAATCTCAGTCTGGAAAAATGGTTTATATAAAGTGTCATTAAAATGGATTTGGCTATTTTTTATTTTTATTTTTCAGCAGCAAGCAAAAATGGAAAGGAGGAAGGAAGAGAGAAAGCATTCAATGCTGGCTACATTTTTTTTTTGCTTCTGTGATCAGTAAAAGAAAAGGGAAGGCTTTTATTTCTTTAACTATGCATGGCTCTAGAAGAGAAGGGGGGGCTTAGCTCCTATGGAAAGAGCTGAAGTGCTCATGTATTCATATTATTAATGGCTTTTGGTAATGATTTTACTGCACAAATTGTTATGAGACTGTTACAATGCAAATGGGATACCAGTGAGATTTTCTATCAGAAGACCCCTACCACAGACCACTGATATCACTGGAAATTCTCCTATTTAATAGATTTTGGATCGCTCTCTATGCTCATAACAATGTGGACTACTTATTACTTAGCTGCATTCATTTTGTACCAGGACTACAGAGTAGATACCGATGTTAAAAAGGCCTTTTTTTCCCCTGTAACACTGTCTCCTCAAGAATTGCTGCCGAATGTCCTTGAAGACATAATAGCTTCATAAACCCAGGTATGATTTTTCACAGGTAGTTCACAGGGCTGTCAGTTCCTATGCTTTTTAATTCATACTTTGAGGAGTATGCCTAAAAGCCCATGCACTAGGATGCATGTGAGGAGAGGAACCTCCCATAAAAGTCTCCAGACATTTCAGCCGAGGGCAAAGGCTTGCTGGTATGACCTGGGGACATGCTGAAGGCTGGGGAAAGAAGAGAAAGAAAAGCAGCAGGCAAATGAAAAGAATATATTGCATATATTGTGCTTTTTTTTTTTTTTTGCTGGAAAAAGGAGTACCTATGAGTAAGCCATACTCAAAATCATGGAGAATTTAGGGCAGTCAAATGCTTAGGCTACTGCTTCACTGTGCGTACATATGCATTTTAGCCCAGGCTTACAACAACCTTGCCTTTTGCAAGGGACATCTGGGAATTTCCTTGGGGCCAGTTGCAGTGTCCAACAGTCAGCACTTCTAGTCACTGGGTTGAGTGAATGCATTAACACTGAATTTCCTCTTGAGGCACATCTGAGGCAGTGCTTAAAAGTCTCCAGAGCCTGACCTGCTGCAAAAACCTGGAGCAGCTCACCCATGCCACAGCCGGTCCCTGTAAAATCCCTGTGATTTAGCAACAGCTTTGTGAGAGGAAGGAAGCAAACGGGTCTGCAGGTCACAAACTCTCTCAGCCCCATTTTCAACCAGATACAATAAACTTGCTTGCCCAAATGAAAGGCCCAGTTTGTGTATGCTCACGCCTAAGAGCATGCATGGTTATCCCTGCATGTGGCACGTTGCAGAGGCACGAGGTGTGTTGGCAGCTGCTTGCTGGCTACTTGTGCGTGTTCACAAGCAAGTCTCATAGCACAGGGCAGGCATGCACAGAGGTAGTCACTCCAGTGCTTGTGCCTGAACAGGGCTTGAAAGAGTTAAAGGCAATAATGTGCTTAGGCATGGCTTGTTTGCACGGCATGGGCTGATATTTTTTTTTCAGCCTTGTGACCTGCAGGCACACACCTGGTCCCAGGGTCAAGTTACAGCCAGGATCCCTGGCCCATGGGTCAGGACCTGGCTGATGATAAGAGAGGGAGGCCCTCCTTTGGCAAAAGCCATCACTTAAAGAAACAAGAGAATATTAAGGAATATTAGATGTCACTCTGTCTTCCTTTAGGTTTCATTTCCCTTCCTTTAATTACCACAAAAGGTAAATACTAAATATTCCAGGGAGTCATGGTCGGGGGAAACTCCACGAGCTGCACATTCATTATGGCCTTGCTGTGAATGCACCAGGAAAAAAAAAACAAAAGTTGGTGGGCTGCCCTTATTAAACTTCACTTAGCTACTGTTAATTATGAACCTATATTGAGACTGAACAGCTCTAGATTGAACATTTCAGCTCTCCCCTACTGCAGCATCATTTAAAAACTGTAAGAAAATGTCAGTGAGGAGAGACCATCTGTTTTCTGAGTGGAAGCCCACAGAAGGAAGAAAGAAAGAAGAAAGAAGAAACAATGCATGTATAAACCTTCAGCTGATGCTTATCTTTTGGGTAGCTGGCTTGTAGGGAGTTGCAGTGAATTTAAGGAGTTTTATGCTCCAGCTTGGCACAATTTATGCAAATAATAAATGATAGGGATGGGCTATATGTACTTTTAGCAATATTGTTTTACTTACTTCACAGGCAGGTAAACCAGAGCACACAAAAAATTAAATACCTTACTTGTAATCATCAAATAACCAGATATTGAATCCTGATGCTCTTTCTTATGTTCTAACCACTAAACAAAACTGCCAAAGATGTCCCAGAGTGCTTAATAAATTGTGCCTGGGGGGTTATTTTCCTATGACTGAAATGCAGCTGGACTGAAAGGCTGCTGTCAGTCTGCACAGACTTAGCTCTGTAAAATGGGGTGTTGCCAAAGGAACTCATAGGGGAAATTTTCGGTACAGTTGGCAAGGTGTGATTACAGGCTCTGGATTAGTGCCAGGATCTAATGCAGACCTAACACCCTCCTTCCTGGAAAAAGTGAGGGCTCTTTAATAGCCCTTAGTTTTATGTTTCACCTGCAAGTAAATGAGTGGCACCAATGGGAGATGGAGGCAGCTACAGTGCAGTGAGCACCATTAAATCTTCCTCAGAGCTGAAGCATTTCACACTGATCAGTATTAGCCATTGACCTGATTTGTCAGCCTATCAAACAGGAGCCACGTTCCTGGAATTACGCTTCTTCTCTCTTCATTCCCCAAAAATAGTTCACGGCAAGGATTGGTCCATAACACATCGGTGCTTGAGTACCCTGGTGCAAATGGAAAAATCAACATTGGGCATTGGATTTTGTCTCTAGATTTAATTTGTGTGCAGTTTTATTTTTTTCTCTTTTTTTTTTTTTTGTCACTAGGTCTGTCTTGAATTGCTGGGTTCAGAAAGTTCACCTTCTTAGAAGGCATGAGATATGATATCATCTAGTTAAAACTGTCCACTTTGGAAAGACAACCTGACTTTAAATCTCTCTTGGCCCTTTGTAATAAATGTTATAGTTTAAGCAAGCAGTGTCTTTCCATTAAAACTATAAACTTCACTAGAATAATTAAGACTGATTTAAAGTAAAATTAAGTTTGACATGTGGCAGGTGAAACAGTGCTATTAATTTCAACTGCATATTTGGCAACAATAGACAAGAGAAAATGGGGAGCAAGGGTAAAAAGGGCAGAGCTGTAAGTCCCTTCAGGCTCTTGGTCAAGTTGAGGGTGGAGAATGAAGAATATTTCTACTCTTTGTGGGCTATATACTGTCATTTGCCTTGTAAGTATGAGACAAGGGTTTGCATCTATTCTGTTTGACAGCAATACAAAGCGGCTATTATCTGTAATGTACTGGGACCGAGGTAAACGGGGGGAAAGGGGAAATGAAGATTTAGAAAGATGTCCATTCTCACTCCTTCAGTCTTTTCATTTTTACCCTTTATTTATAGCTACTATATATTTTTCTTATTAATTCTATAATTTCTAAGCTGCCCATCTTTGGAGTTCCTGTGGAAGGTACTTATCTAGTTCTTGCCATTATCTGAGGGGAGTCATTTTTTCTGACTCTGGTTTTGGATGCAGATGAAGATGACAGAACCTCTTCAAAACTGTCTGTGGTAATGAAATTGCATCCTAAGGACTACTCTAGTATCCACTTTCAGGCTGGTTTCTGATTTTGTATCAAGTTCCAGCTGAATTCTAAACCTCAGTAAGACCAGCCTGATCAAGTGCCCATATCTAGTAGAGACTAGTTCGGGTGTAAGCCTACATTGCATCCTCCACTGAGATTATCAAAAAGGTCTCGTTATTATAGTCATCAACCATCTCATTTCCTGCCAAGGAATATTGGCGTGAACTCTCTCCAGAGTCCATCAGTGCCCTTGATCCTGAGAAATTACTGTTGAGAAATAGAAATAATTATGTTCTCCTCCTCCAACCCAGATGTGGTATCCATATCTTGACAGCTTTTCCTGTCCAACGTCAGCCAAGGGAGTGAAACACTAGTACCCAGGGAAGGATTTCCTTTTTTGAAATCAATAAATTGTAATTGCCAATCATGCAAATAAATATGCCTTGCTGGAGCAATGTTATAGTCCACCAGGACCGAACCACATTAACTCATTGAAGAAACGTCATCCTCTGATTGCAGATTGAAGTGAACGAAAATGTCTTTTAGGGGACACTGCCACCCTGGTTCTGATGATTGAATTCTAATTACATACATATTACTTTTAGCATGCTTATTAATGACAAACATATCAACCTTTCTACCGGAAAGTGAACTAAAAATCCAATTTGAATAAGGAATTGCAAATGCCCTGTGTAAAAGACTGCACACAAAACAAACCAGATGTTTCAAGCTGCATAGAGAGAGCTTTACAGAGCAGCTGGGATAATTTTTTTTTCAGTCAGCCATTGGTAAAAGATATACATTGCCAGCACACAAACTACTTCCATTTTTAATACTCATATAATTGTTTTACTCCTGTAACCAATGCAATATTAAGTGAAAAGCAGGGAGGGGGGGGAGTGAAGGAAAACAATGGTATTGGTCAAAGTTTATAAAGGTCATGGGGTTTGTGGATAGGGAGGAGAGTGGAGGAGGATAGAGGTTATTTTTCCCCATAAAGCTTTCTTATTTACTGCAAGGTTGTGAAGTTTGGAAAAAAATACTAATAAAATTTATTGCCAGGGGTTGTAAGAAGATCATACCTTGGTTCTATTTTCAGCTCCAAACAGATTATAGGACAATGGAGCATAAATGGAAATTAAAACAGATTTAGAACAGACGTTAGGAAGCACTTTTTCACATCGAGGATAATAAATGTGTGGAATGGCCTATCAGGCAAGGTTGTAAAGGCAAAGACACTGGGATCATTCACGCAACAACTTGGGAAATAGCGCACTAAAATGGAATGAGTCTGGATGGTGAGGCGGCCTCTGTTTAGATTCCTGGGATGCTTCAAGTCTGCACGTTCATTGCTTTTCCTTTCCTTTTCAAATGATAATTTCAGCTGTGATTTGTTGTTGTTTCAAGCAGATTTGTCAACAGTTTTTGTTGTGAGGTGGAAGATTGGTATTTATTCCCATTTCACCTGTCTTGATTGCTTATGGTAGCGTGTGCTGGAGAACAGGACCCACTCTGGGAATCCAGTGCTGTCTGTTGCAAGAGCCTGAGCAGGAAGTGGACATGGGTTCATGAAAGGCAGGTCCTGCTTG
>VYZV01034918.1:24441-58531 GCA_013401275.1 Pandion haliaetus | reverse complement strand
CCTGCTGTAGCTCAAAGTCTAATTGTCCATGCAGTGTGCTTGTATATGAGTATTTGAGTTGGGTGTTGGCTTTTTGAACATGAAAATGCTTTATTTTATTTAACGTATTCTTTAGCTCTCTGTAGTGTATGTGCTGTTACACATATTGTGCACATTGCACTGAACTCCTTATTTTACCCAGAAGCACTTAGAGGAATTGGGTAGAATCAACTGTTGCTAGGTGAAATCTTGAGCCTCTGTTAAGGCAGAGTGTGTTAAATTATTAGCAAGAAAGAAGAGGAAACTTGATGATTAGCTGTAAACTGAGAAGAATTGTTTGGCACTGTAAATAAACCCCTTTTTAAANNNAAATAAACCCCTTTTTAAAGAGGTGAGCCAAATATCACAGTCTTAGGCTAACTGCAAAGCAGTGCTAGTCATTTGGTCAAAAAGCTCTAAGAAGAATGGCATGTAAAACTGACAAGTTAGAAAACCTGTGCTAATGTTTTCCTAACGGACATCCTAATTTAGGAAAATAATATATAAATGGGGAGAATAGCTAGAAACAGCTTCACAATGAAGGACCAGAAAGAAAAGAAGACCTGGGAATCTCTGGATAGCTTCAGAGGACATCAGGTAGGTTGTAGCCTTGTTCAGTGGCAAAAGGCTCTGTTTATTTCTAAAGAACGGGTTTACGCGATTTTAGCAATAAATTGGGATTTGGACACCAAATGCTGTCTGTGGCTCCCTATAAGAAAAAGAGCAAAAACTCTTTGCCTTTCATGTCAACTGCTACTTAAAAAAAAGCCAACAAAGAAACAAACAAAAAGATTCCCATCTTACTCTTCAAGATGGAATCCTTTTGTCCAGGAGCCTGATTGTTAATCCTCATAAGTAAGAATTTCTACCCATTTTTTTTCCAGCACTTTTAAAAAATGTTTTCATTCTCAGATGAAAAATACTAATCTATCTGCAAAGTCCATTCATTGACATCTCTACAGTATTAATTTCCTGCAGTCTGTGAAAGTATCTTAATTTACTGAAAATGCAAATTTCCTCCAGTGTGAAACACCTTTACAACTGTAATTGCATCAAAAGTCTTCATTAAGTATTTGTGGAATACTTGTTGTTTGTGTTGTACTTTTGTACCTTTATGATTGGCTGATCACTGCACAGGGAAAAGTAGGGAAATCAGTAAATATTACTACTGGGATATCGGATTTCCTAGAGTTTCAACAAATCGCTTAAAATCTAACAGAGAACATCCTGACTGAACTGACTCTGGAGTAATAGTAAATTTAAAAGGAAGTGATAAATAGGACCTTTTATGAATGGCTTAGACTTGTTTTCCTGTAAACTAAACTTAGAAGCTGCTGGTTTTCTACATAAATAAAATTAAATACCTTTGTTAATGGATCTAGTGTCCATTTTCTTTTCAGGAGAAATTTGCCTACAGTGGTCCCCTGTGGTCACAGGTTCTGACCAGACCACAAAAGGATGAAGATTCACAAGCCGTATAATGCTATTCTCTGCAAAGGAAAAGTAGGTTCCTTCCCCTATGAGAAGCAGCTACTTTTACAGTGGGCTGAGCAGAACTGCATGATTCTTCCTATTTCAGCAAAAATGTTTCTGTCTCACGTACACACACACAGCTTGACTTCCTGAAGGGTACAGATTAAACAGTTGGGGTTATTTGAAAAGTGTCTGAAGTCCTCTTCGTAGCCATAAAGAATTGCACTATAAAGATTTGTAATTTGAAAGGGGGGGAGTTTCCTCTTTTTTTGGTGCTGCACAAAAAGACTTGGTTTCTTTTCATAACTGAAATGGTTTCTACCTCTGTCTGAGTCTACAAGAACCTCTTACAAAGTTCATAGAGTAGTTACAGTTCACCATGTGAGCTAGTCAAACACAAACTTATTTCTTTGAGCAGCTTCTAGTCATCTTTTTCATTAAACCAGTTGTCTAATTCACATCCAATTTAGAGACTATAATCTTCTAGACAATTCTGAGGATCTCAGAAAGATATAAATCCTAGGGACATGAAGATGAAATGTGGAGAGCTACTTGGGTTGACTTTAGACTGGAATCTGGGCTGCAGTCCTGAGGAAAGTGTTGTGATAGCAATTTCTGCATGGTTTCCACAAGGGTTTTTTTTTTCCCAATTTCCAATTCTTAGTTTCCTGTATGTCTGCTTTGTTCCTCTTATTATGTATGTATATATATATTTATTTTCACAATCAAAATTCTGTCTTTTCCAGAATGAGGGAGTTCTCTGTGAGAATGAAGAAAGGAAGAAAGTAGATCCAGGTAGTGCAGCTTTGAGTGTTTCTAGAGTTGCCCCTATATTAGAGCAGAGCTTAAACATTTTGTCAGAAATACAGGGTCACTCAACTGGGTTTTAAACCTGATACTGCAGTTTTTCTCATTCTGACTGCTAACGTAAGTCAATTCAAAGTGATATTTTAACACATTTTCTTTGCCCCAGTTATTCATATTGTGAGGGGTTCTCTAAAAAGAGGTGTCCTGTCCCCCAGAATAACCTTATTTTACCATTATTACACAAACTCAGCTGCTTTTCTTAAAAGAATAAAATAAATCATGTCATATACATGGTAATTAAAAAGTTTCAAGATGGGAACTTAGAGGACTGCAAATGTGATAGAAAAATGAAGGTCACTGAAATCAATCCATTCACTTGGCACATATATGAAAAAAATATTGTGTAATGCACAATAATGATGAGACATACCACTACACAGGCATACAGCTATCAGGCTAATAAAAGGTTGGAGGGGGAACTTCACTATTGTGAAACCTGAGGTTTGTGTCCATAGCAAATGAGAGGATGAGCATTTCCTAAAATTCCATCGTTCGTTCTCTGTCTCTAGCTTACAGTATGCAGGAGTGTTTGGTTTGTTAAGGAGCTGCTCCCATTTTATGATGATTATTTCACCTGTTCCATGATGCCACCACACAAGTGATGTGATCATTCTCACTGGTCACAGAACGAAGTAATCAAATTCATAAATTGTTGCAGCAAATAACTAACAAATCACAGAATCACAGAATGGTTGAGGTTAAAAGGGATGTCTGAAGATCATCTAGTCTGACCCCCCTGCTCAGAGCAGGGTCAGCTAAAGCAGGTTTCCCAGGACTGTGTCCAGATGGCTTTTGAATGTCTCCAAGGATGGAGACTCCACAACCTCCCTGGGCAACCTGTGCCAGTGCTCTGTCACCCTCACAGTAAAAAAAAGTGTTTCCTGATGTTCAGAGGGAACCTCCTATGTTTCAGTTGGTGCCCATTGCCTCTGGTCCTGTCACTGGGCACCACAGGGTAGAGTCTGGCTCCCTCGTTTTCATTCCCTCCTGTCGGGTATTTATACACATGGATAAGATTCCCCTGAGCCTGCTTTTCTCCAGGCTGAACAGGCCCAGCTCTCCCAGCCTCTCCTCATATGAAAGGTGCTACAGTAGCTTCATCATCTTTGATGCCCTGCACAGGAGTTGTTCCAGTATGTCCATGTCTCTCTTGCACTGGAGAGCCCGGAACTGGACACAGTACTCCAGATGTGGCCTCACCAGTGCTGAGCAGAGTGGAAGGATCACCCTCCAGAACCTGCTGACCACTCTCTACCTAAAGCAGCCCACAATACTGTTGGCCTTTTATGCTGTGAGAATGCAGTGCTGTCTCATGGTCAGCTTGTTGCCCATCAGAATCCGCAGATCCTTTTCCGCAAAGCTGCTTTCCAGCTGGGTGGCCAGCATATACTGGTGCCTGGGGTTCTTCGCCAGCTACAGGACTTTCCCTTTGTCCTTTCTGAACTTCTGGAGATTCCTCTCTGCCCAGTTCACTAGCTTGTTGAAGTCCCTCTGAATGGTAGCAAAATGCTCTGGTGTAACAGTGACACTTTCCAGTTTTGCATCATCTGTAAACGTGCTGAGGATGTGCTCCATCCCATCCTCCAGGCCATTAATGAAGATGTTGAACAGCACTGGGCCTGATTGTTCAGCCACTTTTTAATCCACTTTACTGTCCACTTACCTAACCTGTACTTTGTCAGCTTGTCTATGATGATGTTACAGGAGACAGTGTCAAAGACTTTGCTGAAGTTAAGATAAACACCATCTGCTATTCTTCCTTCATCCACCAAGCTAGTCACCACATTGTAGAAGGCAAAGTTGGTCAAGCATGATCTTCCCTTTGTAAATCCATGCTGACTATTCCCAGTCACCTTGTCATTCATGTGTCTGGAAACGGTTTCCAGGAGCACCTTCCTAGGGATTGAGGTGATGCTGAAGGGCCTGTAGTTCTCCAATTCTTCCTTTTTGCCATTCTTGAAGATTTGTGTGATATTTGCTCTGTCCCAGTCTTCGGGAACCTCTCGTGGTTGCCATGACCATTTAAAGACAATTGAGAGTGGCCTCATAATGACACCAGAAGCTCCCTCAGCACTTTTGAGCTTATGTACAAACACTTTGTTTATGTGCTCCCTAACCTGGTCCTTCTTCACTGAGGGTAAATAACTCTTCCTTGCTCTGGATTTCCTCTCTGGTCTCAGGGGCCTGAGGTCCCCGAAAGCAGTTTTTACTGGTGATGACTGAGGCAAAGAAGACATAGAGTACCTCGTCGTTCTCTATGTCATTTGTCACCAGTGTCCCAGCTCCATTCAGCAGTGGGCTCACATTGTCCTTTTGCTGTTCACGTACTTGTGGAATACTTCCCTGTTGTCCTTCACATTCCTTGCCAGATTCAACTCCAAGTGGACCTTGGCTTTCCTAACCCCATCCCTGCACGACTGGACAGCAACACTATACTCCTCCTGGGTCGCTTGACCCTGCTCCCACCTCTTGTTCACTTCCCTTTTATGTCTGACTTAAATTGCAGAAATAAAATGGAAATGACAAGTCAGTGAAAGTTGTTCTTCCATGCTGACCTGTAACTGTTGATTTTGTTGGTTAACAGAGTGGGGACAAATATAAATTTTGTCCTATTTTGTCATATTTGTCTTAAAATTTGTCATATTAATTGCTACTATGTACTACATGTGACCAAAGATCAGCAGAAATATGGCTGCTTGCTGGTAGGCTATGAACTGCCAGACCTTCCAACACTTTCATTTTCATGGACTTAATTGTCACCTAAGAACTCCTTGGATTAAAAAGTTAGACATATCCTAAAATAAATGGCTTAACTGTATTTGTAGCAGGGAAAATTGCTATATTTTCCTCATCCATATTTTAAGTTTTGCAGATAGATGTGGAAGTATATCCGCAGCTGAAGTTTATTTTTATCTCTTTTTCCATGTCAAATGAGAAATTCTGAGAATAGTGAGAGATTTGTATTAAAAAATGATGTTTTATTACTGGTTAATAGAACTTCTCTGCAGTTTTTAAGAAGAATACTTCAGGAACAAGTGGTGAATAAGAATGGATAATATAACACATGGATGAAAGCGGAATTTATAGAAACTGCTGATGTTCAGAAAATGAAAGGGCTGGTAATAGCAATTAATGATTGTGAAGTCTGCTACTCTGTTCTATGAGATGTTAAAACCATGTCTGAAAAGGGGAGAAGATTAAAATACATATTGATTGGCTGGTGGGCAAAAGGTAAGGTTTAAAAGCAAAGAATTGACTAATATGCGTGGTATTAATTAAACTTTTCTCATCATTGTGAATAAACAAGGGCTGATAACCCATATCTGTAAATTCCTGAATTGATTCCAGATTGAGTGTACTTCAAAGGTCTATGCCATGTAAACCAGAAATCACCTTCAGAAGGGTCTTTTCCTGCAGCTCAGGGGAACTGCAAGACAAGATGTTTTCTGCTGCACGATTTTCATTGTGAGTTTTCCTGCTGATTTAATAGGCACCACATAGTGGGTGGATTGATAAGGTAGGCCCTAAAGTGTACAGGTTTGCCAGAAATACCTAATATGCCTTCTATGATGACAGACAACACAGAAAAGGCAAGTATGTCAATTTTATTGGCTGTTGAAAACCAGGTGTGACCAGTTGTAAAAAATTTGGATTAAACCTGCAAACATGTAGACATCACGGTCCTGTTGAGAAAGGACAGTAAGCATGTTGCTTTGGAAGTAGGACTGATAAACCATACAGAGACTAAGATGGGATACCTCTTGTGCCAAATCCTGACCCTATTGGAGTGACTAGGAATTTTGGCCTTTTACCCACCAAGACCTATATTACACCAAAGATGGATTACTTGCCTGCTAGCATGCCCAGTGCTTTAAGGAATGTTACTCAGGCAACATATGCTTCTCAGTGTTTCTCCTGCCTTGGGTGTAGATCTTTCTGCTAGGAGAAACAGTAACAATACTCAGCACTTCTTCTCTTTTGTCTGAGACTTTGAAAGCCTTTTATAAGGTGCCTTTAGCTCATTTTAAGACTGCTGCAACTACAGCCAGAAGAAGTTTTAAAGGACTTGTCCAAGCTAAAACACTCCCTGCTGTAAGAAAAACAGAGCCAAATATTCTGCCTCTTTATCTTATATGGGTCCCATTTCCCTTATGTGTGGTTCTCTCAGATTTTGTCTCATATTTTGATACTTAAAATAAAATTTAAAAATTAGAAGAATGAAACCTGGGTTACCAGAATTCAGTGAAGAGGACAAAGTGTCTGCCTCATGACTACTTGGTGTCCCCAGCTTGTATTCAGGTTATATATACTTTTCCCCCCATTTTCCTTTCTATGTCTTTTCTAGAAATATGTTTTATTGACATTAAAGACTATTCTGTCATGGAGTGTTGCATGAATTGCAGGAAAGATCTGTTGCACAGATAGCAAAGAAATACAGTAGGAGAAAGTGCGTCAGTCCTGCCATCAGCTGAAAGCACAGAAGGATTTCTACAGTTTAGCAGAGTCCTTAAATAAAAGATTTAACTGAAACTCAACCTGCATGAGTGAAGTTGACTCAGCTTTGTGTACTAGCTAGTTTGGGTAGTTGTTTTTAAATTTAAACAAAAATTAGGTGTTCCAGAATGTCAGAAACGGATCTGCAGCTTGGCAATCTCCACAGCATGGGTCCAGGGAGGGCAGCAGGGCTGCAACCTCCCTCCGCTGCCTTTGTTGGTGCACCAACCTGCCTCAGCCAGAGAGCTGCCACCCTGACCACTGCATGTTTCTGCAGTGGCCACTACAAGCACAGACTGGCATTGTGATGGCCATGCTCTTTGCCAAATTTATCCCTTCTTCACCCAGTCACTTTCCCAGCCAAGCCTTGATGCATTTTTGCATTTGGAGATCTTTGCAGGTAGGAGGCTCTGGCTGTCTTGGCCAGCCCATCACAGTCTCTGATGTGCTGGCAGTCCCATACTGGGTCATATTGGTCTAGTATTGGTGAGGCCAAAATAGACTGACACCATTGTGAATGGCGAGTCATTTCTTGCATTCCCATCACATATTCAGACAGCAGCGCTATGTCATCTACAATCTTGTTCACCTGCTTCCCTTCAGTCGTATCTGATGCCCTTATTACAGGTTTCAATTGATTTCTGCTGCTGTATCACCCAGTGAACACCGCACAGTGCAAGGTTTAAACAAGAAAAAAATGCTGCCCTGGTTACTCCCTGGGTTGTCTATAAGCCGCTCAGGACTCCGTGCTGTTTGTTTTCACATAAGATTCAGTGCGTTCTCTGGCAAAGCCAATGATCTCAATAGCAAAGTTGCAGTGGTAGCATCACTACAGAGATGTCTCTCTGTTTCTCTTGTCCAAGCTCCTTGAAAAAGTGAGGAAGTTGATTATCACACTGTTTTCAGTACTTAGCACTGCTCCATATTATGTCAAGATGTATCAGGCAGGGGAGCTTCATACTGACAGTCCTCAGGCATGTGTTTCCAAAGGCATCAATTAGCAAATTAGCAACCCTACCTCATGAGGCAATTGAACAGGTTTACTGTATTTTTGCTATCATAACAACATGCATTACCTGCTGCTTTTCATCTAGAAAGCTTACTAGTGCATTAGAGCCAGTGGCATATTAAAATCTGTCATTCGCAGAAGTAAGCTGAGGGACAGAGTGATTAAGTGACGGGCCCCGAATACTGGTCAAAAGTAAATTTTAACATGGATTTATGGGATCCAGGTTCTCAGCCCCCTTTCAAGACACCAAATTGCACTAGGGTTTTTGTGTTGGTGTTTCATGTGCTTTCCACTCATTGAAAGAAAAATGCAACAAATTCAGTAGTAAACTATGGTTGAGACCTAAGAAAATAGAGGTCTAAGAAAATTCAGTATTTTCTTCCTAGTCCATTTCAGTCAAAATTGAATTGTAGCTGGCCTTAGAGATGAATCTTTCAACCAAGCAGCTAAATGAAAGGTGAAACCTAGCCCTGGTAATCTGTTCATAAACACAGTCCCTTTCTCTTCAGTGGTTCAGAGAACAAGGTTCTTGGCATAGCCTTGTTATAGTTTGTAAAACATCTTAATTCTCCATTCTGTTTTTTTAATGTAGTTGTATAAAGGAGGGAACTAGGATCGTTCCTGTTGTGTCTTTCCTAGTGCATCAGTTCAGTTAATTAGTTTCTTGTGAAGAGCATCAGGAGGTATGGGAGGAAAACATATGTGTAATCTGACTTTTATGATAAACTGCCTGAAAATGATGACTGAATAAATATTTTTGAAAGCAAGATAAGTGCATTTACTTGCCCTTTAAATCCACTTACAAAATTGGCACCAGTTCTCCTTTTTGTTTGATTTCCTTATTCTGTCATGTTAAGAAGTGGCCTGTGCTGCTAGTACCTGTCAAGCTCCCCGCTTGTACTGGAAACATGCTGCAGCTTGTCCCACTGGAGAAGTTCAGGCATATTGTATTCAAATCTTAGTTTTGCTGAAGATAGGTACCTACAGTTTGTAAGGCTAATGCAAGGAATGATTAGGAGTAACTAGGATGAAATCTAGCAAAATACTGAAACCAGACAGGGGTTCTTGTTCTAAAAAAAAATCTGTGTTCACAACTGATTTCTTTCTTTACTGGGCATCATGCATTTCAGAGGAAAAGACTCCTAGGACTAAATCATCGGTCTGGGGAAAGAGTAGAGAAGAAGACATGCAGGAGTTGCTCATGGGTGCTGTGTTTCCTTGCAAAGATGCCATACACCTAGTGATTGTCTGAAGATGTGACTCAAGGATCCAGGTCTATTTTTGCCTTTCAGTGCCAGGCCCTCAGTCCAGCATGTTCCCATCTTCTAAGGTTTGGAGAGTGCTTTTTCCTATATGTTATGCCTACACAGGAACCAGTCATAATGGTGGGCAAACCTGAAGGACATTCAAAGTTTATTGGTTTTGCGGCAGGATGCCAGGACTGGCCACGTGGAGTGCAGGCTGAAAAAGACATACCAAAGCGAAACCTGGCACTAACCTGATACAAATGTTACCATTTAATGCAAGAAGGAGGTGGTGCTGTGGCAGACAGTATTTTACTGCAAGAAAAAAGCAACAGCAATGAGTTTCTAAAATTGTGTTGAGCCAACTCAGCATGTCTTTTTGACCTGTGACAGTTGGATTTCTGTAGCACTGAATACAACCCAACTATCTGTTTGCATACACAAGATGCTGACTCCCACAGTGCCTGGCAGGATTTTGCTAACAGGGTTTTAATACCCATTGCTCTTACAACAGAAAACACAGCAAAAGTTAACTACAACTTTTTTTCTCTTTTTCCCTTCTGGTCATGTACATCTAGGTCTCTGTTGCTGTAAATCCTCTTGTGACTTTCAACTATCACGTAAGAAGTAGTCTATTTAGCTGGGCTATTTGTGCTTTCTACTTTGTCTGGGTTTTTGAGAAATATTCTGATTTAATATCTGTTCTTAGATGGGCAGGGGAAGGATAGCTACAAGTGCTGTAAAAATACTCAAACATAATTATCAACTGAAAGAGGGGGTGAGAGATTGGAAAGTCACTAATCAGAAAAAAAAAAAGTATAAACATATGAAACTGGATTTTCTTCCTCCATGTTACCTCCACAGCTTCTTCTTCTCCCTTAGGGGTGTCCTGGCTAGAAGCCACATTTCTAGTAACATAGATTATTTTCAGGTACCCCAGATTGCATCAGGAAGGGGAAGCCAAAGAATGAACCAAAATACTGAGCTTTCTCTCATGAACACCATTATTTCTCTAGAAATGCTTGAAAGTGGCCTTCTGTGATAGTTACCCTTTCCCATCCCAGGGAAGGTGGATGTAACATCTCCAAGAGGCAGCAGAGCTGTTCCCAGCCTCCCCACAGAGAGAGATCATTTTGCTGTGACAGGGCTGTTTGGAGCACTGTCAATCCCAGCTGTCTTTGAGAAGCAGATCCCCAAAATGCTGTTGTCACAGTCACCGTTCAGAGTAGAAACGTGTTGCGACTTAGAGTTATCGTAGAAGTGTATGTGAGCCATGACAATTTAATATTTCTACTACAGTAAATTTTAGGCAGGCTGACGTTGTCTCTATTAGTAACTCCACAGCATCTAGCTGATAATGCTGGCACCAAGATTTTTACTATGCTTCAGAAGCTCAAGACTTTTTTTGTCAGAATGTTGCAAAACCCAAGATAAGTTAATTAGCAACTAAAAGCTGTGAAACAGCTTCAAACTGCAAATATGGCATGGCACAGACCTTTCAAAAAGTGTTCCAAGTAAAAGTTTCAGCATATCAATTCCTGTGAGCTACATAGGGCTTGAACTTAGATTGAAGTGTAAGGTAAATGGGAATACATCCCACATGCTAGGAGAATGCCACAGTGCAGCCAGGTAACCGAATGTGAAAATTTACAGGTGTTGCTGCAAACTCACATACTGATGGGTACGAGTGGATCAGCTCAGAACAGTTAACCAGGCCAGTTTGGAGACTGCCTCCAGGAAGAAGCTGCAGTGAACACGTGTCCAGATTGGCAGGCTGTGATGTGCCACCTGGTCAGCCACAAGGTTTATTTGGTCTGGGGAAGGAGCCTTGGGGCCCCAGTAGCTGGGTGCCCAATGCTGGGCTCTGCCTGTGGTCTCGGTGAAGCTCAGCAATGGCGGGTCCCATGCTGGGCTCTGCCTGAGGTCTCGGTGAAGCTCGGCATGGCAGGTCCCATGGTCCTGCATAAACAGATATCCGTGGGATGATTCACAAAACACATTACACACAATAGTGCAAATGTTTAATTAATCAGGTCTCACGTCCTTATTATCCCCTCAATGGGTTTCACTAATAATGACCCAGAGGAAAATCCTGCTGCTCTCTGTGAATTATATTTTATTTACAAGGGTTTCATTTCTTAGACGATTTTTCTCTCTCATTCCTGGGTAGCACTACCAACAAGAAAACAAAATTCTGATCTCTTTTACAAGTGAAACTTGTGACTGGCCTAAAATTCAAAACTGGGGAGGGCTTTGTGCTACCTCACATGGTTACTTTAGCAGAATAAATTAGAATAACTTAGCACTTAATGCATCTCTTGCCTCACATTCACAGGATGCATAAATATTTGGCTGTAATACTATCGCTAAAGCTGAGAGAAAAAGAAAAGAGGTCTTGAAGGAAAAGCCATTCTGGATGAGGAAAGAAAGCAACCCCTTCCAAGTTGGTTTGTAACCCGTATGAAGGGTTAAATCGCAGAAGGGTAGCTGGAGCCAAGAATGGAGTTCCAGCCTCCTTCGCTGACAATGCCTCTGCCACCCCCAAAAGCCAGCCACTGGAAAGAAAGTGTTAAAAAGGATATTGTTTGCATTAAGGGGCTGAATTTTCCACTGGGTAATCATCAGTGAAACCAGTGAAGGGCAAATGAGGATGGCAGGCCTGATTAATTAAACATGTGCTACGGTGCTAAGAGCAAGATTTATGCTATTGGTTTTGCAAGAGTCATTGATATTAATACTGCTAGTAGAAATTTTGAGCTGCTGTTTACTGTTTCAGTTTTTCACTGCAAAACTGGTGTTAAAAGTACAGATGAGGGTTGTGGAGTATTGCTGTAACATCATAGTTTCACCCTCTGAATGCTACTCCTGCTCTACAGATGAGATCTTGCAATGCTGTTATTAGATGTGCTGTTGCACTATTTCCATTAAAATCTCCAATACTGGAGGTTTTTAAACCTGATTACAAAAATTTACTTTGGGCTAAAATCCACTTTACAAAGATTTCCATCTGAGATACATATGTTTGCTTATGTACACATGAGTGCACTCCCATTTGTACAGAATGCTATATGTAGCTTTCTGAAAAATGGGAAGAAAAATAACAGTGTATGCATTTGTAAGTTATATGAATGCAAATAGATATCTACCAGTGATCTGTGAAGCTGTACAAATGGTGACGTGTGGCATTATATTCTGCTAAAGCCAAATGACATGGTCTGTTCGAGCCTGAAAGAGACAAGTGTCATTACAAAGCATGGAGTAGAACAAAATAACGTTTTGAGGATAACAAGGGCTACTGTACATAGACACTCTCTCCTCTAAGCAAAAAGAGTCTTTTATAAAGCTGTTAAGTATTTTCATCACTTCCAGGTTGATATGCAGCACATTCAGGAGTATCTATTTCATAATGTGTTAGTAGAGTAGAAGCTGAACACCCTTGCACTATAAACACTGTTTCAGAAATGTGTTTATAGGAAATCCTGCTTTTGTTCATTAATATGCCACAACAATCTGAAGTCTGGGGTGTGAATGTGTGTCTTGGGGTGGAAGGGGGGGGGTTGTTGCAAATAAGCTTGCTCACATCATGGAGAGCATGAATAGCAACCAACCAGGTCAGTGTCAGTTCAGCTTTTATTTTCCTGATAACGCACACTTGTGTTTACTTTTCCCATTACACTAACATGGAACATTTTGTTGGAACGATGCCTCTTCCTCTGGGGTAATTTTTTTCCTTTCTTGACAAGAAACTCTCAGTAGTCATGTATAGCCCAGTGAAGTCTATAGACTTTGCAGTAACTTTGCAAGGTCTCAGGACTGAGGCAAGGTTGCCAGGCTTTGTGTGGGGTCTCCTTGGCCTCCCTGGAGCTTTATTTTAGTTAATTTAGTGGTAACAACAATTCTTCCAATCATCAGGTGACTGTTGCCTAATTTGTTTTACTTTTGCTTATCTTTGTACAATCATAGAATAGCCATAATTTTATACTTTACAGTATAAAAGTATTTTAAACTTTAGCCATAGTTTTATACTTTATAGTATTAAAGTATTTTAAACTTTAGCCATAATTTTATACTTTATATTTTATAGTATAGTTACTCTGCACAGAATGAGAAATTTATGACCCTATCATAATGATGTCATTATACGCAAGCCTGGTATGACAGCAGAGGCCTTGGGAATGGGGACACAGCATAGAGGTGTACAGCTGTCGGGTGATAGAAGAGAGGGAACAGGCTGGCACTGGGGACCCCAGGGCTATAAACAACTTACCGCTGTCAGCTAAAGAGGCACGGACCAAGGACCCAAGCAGAACTAACCCGAAGAGCAACAAGCAACAGGTATCTATCTACCAAGTATAAAATACACCATACAGAGTAAACTGGGATGTAACACCAGACCAATGACAGAGTGAAGTGTAGAACTGTGTCACACAGGTGCTGCTGCCAGCCTGAGGACACACAGGGGCTGTGGGAGGGTCAGTATAAAGCTAGAGAAAGGGAAAGATAGTAGGAGGTTTTGTATAATGATTTTTTAACCATATTACTAAGGATATTTATTTTGTGTTTAATTAGATTATTTGGACAATGAGTGTTAGCATTGTTCTAGCTAGACTACTCGTTACAACTACTTGTTGCTTAGTGACACTGTAGGATTTTAATTACACTAACAAGAAATTCTAGGCTTTCTTTATAAGGTGTGCTGCCCTTTTTGCCCCATAACAAGTTTTTGAGTGTAACATCAGAGCGCTCCTCCAAATGAGAAATTGCTGTTTGTTTTGTTAAGCATTCCTGTCTCACAAGGGACAATGCAGGATTTAAGTATTATAGCATAGATAGTGCCTACCTTGAAATGAGAAATGAGTTAGGGTTTTCCTATAGCACTGCTGCTCTTCCTATATTTATCTTCTTGAGGCAGATAGCAAGTGACAGCTTTGATTGAAAATTCTTTAAAATATATATTTTAAAATACTGAACAGGTTAATCCAGTAACCTGAGAGAGGTGTCTCCCTTGATCTAAACCAAGGAAGTTTATGGAGACCTCAGCAAAGACGGGTTCTTCAAGGCAAGCTCAGCAGCTCTAAGTACATGCCTGGTGCTGGGGCATCATGCGAAGTTTCCAAAGTTATGGGTACCCAACATCTCCACTGTTGATCTGGTAGCAAGTGCTGGCCCCTTCAGCCTCCTGGTTCCACAGCGTCCTATAGAGCTCAGTACTGAGCAAAGGCTTGGTGGTGCTGCTGGCTGGGTAACCTGTGATCATCCCATACTCCTTGCTACGGTCATGCCTTCATTTGTTATGTGAGTCACGTATGCTCTCTTGTCAACTCCCATGGGTACAGGGTGCCTTGAGGTAAACCAAAAAATCACTTTGGGAGGGTGACTAGCCTGAAACCCAGCTTGGCAACAATGCTAGCATACCAGAACTGTCTTACGGTGATGACAACTGGGTTTTGTGGCAGAAGCAATGAGGTGCATCAAAGCATCTGGTGAGTGCAGGCCCCTCCTGCTGATAGTGCACCTCTGCTGATTGATTACCTGCAACGTATGCAGGAGGGATTTCATCTCCTTCAGACCCTGGTCTGTCTTTCTGGGACTGCTAGGTCACTAATGAAGCTTTCCCTTCATCATTTCCACTTAAGAAACACAAAAGAAGTTTTGGAAAAATGGTGACCTTGCCTGCCTGTAGATTAATGTGATGATTTTCATGCAGCAGAGCTTTATTTTGCAGTTTGTATGGGTATGGCATACCTGCCTGAAGTCTTGCATCTGTCAGTTCACCATTGACAGCACATTAGTGGATAGCAGCATGACTGCTGAGTTCAAGTAGTGGGGAGACCTGTGTGAATTTGTAATTCTTGTTGTGATGGGCTTAATTCCTTGAAAAAAATTTTTACAAATTAAGCTGCTCACTGCTGCAGAGCTGTTTTTTCAGGTGTATTGCCATCAGCCACTGGGAAATCCAGAACCAATGAGATCAGTCACAGGTGTGAATTTGTTACCAGTGGCATGAGGACATGTTCTCTCTTCATCTACCTTATTTAAGGTGGGCACCAAACATGCCACAAACTAAGCACCTTGCTAAGAAGCAGGTACTAAGTAATGTTAAATTAGGTGACACTTTTCTGATGTGAAAAAAGGCTTTTTGTTTTATATGGCACATAAATATGAACTGAAAAATTTACAGACTCAACCTGCAGTGTCAGTTGCAACCTGGGCTTGCTATTTATCCCTCAAGGAACCAGTCCAGGCATGTTGTCAACTTTGTGTGGCACTGTGAGGAAGTAATTTAACCTCTCTGTACCTTGGTTTTCCTCATTTACTTTTTAAAAAAAATCATACATACTTTTCATATGGTTGTATGACTCCAACTAACAATTTGACAACAACTTTTATGTGTTCAAAGGAGCTGTTTTAAAAGAGTCTTGCACATGTAAGCTTGGAATAGTTTTTGATTGTTTTCTGAGTGGCTGAATAGTGGTGTACATATTTGCATCCTAGAACAGATGAACAGGTTTGTTCAGGTGAATAATGCTGCTAGGTAGAACTTTCAAGAATATTTCAATATCTACTATCCCGTTGAAAGACATTCCTTTGTGAAGTTGTTAATAAAATCACATACCTTTTCTAATTACATTTTATTATGTTTTGTTAGTTTTCCTTCATTTTTAAAGCTGCTGTTTTCTTCACTGTTGTTACCATGTTCTGCAGCTACCAGGCCACTGCCTAGACACCAGCTGCTCTGCACACTGCTCTAGCAGCTGAAAATGCACTTAGTAGAGTAATCCTTAGTTTTTAATAGATGGGTATCTTGTGTGGGACTTTTGGTCCAGGTGACACATGCTGCCAATGTCCTACAGCCTGGTTTTGGAATCTCCAAAATTGTACATATCACTTTTGTAACTTAATATGTGTTACATCCAAGTCCAGGGAGCTTTATGCCAGACTTCACGTTGAAAAAGAGAAGTTGATCTCAGAACTTAGATTCAGTAGGTTGTTAGATGTGAATTGTCTCGATTTGATTACATTTGTTATATGCAAACAGAATACAGTCTGAACCAGCAATACATGTACAAAAGGATGTTAAAAGGTCAGTTTTACAGACCTGAAAACAATTTTAAGTGAGATCATCTAGAAAAAAGAATCATGTTGTTTGTTATAAAACATTTCACTACCTGCCTAACAAATGCACAGTCTAAAGGGCTATTAGGGTTTAGGGTTTTGAAATTATTATTATTGTTGTTGTTGTTATTATTATTTCTTAGAAGTTAGGCATAGAGGCAAAAATAAACCTTTTTTTCCCCCCAAGATATAAAAAAATATTAGAAAAACAGAAAATAGCATTGGTGAATGTGAGTTAAAAGGCAAGAAAAACAGAAAATTGATGAGGGAAGCAAAAGTTCACAAAGAGACGTCTATGGAAAAAGTCTGCTGAGAAACAAAAGTCTGCAATGACCCATATCTGCTAGTTGGTATATTTACTATTTATAGTGCAGAAGACATGGCAATTCAATAAATATCTTTGTTACAGACTTGATAAAAGCCCCTACTTCTGTCATGTAATGTTAAGCACTTCTCAGTTCCATTGATAATGAAAGATGATGTTAAAGAACATCTTTGAAAATCAGATTGTTTAATCACCTATTGAAAAAACTTATAGCAGCAAATTTTAAACAAAATGGCTGAGAACTCCTCTGAGGCACTTTTTTTCCCTAACATGTCTCATAACTGTTCCAAGAGAGTAAAGCAAATACTGGGCCAGAATACAAAGGCGCTACTCAGCCTGCTGACTTGGACATTGGTGCCACATAAAATAATGGAAAATCAGCATAGGCCCTAAATAAAAGGAGGATATTTCTGTTAACAGCAGTCAGCATGGGTTAAGAGAATAGGCCTGGGGAAATAAGTGGTGTATTTGTGACATTTTAAAATACTGTTTGATAAAAGCAGTGTGTTGATCCAATAAGCTAATCAATCTCTGACACAATTTATTTTTAATAACATGCCATTTTGTTAAAAGCATAGAATGGTACCAAACCAACATTGCACTCAGATAATGGACAAGAAGCAGGTCTCAAGAAGGTAATTACAAATGTCTCCTTTTCTCAGGCCACAGAAGTTTGACCTAGTTTTATGCTTTTTAACATTTCCCTGAGCAATGACTGTAATTGCTGCTGTTAAATGGCCGCTCATTCTGCAGGAATGGGGGCACAGCAAACAGCAATATTGGTTATTTGGTATAGCCGGGATGCAAGAAAACAATATACGTTTCCATGGCTTTTTCATTAAAGGTAGTCTTATAACTGAGGGACATTATCATAAAAAAAAACCTGCAGTGGCTTGTGGTTGTCATGAGCAAAGAGGGTTGTGCTGTGTTGAGCGCCCGTAAGCCTGATGCTGAGCCTGCTGCAGTATGGCCCACTACTGGTCCCACAGTCCAAGAGGGAGTTGAGATATGGAAAAGGTTCAGGGAGAGGCCCCAGGTGATGCCGGGCCCTGAGGGCAAGCTGCAGTATAGAGTGGCATGCAGATTACTCCATAGGACCATTTTCTCTATTAGCCAAACTCCTAACAAGATTAAGAGATGGGAAATTGAAAGTAGACATTTTCTGGCTAAAATGAAGACAGTTCTTCAAAGTAATGGTCACTGAAACAACGGGGGTCATGATTTATACCTGGGGAGAATTATTTTGGTCAAGATTTCTTCTTTTTTTTTTTTCTTTTCTAAAAAGTACACTGTAGTTCAAGGGCATGCGTTGGGCAGAAGCAGGCATTTCTTAAGGGAAGTTTGTTGTCTTTTGTTATGAAGAGTCCATTCTGACATTAAACCCTATTGATCTATTCATAGAGGCTAAAGTCAATATTTAGGCATATCAATAACAGGTCTGAGTTTTCAAAATTCTTCATTTGATTTCATTAACCTTAACTTCTGGTTGTTATTCTACCTCTCATTGATTACTTGTAAATATAAAAGAATGAGGATGCATTAGTGATTTTGACTACTGAAAAATTATTATCTGTACCACTATCCCAAGGAAATAGATTTTCATATGGTCTTCATGTATATAACAGTATTATATTTTTTCAATTTTCTAACACAAGATGATGATACTGGTAGAGGATCTTTCCTTCCTTTGATGAGTTACACCAGTAAATTTAACAACAGCTGTTTCAATATACTAAGTATTGGTTATTTTTCCAGTGGAAGTGATGGAATAGCATGGATTGCAAACAGTTTCATTTACTGCTATGTTAAATCCACTTACTTATATTATTGTTTTTGTTTTAGACACAGGCTCCTAAAACCAGCAGATCTCTGATGCTGTCTAAGACCTATTGAAATCTCACAGTGCTTGAAGTTTTCTGTCTGCCACAGTCAACCTGAAGTTTAAAAGTTACCCATCTCCTGAAAACATCAAGAGGAACTTGGTTGTCTAGTTAAAATGCATCTTCACTTCTTCCATTTGACCTCTTTCTCAGGAATGATGCTAAAACAGCAATTAAAAAGTCTGTAAGTTTTAAAAATGTGCTTTAAGTTAAGGAAGAGAGACTGCTTATGTTTCTAGTTCAAATATCACAATGTGCTATGTGCCTGCCATACCATGCCAGGTATCCTCAGATGTTGCTAAAATTAATAATCAGTCTGCTTCAGGAGCAGGCATATGAATGGAAGTCCTGCAGAGACCTGTGCCTGCACTCTTCCTACTGAAGTCAATAGGACTATGCAAGTAATTAGAAGTGTTCACATGCCTGACTTGTAGACATTACTGTAAAGAGCAGACTTGGTGTTCACAGGGTGGAGTTCTGGTTTAATTACATTTTCTGAATGCTTTTGTTAAATGACCCAGGTATCAGACTAATTTCACTGGAATAGGCAAACTGCTTCAAACTCTAGTTTGATTCCAGCACAGCAGTAATTTATAATGTAAAACTGTGAAGTATGTCTTATTTAAAACATAATCTATATGAAAGTGAAATTTTATGTCACCTGTCACAGTGAGGGACTTTTTTCCAAACAATGTACATTGGAGTGTTCCTTTTTAATTTGTTGCTTTTACACTTATGGTTCCTTTCTAATGGCATGACAAAACCAACTGATGAAAAAACACAGAAAATTGAAATCCAGAATGAAATATAAAAGATTAATATGTACTGATATTTAATAAGATTTTTTTTTCTTAAGCAAGCTACTGGAGAAATTCTCTGCAAGTGATATATCCTGTGGTGGTAGGTACATGTAATCCCCTGACAATCCAACTTCTTGAAAAACAAGTTCAGAGACATTTAGTGATTTTGTCAATCATTTTGTTCACTCTTACATTCTAGAAGTCTCTGCAATGAACAGCATTCTTTATATTAGCAGAAAGTAAGGCAAAATATAGCCAGGCTGGGAAATGATTGCAATTTGGGGTTTAGAAGCCTATACCAGATATGACATAACAGTTTGCATCTTGGATATTAGCTCTGCTTATTAACCAGAAGAGACTTGTCTTTTAAATTGACTCAGATCAGATGTGGCATGATGTCCTCACTAACAAATGCCATTTGATTCCAGGTAGCACTTCAATTTGTGCACATGCGTGAAGTTAGGTACCTAGTTAAGTACTACATTGCTCAAGGACAAATGAAATGACCCTATTGCAAAAACCTGTGAAGGTCTCCCCTTCAGTCACAGAATATTTCTGCATGGGCTGAGAGCAAAAGATTCACTTCCCCTGGTCCCTCAATGTCATTGTGCAACCTCTGATATCACCGGTGATGCTTCACAGTCAGTGAGCTTGAATATCTGCTACAAAGCAAAGCCAGGGTTTTCCTTCCCAATGTGGATTATCTCTGTAGTATATAATACAAAAATTGAAAGACATTGCTGTCAGTTAGGGTCAGATACAAGAAGCCTATGGATGATGATGTCATCAGTGTAAAGCACTCAGATTAGGAAAAAGCACCACAGGGTTTTCCTTTCAGCCAGTCAAGGTGGCCATATTGATCTCAACAACTCTTTTGTTACTGCAGAGGAATCCAGCTGGAAATAAAGATGCAATAAATCAAATTTTAAAAGGGTTACAGCCAATTCTGTTGTTCAGCATATCAAGGTTTTCCTCGATCTTGGAACTTGCCTTGGTGCGACTGAGGCCTTGGGGTAAATCTGAAGCGTTTGAAGACAGTTGTGCTTCACCAAGGCTGGATTCAGGAAAATTTTACAGTTTGCATAACTGGAGGAAATTGTCATCTGACATTAACCAGCAATGACATAAAATGGTGTAAGAAAGATATATGTAATATCATATATATATTTATATACATAAAGAGTCAAAGTAGGCTACATGAAAGATAACTTTACCTGAATCTTAACATTTGAAGATAACCTAAAATATGACCAGTAAAAATTATTTCTTCACATAAGTCTGCTAATACCAAGAAGATGCAACCACAGAGCAATCAAACCATTGATAAGGCCATTTGGCATTATTTAGAAGTGGGTATGAAGGGAGGCTTTCTATACAATTGAACATAGTCTTAGTCACCTGGGGAGGAAACAGGGAGATAATGCTTTTTCTGAACTGGAGCTTTGCCACAGCCCTCTGTTGAACTGGAGGATGTGTTAAGTGAGGTTTTCCACAAATACTGCAAGTAGGTAAAATAAGAGCAGTTTTGGCACAGTTGTTTGCTGAAGGTAGGAAATAGGGTGTTAAAGGCAGTGGGCAGGATGTGCAGCCTCTGATGATGCCATGCTTCATAAGAAAACTCAAGGAGAATCAAATTTCCTCTTTCAGAGAGACTGAAGGGAAGCATTCTATGCTGAGGAGGAGTGGGCACCAGCTCTAAGTGACAAGTCTGCAGGTAAGACTACACTCCTCCAGTTTAGTAAGACTGTCTGAAGCTTTTACAGAGAACTCACAAGTGGTCAAGCTGAAAAAAAACAACCACAACAACAACAGCAACCCCAACAAAAAGCAAGCAAGCCAACAAACAAAAGCATCTGGAAAAGAAATCAATATCTATAAAGAAATAAAAATAAGTAGCAGCAGAAACAACAGCGAGGCAAATTCAGTTAAAATAAGAGAAAGAATGAGCCAATGACCTTTTCTATGAACTCCAGTATTCAGGTTTTCTATAAACACCATCTAACTCATGCAAATATGTTGTGCCAAAAGCATTTTAGACAAAGAATAAATAAATAAATACCATATGGAGACCCAACTCGTCACCGTGCCAGAACTAACCTTTGAACCAAGCTATGGTTCTAAATATGGGAACGAGAAAGAAAAAACAAACATCCCCCCCCACCAAAACAGAAATAAGAAAAGACCTTTTGTTTTCTTTGTGGGAGGGAGGAAGGTCATTGCTCCAGGCAGTCTCAGGGAGAGTTCGCTGTTCCAGGACACTTTGTCATTGTGGTGGTGTTGCTGGGCTCCTGCTCTTTGTCATATTCCATTGCAGTCTGGAACTTAACTTGACAGCAGCAAAGGGTTTCTCTGAAACAGATTCAAGTGGTTAGCATTATGTCCACCCACCCACATGCAAAATGTCCCAAAGTGTCATCAGTCACAGGTAGTTTTCTGAAAAACATGAACTCCTTGACTCTCTCAGGACCCATGACAAAAAAATGCAGCTTTTGCAATGACTTAGTCAATGAAACTCTTTTTTTTTCCATGGCTATTTTATTGGTTTTTTCCTTCCCAGTCTGAAAACACAAAAGTATTCAAATGCTTTCTTGTCCAAAATGGAGTGGAAGTCAAATCCTTCCCACAGTTTTGTATACATGTGCCACATGTAGGCATCCCTCTCCTTTTGACAAGAGAACTACGTAACAAAATGTAACCCACCACTTCCCATTATGACATGCTATCAGAAACTTTGTGTATGACAGAAAGATGGATGTGTGTTTTCTCTTGTCACAATAGATTTTGACTGATCTGCGTAACATCATGGTTGAACCCTCTGATGTAGACCATTGCAACCACAAGAATTTCCAGTGACACTGATATTTATACTTTAATATTAGTGGGCTTTATGAGAGTGTGGCAGTCTATGCAAGTTTACCCTGTCGCTGATCACATTATGGATGTAATGGGAAACCTAACTCCACCCATAATGTGATAAATATAATGGGAAACTCTTGCCCAGCTTTGTGGTCAGGGATGGGGGACAAGCTGTATTCTCTGTTTCTTGGCCAGAGTGAGCACTTGCAGGCAATTAAAAAAAAAAAGCAAACTTCACCTCATTGTCCAATGGAAGTCCTAAGTCAGGTAGTTACAACCACTGAAGTGTGTAGGTCATACGCATATATATATGAGTGTATATATTTTAGTATAGGAAATTTATTCTATATTCTCCTGCTGAGTATGAATATGTGAGAGAGAAAAGTCTCCTATTGTGACTGATATGTTTCTGTGGGCTAGAACCAACTGAGTAAAGATGTAAGAGGTGTGTGGAGAAGAGCGAGTGGGACTGAGAGAGAGAACCGAGGAGGGAGTGTCCGGGGACCTTCAGGCAAGCCAATGATTTCAAGGGATATAACTTCACAGCATGTATTAAAATTAAACAAAGAGAACAACTTGACTGTTGGAGGGGGAAGCTTTAATGCTTATAAAATACAATGAACTCATTTAAAGTGTCAGGGGATATGTGAGCGGACTGTCTCCAAAACAAACAACACTTTGTCTCCTTGTTTGGCAATTATTAACTTTTAGTATTATTAACTTTTGCTAACCCTTAGGGTGAGAAAGGTATACATCCTCCTCCTTAGCTGTGTTTATTTAAATTGGTTCTGGAGGAGAAAGTTGCTGGGATCTATTGTCACATTCTAATGGCCTGCTGAATACTTAATAATGAAAATATGTTTAGGCATAAAGTTAAGCAACTCTCATCTAAGGGACAGATCCTAGGGTGCGGGTAGATTCTTGAAGTTCTCATTCATTTTCCCTTGATCAGATTTTGAACTTTCTAAATTCTACTGTTTATTCAAGTTAATCTAAAATGCACTGAAGAAGAGGTTGATTTATATGGAATTTGGGTCAGGTGTTTAATAAACCTGTGTATTGTTCAGCTTTGCGGAAAAGGACCTGGGGATCCTAAAGAACAACAATCTGAACATAAAACAACAACATGCCTTTACTGCAAAGAAGGCTAATGATGTCCTGGGCTGCCCCCTAGGAGGACTGCTGCCAGCAGGTCAAGGGAGGTGATCCTTCTCCCTACCACCTCAGCACTGGTGAGGCCACACCTGGAGTGCTGGGTCCAGTTCTGGGCTTCCCAGTACAATAGAGGCATGGACATACTGGAGAGTCCAGCAAGAGGCCACAAAGATGATTAAGGGACTGGAACACCTCTTCTATGACAAAAAGCTGTGAGAGCTGGGTCTGTTCAGCCTGGAGAAGGGCAGGCTCAGGGGGATCTTATTCTTGTGTATAAATACTTGAAGGGAGGGTACACAGAAGAAGCAGCCAGTCTGTTTTCAGTGGTGCCCAGTGACAGGACCAGAGGCAATGGGCACACACTGAAACACAGGAGGTTCCTTCTGAACATCAGGAAACGCTTTTTTTGTTGTGAGGGTGACTGAGCACTGTCACGGGTTCCCAGAAAGGTTGTGGATTCTCCATTCTTGGAGATATTCAAAAGCTGTCTGGACGTGGTCCTGGTCAACTGCTTTTGGGTGGCAGGGGAATTGGACCAGCTGACCTCTAGAGGCCCCTTCCAACATCAACCATTCTGTGATTCTGCTACATGTGTGAGATGGCTGGGTGGTTATTTCTTGCACAATAGAAAATCTAGTTCAGCTGCCTTCAAATCATTTGCTGTCTTCATAAGAAAGATCAGTTGCATTGGAACTGATACTCTGTGATGGACTTCTAATCATGAGGTATTCCTTTTGCATTTTGCAACATGGTTTAATTCCTAGTTTATAAAGGGTTAATAAATGCTTACTAGAGGTGAAAAGAGATATAAGCCTTGTAGTAACATGTGGTATGGAAGGTTATAAGCATGTCAAGAGGAGGTGTAATGCATGGTTTTCAATAATGTTTAGCAGCCTATTGACTGACTGGATTTTAAAACAATTGATTATTTATTACAACATCTATTAATCATTTATTGTTATTAATAATTTAGTAACTTTCCATGTGTTTTTTTTACAGAAAAACTTGATATAAAATTGTGCCTCCAATGAGAATAAGGAAACGAAAGTAAATGCAGATCATTAGAATCTGACCTATGTATGAAATGATTGAGTTTTAATTATTTTTTTTGTGCCTCAGTCTTTCTATATCAAGATCTGTAGGCCTGATTAATTTTGACTCATGCTAATATTTATTATGTGTACAAACACATTTCAGTCTGTCAATTTATAAAACTGAGATTGTCCCCAGAAATTGTTCAAGAACCTGATTTTATAAGGGAATTCAGGAATCCTCCCCCAGTACAAAAACTTGAGTAAAAGTCTGGGTTTTGATCCTTTTGTTTTAGATGCTAAGATGAATATTTCTTGAGTCTGAGCAAAAATTTAGTGGATATGTTTGATTAGTATTCCAAGAGGAGGCGTTAACAAGTATACCATGAGTACAAGCTGAAGCCGGGCCTGAGTTGGGAAACTGCTGCACAGTCCTTTTGTTAATTTCATACAAACATTTGTTAAGAAGGACATCTAGTGGGTCATCCAGTTCAGCAGCCACAGCATGGTTATTTGTGTTGAATTCCAGGTTGAAAGGTAGAGGGGTGGAAGGACAAAAGGCATAGTGTGGAGGCTGAACTGCTGCCCAGCACACCTCTTTCCCCTCCCCCAGCTCTGCCGTTGTTGGCACAAAGGTTTGCCTGCAAACATGTTTTCCAACCTGAAGCTTTTCTCTGTTGAGTGTTTTGGGTGACATTGGTTCAGTCTGCTCAGAAGTAGTTTGCTTTCCATTTGGTGCTACTCGGGTAGCAACAGTACAAAGAGAAAATCCCTTAACCCACTCTGTTCCCACATTAAAATGAGCAGAATAACAGAAGAATCTTCAGTGAGCCAGGCTAAGGCCTGGATGAGTATTTGGAGAAGGAGAAAGTCTCTTTCTTGCATGGTCAGGAGTTGCCCTCCCATGGCAGGAGTTCGGCTCCATGAGGTCGTCAGCCTATGTCCTGGCTACCCTGCTCTACTCTGGGATGTAGGAAAGCAGAAAAGGTCTATTCTGCCTTGAATGTCTCCAGTTGGCTCTTCTCTGGGACTTGGTTCTCAGGCCATGGAGGAAGGAGACAAGGAACAGGCTATGTCTGCTCCTTGGCTGACTCCCTGCTGTGCTGGGCTGGCCCTTTCTGGTGGGGATGAAATGCAGCATAGGCGGGCTGTACTGGTGTATGTGGGGAGATTTCTCCCCACTGCTGAGCCAACCCCCCCCAACTCCTACTGCTCATAGCAGTGGTTTTATGCCTTCCTCTGCCAACAGGCTGCTAGGATCCTCACCAGAGTTTGTAGGTATATGGCATATTTCTTTCCTACATCTTGACACTCAGCTGGAAGATGGGTGTGCACACCACTGCCTGTGAGCCATCCTGCCCCTGCCAGCTCAGGCAAATGCCCCTACATGATGTCTTTGGCAGTAAATGCTGCAGTTTATATGCATGTTGGCCAACAGTCATGGTGCAGCTCATAGAAATCCCTCATTGTTTCGCAGCTTCCCGGCATGTTCTCTGTGAACACCAAACCAAGCTTTTCCACACCACCATCATGACTTTAAAAGTGTCTTGTTTCAATGGTTGGTATAAAGCCTCCTTCTAAGCCAAGGAAATTCCTGTATACCAAATCAGAAGATCTGTTGTTTTTTGTAACAGCAGGAAAAGCAGCAACTGTAGCATTGATAGGCAGAAATCCCACCACAATCACCATCATTTTAGTTTCATACAGATATTGTGTACTTAGAAATATGTCCAAAGTTTTTCACTTTCCTTTCTGCTCTAAGTTCCAGTCACTTAAGACCCCAACTCCACCATTTTGCAGTGTCAAAAAAGAAGACTAATGTTACTTTAATTAATAGTGCCTCCAACATCGTGTTTGCTGAAGAGACTATCCATGTAACAGATAGCTTGAATCTATGGTATTTTCAATCCAATACTGATCTTTGATCAGAAGGGAATTATTACCTCCAACATAGACCAATTTCACCATGGTGGACCTATCCCTCTGTAAAGCTTGATCCACCGAGCAGTCCTGAGGTGCAGAAAGCTCTTAGTGCTCTTTATATGATTTATGCCTGGTTGTGGTCTAAACTTTGCAGGGCTGGTCCTCTAACTTATGGGAGAATATGGCCTGCAGGCTCAGAAAGAGAAACTATTAAGTAACTTGATGAAAAATTGTGGCAGAGGTGGCTTCCTGAAAAGGCTGAATCTGACAATTTAACAGAAATACAAAACCCCACTGCTTCCACCCTTTTACTAGGATTATGGTTCAGCTGCTTTGGCCTTAGCAGTAGTCCACATGGAGCTCCCTGTCAGCTGCCACATCACATCTCATTCACTTCTGCATTGTGTCATTGCTCTCATGGAGAGAAGAAGCAACTCGGAGAATTTCCCTTGCTGCTACCTGATATACCATTATTCACCTTTTAGCATTTTAGCAAAGCAGTTACGCTGCTGTCAGAGGTAATGGAGACCATGCCACTAAGAAAATTGGCTGTAATTTATTTATCAATTGTTTCTACATACCACAAAAGAGACCATCTACTTTACGGCTGGGTTTAAGGTATCTGAGAGCCCTTGAAGTTCATGGTTTTCCGGTATTCTAAGTTCTACTTATGGCTTTTCCTGTATATGACACACAACACCACCCCTGTGGTCCTCAAGGCCGATTTCTTCTTTGCTTTCTTTAGTCACAAATCATTCTGAGGCATCCCTTAAGTGCATTTGTATTGTTAAGTGCACCGGCCTGATTTGGTGTTAATTCAATTTGAGTGCCCTTAATATCTTGCGGGAGTGAGGCAATGCATGTGAGCTCTACCTTGTAAAAACAGGTTCCAGGTCTGCCTGAGAGCAAAGCACCTTTCCCACAGCAATTTACCAAAGTTGCTGATAAAATTTTCATAAGGAAACCTTTTTAGTCTGACCCTATTGTGTTATTCTGCCATTAAGAGTCGGGGAACTGAGACTGTATTCTGGTGACAGTTTATCACATTCTCCCTTATTTTAGTGTTTAGAAGCCTACTGATGGGTCACAGCCTATATCCCCTCCTTTTACAATGTGGGAACGGCTTTCAGAGCCAGAGCCCGGAGGCCTGAGTATACCAGTTGTAGCATGTGTGTGTCAATATAACTGAAGTGAACTCTAGATAAACCGGTCACCTCTAACCTTGAAATGAAGGTGGATGGGACATTTTTGTGCATTTAGGGCCAAGTGAAGAGAGGGAAAAGCAGAAATAAACCTAGGAATGGTTAGCCCTAAGGAACATATGGAAGAAACAATACCACATTTTAATAAAGAAAAGGTATTTGACTAACAATCAAAGATGAAAAGCCAGTTTTAAAGTAATTGGGGTAAGCAAATGATATCTTCATACACAAGGACTAATTTTGCTCTCAAATGAGTGATTGTAAATCCTAAACAACTCCAATGTTAATGGAAAAAGTTTATCTTATAATTGTGAACCAGTGTATAATACTAAGAAAAGTGCCACCTGCCTAGCAGATTGCCTCTCTACACTACTGTCACCCCTGGACTTTGGAGCACAGGTAACTGCAGCAAGGGAGTTGGAGTGAAGGGTCCAGCTGCTGTGCATGTGATATTCCAGAATCTCTACGTTCTGTCATGTTGTATGATATGAACACATTTTTTTTAGCTGTTAGAGAAAGCATAACCAAACCAGTCTGGGTGCTATCTGAAGATGCAGGCTCATGTCTTCTGAATTGCTATCTAGCATTTTGAAGCAAAACTGAGAACAAGTGTTATGAAAGAAACAAGGAAAGGAAGAGAGGAGAAGAGAAAGGGGGAGAGAGGAAGTGGGACAGGGGGAGAGAAATGGCAGAGTAAGAGGGAGAAAGTAAAAGAGGAGGAATGAGGAAGAGGAAGAAAGAAAGGTAAACAGAGAGTTGAAGAAAGTTGAAGAAAGGAAAAGAAAAAAGGAAGAAAGAAAGGAAGAAAGAAAGAAGAAAAAGGAAGAAAGAAAGAAACAGAGAATGGAAGAAAGAAAGCGAGAAAGGAAGAAAGAAAGAAAGCAAGGAAGCAAGGAAGGAAGGAAGGAAGGAAAAGAAAGAAAAAGAAGAAAAAAAGGAAGGTAGAGAAAGAGAAAAAGAAGAGATGGAAATGACCTCAGGGTTTTACACTGAATTTAACTAAGGCTAAAACGGAGGTTTGGGAGCTTAGCCAGTGTGGCACAGCTGTTCAGCACAGGTACCTAAATACTGAAGCCGGATGGTTTGATTATAAGGAGCATCTTCTGTAACCTAGCACACAATGGTAAATTTGTTGCACTCTAAATTGCCTTTGGGAGTCTTGCTCTCCCTACCAGCACGACTTACTGTCAGTTGCTGGTGGGCAAAAGCCTTGATCCTGTGTCCCATGGAAGTCAATGGGAGCACTGCCTTTGACATCAATGAGTGCTGGATCACACCCCAGGTGAAAAACAAGAGCTTTGCTTCTAGTCGGGCCAAATTGATGAATAAATCAGAGCCTTGTGTGTGTGGAGTCAGGGCTGGTTGTGAGTGTCTCTTGCAGAGGCATTTTACAGTCCAAGTGTGACCAAGGCAATCTGATTAATTATTGGATAAAGCTTGAAGCAAGCACAGAGTTACAGATACCGGCCAGAGAACTGTATTACAGAGGAATTTATAATACATTTGACTATCGGCCTCTTCATCTTCAGGGGTATTCAGGGAAGATGGAGATAAGGCAATTCTTTCTGTGTGTTTTCAATAGGGGAGGAAAAAGAGCTAGCAAATACTTATATCTGTTTCTCTCTGGCACTCAGTATTATGCTTTAATGCTGTGCTCTACTTCCAATTATTTTTGAAGAAGTATGTAAATTCTCAGGAAAGAGAACAGAGTGCATTTAACATTGTGTACATCTCTTCCACCAAATCACAAAACGAACTGCAGCACTGTGTTAGGTGTTTGGAAACTGGCCAGTCGCATATAAAAAAAGGCAGAAGCTGAAAAGGGCAGAGTAAACATCACCGTAGGCCCTGGGTGTCTGCGTCTAATCCTGCTTCGTCTCCATGCACCACTGAGGTCAGTGGCAAGGCTTGTACTGCAGGGTGCTGTGCAAATGCTCGGCCATCTGAGGAATCTGCTTGCAACCTTCATTCAGCCACAGCTGTTTTGTTCTAGTTTAGGTCTGTGTTGGCCCTTTGAGTGACCCACTCTCCTCACAGTTTTTCCTGAGTTCTGTATAATGCATCGTGACAAATGTTTGAGGGTGGAGGGAATATTGGCTAACATATCTTTCCTATTCAAAATACTGGGAAAATGTATCTTTTTTTTTTTTTTAAGTAACACTGAGGTGGGCACGGAGTCAGTGATTTCAGAAAGAGGAGCTCACCAGGATGTTCTGGACGACCTCCTACCAGCTATGTCTCTTTGAACTCCAGTGAGCTGAAGCAGCTAGGAAGAGAGGGTTCATGAAGGTAAAGGGGCAGGTGATGTGCCACAGCACAGCAGGGCCAAAACCACATGGACCTTCAAGATGCATAGGTAAATCCCATGATAGCATCTGCAGCAGCTGCCCCAGATACTGTGAGTGAGTGTGTTAGCAGGCCCTTTCTGATGGATCAGCCGTAGGTCAAAGAAAGGCATGGATGAAGACTCATAGTTTCACTCTCTTGCTGTCACGCTAGAAGGCAATTTCAGGGACTCAGAAGGTTATAGTTATTGCAATAGATTCTGGGGGTTTTAAGAATTAATGGGTCAAGGTTATTTGCAGTGAATTTCAGGATAGGAAAGTCTATGTTGTCAGATTTGTGCTGCCATTCAAACAACAGAGAGGGAAGGCTATGTGAGAGATGGGACACAGCACTGTGCTCTGGAGTCTTCCAGCGTTGTTTTGCTTCCATCTAAGGATATATACATGCCTCTGTGTCTGGTGCTTTGAGAGAGAAAACTCCAGCTCAATCAGGGAAATAGTCTTTGACTTCCTAATCCAGTGAGAAATGGAAATGCTCTTCTCTTTCCCTTCCTCTTCATTAGTTTATGTACATCAGCTCTCATCATGTTTACCTGCAAAGAAGTGGTTTCAGTATGACTGCTATCTTTGTAGCTTTTTCTATAAACACTTCAAGCCCTGTTGTATAACTTAGATAGAAGCTAAATAAGCATTCAAATGAAACAAAAAACCTCAGGAGATCTTGATGCCAGGACATAAGCTGTGTAGTCAGGAGAAAAATAGCCAAAGTAAGAAGCTATGGGCCATGCCTCATGCTAACAGAGACATAGGTGTGTCCCCTGACTGTTTTGAAATAAGGCCTGAGTAAAGCCCTCTCCACATGGCTTCAAGTGAGAATGCATCTTATTGCTCAAGATGCTAAAAAATTTGAGTGATTTACACAATTCTAAACCTACTCTGCACTTCCACCATTAATCATACACAATCCACAACAATGTCACTCTCTTTGTGCACCATGATGGAAATATATGTGTATTGTATATTCAAATTACATTGTGTGCTTGAGGGAGCTCGTGATTCCCTGAAAACTTCAGTGGCAGCATGGTTTGCGAGCTCCACACACTACCTATGAACCATCTATTGTGTATGTGACTGCAAGCTTGAATCCCTGCCTGGGACTATCTGAAAACTCTGGAACTTGCCAGCAGGAAAATTTACAGTGAAACAATTATATTGTTGAAACTCTGACAAATCCACCCCAGTTTATGACTTTGAAAATAGGGCTAGGTGTGAGCAACTGAATATATTATACACCGTAGCAGGGCCTCCTGGGGGCTGCAATATAGAATCTGTTTACTTTGACTGACACTTTTCATTTTTCTTTTCTTCCAGACATTATTGCTGCAAATGATATCTCTGCTCAATTTGGATTTGTTCCTCAAAAAACTGTTTAGAAATTTGGATAAACATCTTCTGAACAAGTTCTTTCATTATTATTATTATTATTATTATGATTTTTGGAAGAAATCCAGCAATAATGCAACAGACAGGCAAGACAATGAGTAAAAGCAAGCAGACCTGCATTATGTTGGTACATCAGATTACATGGAGGTGGAATTTCCAGAACTTCTCTCCAATGTAAAGTAGTTCTAAAACCTCCAAATCTGGACACAAAGCAGAGCAGATTTTTTTCTCCCCATCATTATTCTGTAAATAGAAGTTTAAATCCCCCCCAATAAACAGGTGACTTCTTGCTAAGGGTGAAATTAATTGCACTTAAGCACAGAATGGCATCTGTTGTACTTAGACCCCCCATAAGCAGGCAGAAACATTCTTGCAAACTACTCAGAATAAGGAAGATTTGTTGTTAAAGCCAATGACAGTGCATCCAGATAGAATCAGTACTGGGTCATGCAGAGTGGCAGTGGTTTTTTTCCCTGCTATATTGGTAGCAGAAATTGGAAATTCACTACCATTTTTTCCAGTTCCTTGAGAAATTCCAGCATCTCTGATGTTGAATGCCTGAACAGGTGGCAATGACTGGTGACCATGTTGTATACTGGTACCTTCACGTGAAAAGTGATTTTTTTTTTCCTAGTTCTATAGCAGAAAAAGTAGAACAGCAAAATTTCTTTTCCAGAGCATTCCCTGATTGACAAATAAATCATTCTTCATCTCACTCAGGCATGACCAAAAAGCACCTTTTAGATAAAGAGATGGCTGAGACATGGCAGTTTTATCAATGTGGGCTTGAGTTGTAAAACACAAAGTATACCTTTTAAGTATAATTTTTGTGAACAGAAAAAGTATATTTTGCTCTGATGCATGAATCTTTTATCTACCTTTACTCCTGCCATTTGTATTTCCTGCCACTTGGGAATGTCCCAAACAGACTCCGTTTCTCTCTTTTTTGTTTTATAGTTCCTTTTGTACAGCAGCCAATGCTAACATTTCTTTCTGAGTGTGATAGTTGCTTGTGGTTTTGATGTACCTGTACTGTACAGTACTTGCCAAGTACTCAGGGTGGACACCGTGCTTTCCGAGATCGTTGAGAAGAAAATTCCAACCGGTTCATGCTGAGGAGGAATAATTTCTGTGTTGAGTTCTTGCAGGACATGAGAAATGCAGAAGAGCTGCTGAAGTAACTTCAAAGATTATATTTGGAGGGCCAATGAACTCTCACAATAAACTTCAATTTCTGTAGTGCTTTCATGACTACCAGTAGTGCCCCTTGCTGTGCAGCACGTGGGGAAACAGGAATGCTGCACAGGGGATTGGGCTCCATCTAGACACTGCAAAACCTGCTATGATTGTTTCAGAAGATACTTAGAGTGGATTTCGGAGAAGCCTTCATTCCACCTGCTTACTATGCTGTGGTGTAGCTCTTGCTCTGGTACGGAAAGGAGGGGTGACATAGACTGATTTACTTTTCACTTGCCTTCCTGCTCTAGTTCCCTGTGTGCAGGCTCCATGTGGCCAAGAACTGGCAGTGTGCTCTGATCTGAGAGGATGTAGCCATAAGGCTGAGGGCACAGCTCTATATAAACACCTGGCACTCTATTTCTGGATTGAGGGATTTTTCCAGTCCTGTGTTGTTATGCCCCTGTGGAACTTCTCCCGTTAGGAGGGAATCCCAAGAAATTAAATTAGGGCAGCACTGGTACAAATGCATCACATGCAAAAGCTCACATTTCTTTATTCCCCTGGATTTATGTTGTTTATTTATGTTTTGTGATGTAAATGGGACTAGAGGTTTAGGCAATAGATTGCATCTTGTAAATAAAAATATATAAGCGTGTCATGCACAGATCACATTTTCACCTTTATTAGAGATCATAAAACCCTGGAAGGGGAGAACAAGGGGCAAGTCACTCAATGATCTTTTCATGCAGTGTCTTCAACATATTTATTACTGCATCAGAATTTTCAAGGCTGGTCATGCATTCGGAGCTGTCCCTACCAGTGATCAGTTTGTGCTAAATCTGGCTGACGCTTTGCTGAGGACTGAAAAGAAAAAAACACTAAACAGTTCCTGTGGCAGAAGCGGCTTCCTATTTTGGGCTTAAAGCTTGAGTAAATTAAAGCACAGGCTTTCCAGTAAAGGACTGTTTCACCTGAAAATATTCTACTGTCTCAGCAAGTACTCTGAGCTCCAAGCAACATTGTAAGCACCACAGATAATTTACTTCATACTGGAAAAAAAGGTAAAGTTGTAGGGGAACTGAGTAAACTTGCCTGCTCAAGAGAAGTATATAGTTTGCTGTCTGAACCTGATAGTCATTTACTTAGTTTTTTTTCCTGAAAGTTTCAGGTTGGGGAAAAAGTAAGGGTACTTGGCTGAAAAAAAGAGACAAGTACTTTCTTATTGCTGACTTGCGACCACCTCAGATTCCCTACCATTGATTCTTTTTCCAACTTCAGGCAGTAGAAGGAGGGAAGATGAAATTAGAGACTGTATGTAATTATTATTTAACCTGTCTGCATCTCCCACAGCCCACAGAATCTCAGGCTTCATGAGTGAGTAGAATCAAAGAGGGGCCCAGTCATCACTGTCCGGTGGTTTTGAATTTTGTATATGTAATTTATGCAACAGCTAGCAGCACACATGGTGCGGTGATTTGCTGAAGGTGTCTATGAATAGTGTCTTGTTTTCAACGTGATCCTGAGCAAGAGGTTATGGAGAATCTACCTAAGACCTAGACAGTATTTAAAACCTGCCATTCACCCCAGAAAGCCCCTCCTCACTTTGACATACCGTGTCAGCTCCTTAAATCAAACTCTCCAGACTCAGGAATGAAGTAAATAAATTATAAGCTTTATTGATTGTTTCGGCTGTGTGAACGTTCTTTAGCATTGACTAAGCCATTCAAACCATTGTCCCAACGTGGATCAGGTTCCCTGTAAAACCCGAAATGGCTACTCAAGAGGGAGCA
>VYZV01034918.1:3971-24352 GCA_013401275.1 Pandion haliaetus | reverse complement strand
GGGGGGGGGGGGGGGGGGTTGATCTCTACAACTTTATAACATCCATGTGGTTAGGAATGAATTAGTTGGCTCCTTTCAGTGGGATACAGGATCAGAGTTTTAGATTGGACAGAAGCCCACTGTGATACAGTTTCTCATGATTTTTGGAACCATGGACTCAGTTTGTCTCTCACTTGTTCTGTTCTCCCGTCTGTATGACTCTGTTTACTTCAACTAAATCACTGGTATAAATGCATCTCAGACTTCTCTTCCAACTAATGGAGATAGTGCTGGTGGTTGCTGCTTAGGGGTTATTTTGGGGGAAGGGATTGTTTTTGCTTCTGCTTTAAAGCAAGGAGGTGTGGTAAATCACAGGCATCTTTCTTGGGATGGAGATAATAAATCACTCTTCCCAGGTGAAATCTTTTATTTATGCCTTGGGATTCCATTTCATTGAGGAAAGGTATGTTCTTTTGGCTTCAGCCAGGCTGCACTTTAGCAAGTGATTCAAATCAAGCTGACACTTATTAGTGAGCACGTTGAACACTTTGCTCTCAGGCACTTCACTGGGCTGCCACCATTCTCTGTTCTTCACAGATGTTTGTTCTCCTCAGGTTTCATCTGGAAGCAAAATCACTGCCTGCTCCTCATGTCAGTGGGAAGTCAACTGCAAAGGGCAGCTTGATTTTAGAGACAATGGATCACTCCCACCAGTAAAAAACATTAATAGAAGGGGAGATGAAATAATACACTCCCAGATCAGCTATAATGCACTCCTAGATCAGCTTGAGCTCATTCTTCTTGTCTGAAAGTGACCAAGCAAACCTCTTATTATCATTTATTCGGTGTTGAGCCCTGTCACCATGCTCAGTGTTGCACAGTACACATTCAATAGTAGTGGCTCCAAAGAGAGTATCAGCAATATCATACAGACGGTAAATTATTTAATTGCAAAGCACCAACTGCTATTGCAAGCTGGTGTATATTTGAAAAAAAAACAAACAACAAAACCAAATCTTGAACAAAAGAAAATAATTACACAGATAAGTAGTTCTAGATGCTGTCCTTTCTCCAGGAATATTCTAAGTTAATCCCTACACATACCATTCTTAGATTTTCTTTGCACTGCATGCATTTGTGTACTACCCTGAGAAAGCATGATTCAGAGGCAAGAGCCTGCCACTAAGTCCTGCTGCCAGGTAAGAAGGAAGCAATGGCAGAAGCTCACTTACATAGCCTCTTGGTTAAATTTTGGTTTATTTGTGTCTGGAAAGAAGTGTAACATCTCAACTCACCAGGCCACATATAAGTGTGATGTACTTGCCAAGGAAGAAAAAAGAGGCAGCAGACCTAGGGATCTGGTAAACTTCAGAAGACATGTGGAGCTTCTGCCTGAATTGGAGGTTCTGGTGATACAGGGCATCTGTGCGTGCAGGCTACGTATCACAACAGAGGGCTGGCTGCTGCCAGGTATAAGAACCTGCATGTGTCCGGATGACTTTTTGTAAGATGTCTGGGAACCCTGAGCCCTTCTGGCAAAGGCAGGAGTGGGAGGTCATCTAAGCTCATACAGCAGGGACATATTGCACTGGCCATTTCTTTCTGCACAAAACCTAGCTTCCTGCTTGCTTTATAACCTAGCATAAACAGTGGAAAGGAACTGCAGAAAAAGGTAGGCTACCTATTACAAGACCTGACTATTTACTTAATTCTCTTTACTTCGTGGCCGTCATGGGGCCCTTCCTACACTAAGTAGAGGAAGCAGCTTGATGTTTCTACAATGCAAACTTTGGCATCACTGACAAAAACGGAATGCCTATGGTAAGGAAACAAACACTACTTGTAGCATGAGTTAGTGTGTGCTGGAGTTTGAAGGCTCAAGTCATATTTATACACAAAGAGGGACTATGTGAAACACATAACCTGGAAAGGTGACCCTGCCATTTAACCAGTTACGCATAGCTAATAAACAATGGGGGGAAAATGGTCCCCTTTAAAAAAACAGGTTCTTTTCACTTAATATTATAATAGTCGTAAAAAGGAAACCAAACCTGCAAAGGCAAGGATAGTATGTTTGTGTTTCTTTCTTTCCTTAAACGTTTTACTGTATTGCAATATATCCAATGTCTGTCTAATACGCAAAGTGTTTTAAGACATTAATACAAAAAAGACATCTACAAAATTTGTATAAACCACTAACTAATAAACCTTTCAAAATAAACTGTCCCTAACCTCCAGTGAGGGAGACAAAACAGCGAGGCTATGTTGCAGCAGAGAAAGAGCACTTTCGCCAGCTGAGAGTTCGCTGTGGAAGGTGCCAGCCACAAACTCTTTCCCCAGCAAAGCCACGGGTGAGCTAGCTGACTACATGTGCAGTGATGTGAACCAGGATGTTTGGGTTCATGGGAATCTTGTTAGTTAATTAACAGGAAGCTGAGCAATAGGGAATGCACTGTAGAGATAGTTGCAAACTGATCTGAGGACCTGCTAGGAATGGAGGAAAATGACTGACCAGTTTACATGTAATTCTGTAATGTGATTCGGCATATAGCTTTAGGGAAAAATGAGGCACTCAATAACCTTTAAGAGTGACTGAGGATTAGCTGCATGGGCTATTACGAGCCAGAATATCTTTACAAATGCTAGAATTGGCTGTGTCAAAAAGGTAAAAGGATCCAGGGGCAGTTTCAGTCTTGGCAGTAAATTGCCCTGCTGCTTACATGGAGGAAGCTTTTTTCTTTTATATAATATCTTTATGATCACAAGAGGTCCTCCACCTCTTTCCCAATTCTGTAACAATACATAAACTTATTTATTAGTAGCTCTTTATTCTTACCTTCTTTGCTATCTTCAGACTGACAACATTCAGTTGAAATCAGTGAAGATATGGCACCAGAATAGGTTGTATTCAAAGTGGTGGAAAATATTGCAAGTAGGATTCTATGAACTAGAAAAGAAAGTGCATGCTGTTATGATTATACTACTGAGAGGTCAGTTCCTCTAAATCTTGACATTTGTGGTTTTGTTCATGCTTTACCATTAATAGCAGTGGCTGTCTATATGATTGTGTTGATAGCAGTATTATTCAAGAAGGAATTTTTACTACCAAATATAAATATAGCATGTGTTCATTTTTTTAATTATGTGTAACATTCAGTAAAGTGATACATTATTAAGAAAGGTCATTGATTGTTCCCAGGATGTGGCAGTAAAATATATAGTATGTACTAAAATTAAAACTAGTTTTAGAGCAGTGTAGTGTGGAATAATGCAAAATTTAAAAAAGTGCCAAAGTTAACAATAAATCTAGGAATAGAAAAAGGAGCAAAAATGATGCCCTTTTACCTGATGATAGCTTAACTGGATTCAGAATTGGAGATGCAAACAGCTTTTATGAGGTTGTACTTGTTATTGGTAAGGCAGGGACACATTGGTAACCTGCAAGACATTTTTAAGGTTTTCATGACTTGATGAGAAAAAGGATCACTGAGATTATGGACCTACAAAATTTAGTGAGTGCCAGTGCTAATGAAAAGTCATTGCTCTTAAACTGATTGCATTGTTTTGGAAATACTATATTTACTCTTTGAGATCCTGACAAAAAAGTAGAAATAGACTTTTTTCCCCCCTAAGATCAATAACATCTATCTGCTTCAGAAAGTCAGCTCTCAGTATCTCACCATCCTCCATGTCACATTAAGGTCCTGATCCTGCAACCCAGGTTTCAACAGGAGATTGCACCCACTCAGCAGCACGTGTGACCACTATCATGAATTTGATGGGCTTAAGAATTCTTCATGATGAGACAGCAATCAAGGCATACATGACCTCAAAGTATTTCATAAGTCTTCCTAAACAGATATGATGGCTCTAAAATACTTTTTAAAATATTCAAAATAACTTCCTAACAAATAAATGCTGAAAATGCTTAAAAGGCCCTACCCAGAATATTAAACGTTTAATGAAAACAAAAAGAAACATTCTCTTAGGTTTCCTTTTTTATTTGCATTTTTATTTCATATATGTTGAATGATTTTTTTTTTTTTTTTTAAGAATGGCAGATCACTGTTTAAATAGCATGTTTCATAGATTAGTTTCTTTTCTGTTCTTGAGCTGATGAGATCCTTCCCACAGCTACAGCATTTGCTTACATGGGCAATGAGTATTCGGAAATGTACCTTTTGCTGTTTAACACAACCAAGCAGCTGGAAGCAAGGAATTAAAGCAGTTCCGTGTGATCAGTGTGTTATCTGCAGAGCGTGTGGATAACACCTGTCAACTTGCAGAAAAAAAATCACGTGAAGAACAGCAGAAGGCCATGGCAGAGGCTACAAAGTAGCCCACAATGCAAGAACACAAGCAAAGTCTTTAAAGTAGGGAATGGAAAAAGTAATTGTCTGTTTCTATTTACTTTTGCCTTAAAAAAAAAGGATTCTTTAATGAAGCTGAAAAACAAGACAGTGACGAAATAAACTGTTTATTTGATGGAAGTTCTGAAGTTATTGCTAACTTAGTTCTTAATGATTGCTGTTATGTGTTCTGATTGATTTTGCTTCTTTTTCCCAAATAGGAGGACTTGAAAAAATCCTCCCCAATTTCACAGGCTATGCTGTGGTCCTGGGAGTCCCAGAAAGACCTTCTGGCAGTGGGGGGGGGCAAGCCAGCTGGCACTGCCGCAGCCCTCTGCAGCCCTGGGGCTGGCTGGGGGTACCCCCACAGTGCCCAGGGCACCCTGGGGCATGGCCGGGCTGTGAGCTACCTTGGTGCCCCATAAAAAGGATTGGGGGGTGGGGGAGATCTTTGAGCCTGTGCCAGGCAGTGGGGAGCACTTGGGCCCTGAGAAGCAGCCAGAGGTAGGAGTGAGGCTTAGGGGAGGTTTCAGGGCCATGCATAGGGCTGGAGAAAATGGCCTGTTGTGGGCTTTGTTCCTTTAATATAACATTTTTGGGTGGGTGTGGGGGAGTAGAATTCTTATTTCCACTCCGTAAAACACAAGAGCATGTATCCTTACATGGAATACTACCCAGTGCCTGGGCCAATGCAGTGTATCACCAAGATTAAGAGCATAATGAGCTCTATTAAAACAGCAGACAGCACGGGGATAATTACAAGATCCATCGTTATTAGGCAAGAAAAACAAATGTGTCTTATAAACCCTAAAGCTCTAGAGCAAAAATCACTCACTTATCGAGTGGGGGGCTAGGAGCAAGCTTCTCTGCAGGTTAGGTTATTCTAGGTTAGTCCATTACATGGTTATTGCACCTTGCTCTGAAGCACAAGTGCTCAATGAAGTTTGTGTAGAATGAGATGGCAGATGTCCCTCCACCATAATCAGTGTTCCCACTTCATGCACCTGCACTGAGCCACTCTGTGGGCTCCTAGGCTTTACTGAATTATGGTCTTACACTGGAAAAAAGCCCTTTCCTCTCCCTAATGCTAATTGATTTATTCCTCCCTACTCTTTCATCTTCTTCATCAGAGATGCCTTATGCCTGGAAATCATTCAAGTATTTGTGTGGAGCAAATATTTTGCCATAGTAATTGATTGGGTTGCATGAAATACTAGTTGCTTTGTGGCAAATTAGCAGAGGGACAGTATTTCTGTGTTTCCCTTGAAGCCTACTGTGCTGTGCACTCACAATGGCATTCCTTGAGAATGTTGGAAATATCTTTTCTTATGTGAAGAAACTAACAAATATAGTCTGTAAATTCATCACCCACTCTCAGTTTGTGGGGCTTGAACCGAAGGGTTTCGTCATAATTTAGAGGTGAATATGAGGAGTGTCAGTGGAGTTTCAGGGGTGATGGAGGAATCTTTTTAAAAATGCTGGCATACTACCTGACTCAGTCTTGCAGTTCAGCCTTCCTCTCATCTTGGGGAGGCCAGCCAAAGAGGTGACCAGATGTACTTTGGCTTTAAAGAATTTTCTATTAGTTTTAGATCAGTGATAGACAGATGAACACAATAGGTTGTAGGAGTGGGATGTCTGACTTGTCTTTCAGATATGAAATCAGATGTTATAATCAGGTGGCTAGCTGACTCTGCCTGTCAATAGAAATGCTGCCCACAGGTCAGGTCTGCAGTCATGCAAGGGTCCAAACACAGTTCCCAAGCACATTAGCTTTGCCTGCACTGCACACAAAGAGGAAACCCTTCCAGGATCCCGGAAAGGTCCTCCTCTTTGTCCTCCTTAGAGTGCCTTGCCACCCCAGGGGACTGACATTGCTTTTGCTGTATCACCACATAATGAAACAGTGATTTGTGTGGCTACGGAGCAGTAAAAGAAGGAGCAAGTGATCCCAGACAAGGAGGCAGGTGGTCCTCTCACCCCAGGGAGAGGTGCTGCTGCACTCTGTGGTCTGGGTCCCAGGAAGGAAGACCCTCATCAGCCTGCATTGTGGCACTCTGCTAAGCAAGCAGCAGACATGCTGGGCTTCTGGAAGTCCTGGCTGTCCTCACTGCCAGGCTCCCTGGCTCTCCACACCTTGCTGGCATCACTGACAGACTCTTTCTTTCCCTGGTTGTGGGGTGACTGTTAACCTGCAGAACAGTATACTACCTTATCAGCTTTGTGTCAGCAGCTGACACTAGTCCTGGAAAGGATATCACATCCATTTCTGAAAGGGCCATTGTCTCCATCCAGAAGCTCTTGGTCAGCCTAAAGGGTTCATAGACCATCTTAAGTTGAACCTGCCTCCTTCCCCACTGAAAACCCGCCCCAGGACCAGACTGGAAGTTGTAACCCATTCACTTAAACTTTTATCTTCACTGAAGACCCCATCCTACCATTTTCCTCTTTCCAGAATCTGGCTCAGAGACACCTTCCTCTTGCGATGGCCTTCCCCACACAGCCCCAAATCTGCAGGAGTTCCCACCCCATTGTGTAACACAGCACAGTGAAGTGCTCTTTGCACTTGTGGGTCAAGGAAAATAAGGCGGCAAGAGGGAGTACTGGACATCATGGCCTCTTCAGGGAGCATCGGGTAGAGACAATAGACACGTGTAAAACTAAGGTGCAAACCCACTTTATTAGTGTCCAGCACACATATCCTTTCTGTGTTCAAGTGCGTATGGACAGCACTGGTCTCCTGGCAAAAGAGTCTCCTGGCAAGGCTGAGCCCCAAGAGGCAACTCACACTTAATGGCACCCCAGGATTGCCTTCTCATTTGAGACACTTCAGAAAATAAACAACAGCAGTCCAAAATAAGAGAGAACATACCTACAGGTCAGCCCTTCTTAATGGGGTCAGCTGAGATTAGGTGTGATTCTCTCACAAGACACGAAGCACCCCCTGCCCTTTGACGGATCCAGCTGGAGTGCCTCAGAGTTCATGAAGATTAAATGCAGATAGGCTATGGCCTGGGGCATACTATAGGGAATGTAAACTTACACCAAGTCTTGACCCTTGCAGGCACCTGAGAAAAAAGTATACCCCTGTCACACCAGACTGTGCTCACAGAAATTGAGCAAACAAAAAGAAGGGGCAATCCCAGGCCACAAATTCAGGCTCTGGATTTTCTTTCTTTTTTTTTTTTTTTTTTTTTTTTAAAAAGAGCCTGCTATGACCACCTCTATAAAGACATAAAGTAGCTCACCTTGTGGATGGCAAAATGAGGAGGGAAAGATCCCACCTTCCAACCAGTGAGGAGACTTCTGAGGGACCCTAATGCCCACCAGCCCCTCCTGCTCATCTCTGTGGCTGTCAGTTGGGTGAGCTCAGCCCTCCAGGTGCTTAGGGCATTGAGCACCAAGGGGTGGGATGGTCACCATCATCTGATGAGCAGACAGCTGAATTTCTCCTGCCTGATTTCCCCTGCCAGGAGCTCAGTGCAGCTAAGTCTCTTATCCCAAATACTTTATTGCTCTTCCTGGAGACATCTTCAAAGCTGGAGGCTTTAGTGTTATTCTTCTCTTTTCTGTAGTCTGTCAAACTTGCTGAGACACTCATGGGAGATGATGCCAGGAACATTCACTCCTAAAACAGGATTGCATTCCCACTCAGAACAGTTGTTACCATCTTTGGCAGGGATAAATGCATGAATAAGCTTTCTTATCTTTGCAATTCACTGGTCTCCAGCTGATTGGTCCCCATGAACTTACAGTCCATAAGACTAGCTTGGACAACCTTTCAAAAATTTGTGAACCTGCTGCTACTAACTACATGGAAAAGAGACTGCAGGAGTTTTCCCTGGTTCTGTTGCCCCCTCAAGAACATCCCTTCAACAATAGATAGCTTGAGCAAGTTGTGATGATAATGTGGTTCTAGGCAAAATGTTGCTTTCAAAGTTAGATGTTGTGAGTGTTCAGTGAATTTTTTTCTAGAGCCCCTGTAGCCATGTCTGTATGCAGAGAACACATATGCTGTGAAATTAAAGCTGAGGAAAAATGAAAATTCACAAGCTGTTCCCTTGCAGCAATGGTAAACTCTACAGAAAGCCAGATAAAAGAGAGCAAGACTAATGCTTAACACACAGGACAGACAGGAGGCTTGGCTTTCATCAGTGGCTTTGACTTGCAGCCTCCACGGATGCTTTTGAAGAGAGCATGTCCCGCTGTTGAAATGGCCAAGGGACACTGGCTGTAACCTGAAGGATTAGACATTAGCCTGATATTTCCAATGCAGCAGGATAAGAAGAATAAGAAAATTTTAAGTACAGTTTTCTCACAATTTCATGTGGTTCTGTATGGAGAAAAAGTTATCCTGTTGTATTTTTGCAGGCAGGACTATAGGATATTGCAACGCTACATATATTTCCAGTGTTTACATATACTGTGAGCTGAGAACAGGCTCCAGTTCTCTGGAGGATTTTAGTGCTTGATGACATCTTCATTGTTATTATTACTCATTACAAACAGATTTCTGGGAGTGAGGTCATTCAATGGCAAACCCATCATGAGCAAAAAGCGTGCCTGGGGAAACCTTTTGGATGCAACCAGGTTTTGTGAACAAGAAATAAATAGAAGAAGCTGGTGTTGTTTGTGGTTTGCAAAACCTAAAACTTTATCCTTCCCGTTTTCTGCTGCATGTTTCACCTCTGAAATAATCACACACAAACATCCCAAACCTCTATGAATTTCCTTTAAAAACAGTGAAATATTTTCTAGAAGTAGGCCTCATCCTGGAAAAAACAAACTCGGGTTTGAAAATAACTCCTGATTTACCTTTCTCTAGGACTTAAAAGCAAATTTAGAGGATGCATCAGCCTGAAATGAACCAATAAACACTGAACACAAACAGCAGCATTTGCAGCTCTGTTCTGGCCCAAGAAGCTGTGGTTTCCAAACTAGCTCTTAAATAACCCAGGTGAGCTGTACAGGCAAAAGGATCCTTGTGCCAAACTCGCCCCCTGTTGATGTGGAATTATTTTTCTCAAGTTATGTTGGCTAAACGTGTTTCCAAACTGAGTCTCCTTGTGATATTTGCAGTCTATTTCTAACAGCTTAAAGGTTTGGCCCAGACCTCCCTAAAAGTAAAGAACATTTAATCATTCATTTCTGTTAAATGAGGTTCAAAGTTGACATGGGTTTGAATTTTTGTTCTGTCTTCAGCAAAGTTTAATGACATCTCTTTTCTATTAATAGGATGGTTCAGATATGGTTTCCTAGATCACCCATGCAAGTGTAAATAAGGGAGGCTTTTGAATCAAACTTTGCAATGTCTGTTTCGGCATTTACTCTTGATACTGACTCTTGTCCAACATCAACTATGTGACACGAAGGGCAGCTTTTCTGATTAAAATAATACTTTATTTTCACAAGTATATGACTTCTTTTGATTACAAAACCATGCAGCAATGTTATCAACTAACTTCATTATTTGAATGGGGGCAGAAATCCATATCTGCTTTGCCATTTTGGTTTTGAGTGGTTTTTTGGGCTTTATGTTGTCTCATACTTTTCTTGACCTTGTTACGGTGCTTTCCTTTCCTTCCCCCCCCCCCCCCCACCCCCCCCGGTAAGAGGGGGAGTAGCGCAGGAAAACCCATGTCAGCAGTAGCCTTTTCGCACAAACCAGCCAAAAATTAAACCAAAGTGAGATATCAAAACAGGATGTAATTTGCAACAGATTGTATATGTGCTTTGTCCAGTATGCAGTGATATTTGATACAGGTTGTCCCTATTCTTTCTCACCTACTTTTTTCATTGGTGAAATAGTTAATAATAAAGAGAATCATCTGAAAACTTTGGACTTAAAACTCAGTGAAGAAAATCTCTCATTTAAAGAATCATGTCTTCCCAGGGGTGTTGTTTTGGGTTGTCTGCTGGCTTGAGAAGAGAAAACGGCATTGTTTTACAATTGAGTCACAAGCTGAAAGTTAACTCTGATCTTCTAGGAACTCAAGAGCTAGGCCAGTTTCTAGTAAAATAAATATTTAACTCCAGGCTACTGTAGTTAGTTTATATCAATTTCTCAACAGCTGCATTTTAATTTTTAGATATAGAGAGCAGCACAATCTCTGATTACCTTGCACAGGACTGTGTGCATGTGTCAGGATCTGCTTTGTCATTAATAGTGACAGAATTTGGTCCTTATTTGAGAGCAAAAGCACAAAAACCCAAGAAATGCTTGGGAAGACTGTGAAACCCACTGCAGTTTTAATAAGGAAACTAGTCTTTTTAGAGAGAAATTATTTAATAGAAGTGTTTTCTATCTGAAAGGCCAGTTTATACCTCATTAAAAAAAAAAAAAAGAAAATACAATTTCAGCCTCAGCATGCTCATGGTAGAGGATTTTATGGGGTTGCATTGCTTGGCTATATTTTGCCTTTAGTTTCTCTCTGCAGATACATTTTCTGTCACTGTAAGTTTAAGCATGTCTCTTTGCTCTTGTTTTCGACACCTCCCTGCAAACCCTGTGCTGCTGCCAGGCTCCACTCACCCTTCTTTCCTTCTTTTGCGTGTTCCAGAAAACCCCCATTTCCATTACTCTCCCCCTCAAATCTGCATCCAACATTTTTACTGACTCTCTTGGTCTTATTGTGTGTTTTCTTCCAGACAACTGGTGGGATGGCATGTTGGGGGCAGACATTTTTTTCTTTGACATCTCCCTTATTGCTTCCATTCCTCACTGCAGAGAATACTGCCATCATTTATGTGTTGTGGATGAAACTATGTCTGAATCTTTCCCTGTCTGCTTTGGCTGCTTTTTACATATAACATAATACAATGGCAATAATATGCAAAAGATATACTTTAATGACCTGTTGGTCGTGTTGGGAAACTGATTGCTTTGCAGTGATTGGTAATATTACCTCTGTTTTTCACATGAATGCTGAAAAGCTAACTTCTGAGTTTCTGAAAGCCAAACCATGTTCTGAAATGGTAACCTACATCTTGGTCCTTGTTCATAGTACCCAATTTCAGACACTTGTATAGAAGCATCTAATTTAGGGGCTTCCTCACCACAGGTTGGCTCTGTTGTAGACAGCAGAAGGGTAGCTGAGCTTCTGTCAGGTCTGAAATGCCCTTTGAAAATTCCCAATTCTCTTCACCTATTTAAGATATATTTCCTGATTTTTCTGAATTTTCTGAAGGTTAAATTGTTGATACTAGAGTCCAATTCCTTCTCTCGGGCCATCAGTACTGTTCAACGACCAATACGCGTGAAGAAGGAACTACGAAAAGAAGGAAAGTGGAGGAGAAGGTCTGGCACTGACATGTCATTCTCCTCCAGCCAACACTGAATGAGTTTGCTGAAAGAAAACTGGCTTGTGAGTAACTCTGGCTGTCATGTGAGCCCTAACAAAGAATTGTCACACAATCCATTGGTTTTTTTCACACGTAAATAAGTTTGTCATTCCACAGAACCTGCAGTTAACACCAAACACTGTCAGCAAGGTAAAATTCACTTGCATTGCTTTGTGTCTTTGAAAGTATCACTGGAATTCTGCTTGGACAAATATGTGGCAATAAACTCATCTAATGGCAAACCTAAAAGGCATTTGTGCCGACATGAATTTTGCTGGTGAAGGCATTAGAAAATTAGCACTGTGATGAAAAGAAAATAGGACAGACCACTTTTATGAAAAAAAAAAATTGCTCTGTCTTCCTGTTGGTATCCTCTCAAAAATCAATACCCAGCCTTTTGCTATGTAGTAGAGTTTTCATCCAGGGCCATGTTTACTCTGCTCTTTAGCATGGTGCGTCTTCTGTGTGATAAGCTCCAGAAATCTTTTATGCCCTGAAAACAAGAAATACAAATTCTAGAGCCTTACTGTGTGTAGGCAATCCTCAGCTATTGCCCATGTTTTATTATTAATTAAATCAGCAAAGCCATGGTGTCTGACTCATCCTGATGTTGAGTTATACTTCACTTAAAATGAATGCTTTCTAGTACAGCAGTAAGTATCTAAGCCACTTGCTGTTAAGGGAGGGTTGTTTTCTCATGGTCTTCACTTTCCATTTTAAACCTCTCACAAAGCATTGCTCTGTGCCATTAAATAGTTGCCAAATTATACCACAGGGGAAGCTGTATTTCAGTGTTGGATAAAACAATCGCTTTATACAAATATCTTAAGGAACAACTCAAGGGACCAGGAAATACATCAGTTGCTTGGACAAGGTAGTCTTCAGTATGGGTTGAGTCACTGGGGATGTTATAAAGTGATACCTATGAAGTAGTAGAAGGTTACCCACTCAAAGGCCTCAGTCTTGCAGGGTGCTGAATGCTCTGTCTTTGGTGAATAAAAAAATGAGGATTTTTTTGCAAGTGTCTCTTAAATACTTAACATGTTCCAGGACTGCTCTGAATGCAAGTTTCACTGTAGAGTTTGTTAATCCTTTGCTAATATTTGGGTATAGGTTTCAGCTGTGCTAGCAGTAATGGGGTGTTAGTGTGTGTGTGTGTGTGTAGTTTCCTGAGTTCAGTTCAGGAAAATGTTCCATCAGCAAAAATTCTCTCGGGCGGGGTGGCTGCAGAAATGAGAAATGTTTTCAACCCCTGCACTGCTGAGCTTCTGTGTGGATCCAGGGGAAGTCTAAAAATTGGCAATGCTTACAAGTCTGAAATACCTGGGAGTGCACATAACCTTCACTGGCTTGAAACTTTAGATCTTAACACCTTTCAGTTTATAGAAATTAAACTCCTTTATGATCAAGAGACATGTGAAATGAATTCAACATAAGATTGTTATTATCATGTAACCAATTGACAAGTCATAATAAACTGAGTCATCAATGATTGTTACCTCCAGACATTGGTTAGGCGTGAAATCATCTTTTGTTTTGCAAAGATAAAAGATGTCGAGTGAAAGTATATTTTTTCTTTTTATGGCAAGAAAAAAGTGGACAAATGTTTCATTTACCTTGTTGGACCTGCATGGAACAGATCCCAGTTGCACTGAAGAAAGTTCATGGTGCTTTTCATCCACTTTTCTCCTGGAATCGTATAATGTTGGATGGCTCACGTCATCTGAAACTGCCCTTCTTTGAAACTACTGTTAATCCAGATCTGCTGGAGTTTGGCATGCTCTGACTACTGCTGTTTTCAAATGTATTCAAAATCTCTGAGCAAATTCTAACTGAAGAATCTGAAGGTCTGTTCTTGAACCTCATATTAGACTTAGAAGCTGGTTTAAATTTGCTTAGAAATAAATCAAAATTCAAACTTTACAGATGAAACCCACTTCAGTGTTGAGCCTGGAACAACCCAGACCCTTTTTCAAATGTTACTGTCAGTAGATTTTTGTTCAGCTGTCCTAACAACCATGTTATTATTTCTTTACATCAGGCACAGGACCTTTTGCATACACTAAGACATTCAATCCTGTCACCAACCTAATGGCTGCTGCAAGCTTCCTTTCAGCTGATGTGGCATTTGACAAACAACTTGTGACCTAGAGAAGCCTTTATGGTAATGCTGACATAGCATCCACTGGGTGATGTATTTTTGTGTGAGGAATTTCCAAGAGTAGAGTTCAGGAGTTTAGTGTTTACTAATCCCCCCCCCAAAAAAGCAAGCCAGGTACAAAAGTGGTGAAACTGCTCCTATGATGAAAGTTTCACTGTTGCCTCTGTGATAAACTTATTAATGCCTATTCGAGGCCACCTGTTTACAGTCCAGGAGCTAATGAGGGTTGTTGACACACAAGGCTTTTACAGTATTATGTGAAATCTTTTTTGTTGTGTATTGTAAATCACAAATTAAATTATCCCTCTTGCAATTCAGTTATGTTTGTTTCTTCTATAGTAAAAGCTCTGTATATGCCTCTTGGTTACATATAATTTACCACAGCTTATGATCCACATGCTCAGTTAGGACTGAAGTTTCTGCTTCATGGAAAGCTAGAAACCAGCTCATTTTAAAGAGAGGAAGAGAAGCAGAGGCTTTCCTTCTCTATCCAGAGTATTCTAGGACTACCTGGAGTGGTAAATTTGATGCTTATTGTCAGCAAATATGTGCTTGGAAAATTAGGTCCTGTGGTTTTTTTCTTCTTCTTCTTCTCTTGAAGAGGTAATGGCTTCCAGCTTTCTGCTCCAGAAGGCAGTCTGCATTTGCTTTTGCCTCTCTAGCTCTGAATTCTGCACTGGATCACTCCACTGTGGTTTTGGGTAGCCATACTGCGTAAAGCACGTGGGGTGCCTCGACTACCTCCCGTAGCAGTAGTGTTAGGCAGAGAATACCTTTTTCACTAGGTAGGCCATGTCTCTTATAAAGCCGGGCTACATTACACTCCTGGCATATGTGCATGTGAAAGAAATTCTGTGTTCTATAAAACTTCATAGACTAGTTAACTTTTTTTTTCCTTAGTTAATAATTTCATATGCTATCTAAGCAACCCAAACAAACCTCCGTGGAGCCAAGACACCTCCTTCCCTGTACTCTCTCAGTCCTGCTTGTGGTAGATGCTATGTAAATCCATAAGTATCCTATTCTGCAAGATTATGTCTTAAGTGACAAAAGAAAGGACAGAAAGAAGGAATTTTTGTTGTTCCAACTACACAGAGAGGGAACTGAGCAAGTCATTAAGTGACTTGCCTGTGGTAACTGTGACCAAGAAAATCAGAGCTTTACCTGCTACCATCCATATAGCACGGCACATTGTATTAGTGTTTTTGCATTTTCTTAGACCAAGTCACTCATACTAGTTTTGCATTAATGCCTATGTATCACTGCTGTGCTTAGAAGAACTAATTGGAAACCATGTCCTGCTGGCTTCCAGAGTACAAACGCGGAACAGAAAAGGTCCCTGTCACAGTGAGTTTGCAATCAAGCCCCCCGCTAAGCCTGAAGAATAACAATATTTTCTGGTGCTATCTAGAGTTCATTCTCGTGCCACTGAGAGTTCATTGAAAGCCTCAATTTTTATTCCAGTCAAAGATCCCTGGAAAGACAGCTTTATTCACTAAATTCACAGATCAATGCAGCAAGATTTGCATATAGTCAAGTATATAAATCCTGCTTTGCAGTATATTTTCCTTCTCTTGCACTGTGAATTTTTAGAGTTTTGTGTCAGGAAGAGGCAATAGTCTGACAGCACTAGAAAATGAACTCCTTTGTTTATCTGAAGAACAGGTATAGCCCATGCAGGAGCAGTATCAGCTTTCTCTAACTGTGTCCACCCATCTGGCAGCAAGCATTTCAGGAAGAGAGAAGACAACTCAGCCTGTATGTTTGTTCAGTTTTTGGCTGTCTTTCCAGGAGTGCAGTGTTGCCAAACCTGGGTCCAAAGACCAGGATGCAGCCTTTCTCCTACCATTCTCCCATCCTTTTTTAAAAATAAAAAATGGAATATGCTTAAAATAATCTGGTTTCCATGCTTTTGGAGTATATTTTAGTCACATTTGTAACCTTTCTGCAACAATGAACATGAAAACTTTTTTTTTTTAAAATATGGAAAATTAAAATGCTATCCTATTTGCAACCTTAAAAGAAATAGGGCTTTATGAATAGCATCAAATGCACAAGAGAAAACTGTGAAGACTTTAACAGTGTGAGTGCCACTTTTGATTCAGCACTTTTTCTCCTGAACTTGACCTGAAAACAAATGTCTATTTTGCATAGTTCATTGGAAAAAAGGAAATAATTTTTGGTCTCCACAACTAGGGTTGCATTTGAAATAGCAGCCATAGGATCAGCACTGCACCATCCCACTGCCAGTTTCATAAATGAGATATTTGCTGCTTTTTCCTTTATCCCTGAAGGCATATTTTCCTAAAGGACTTAAAGTCTCTCCATTTTGTTTTCCCTAATCTTGTATTCTGTTGCAGCTCACAAAGCCATCACTCTGTCCCTTTCTGAAGACTAGCAAAATCAGTTGTCTTGGTCAAAAATATATGCAGTTGCTCTCTCGGTGTAGCCTGGTCTGAAAAGGAGTCTGGTTAATTAACATTGATTACAATCCACCAGCTGCAAGTAAAAATTGATTGCCAAGGTTCCTAATTTGAATGCCTCTCTGTCCTGATTTCACGATTTCTGTGACTGTCCAATGAGAGAGACAGGGACAGAGAGCGAATCCACTTCTTAAAAGTCCCAGTTATTTGTACGTTCCCCTGTGAAAGACATCGGTGATCCTTCTGGTCCTGCTTTATCACCCTGTGGGATGGTCATTTGTTAGCACAGCATCTAATTGCTGCAAATTGTCAGTGTGCACATTTGGACCCTGTTCAACACTCCATTTTTTATTGAGAGAGGAGCAATGGTATTGATTTTGGATAGCCAGAGAGAATGCCAGGGATATTAGTAAGGAGCTCAGAGAACACAACACATAAACTTTTATGACATGATGTCAAACTGGATTGCGCAGGCATGAATGAAAAGGACAACATCTTCTGTAATTACTGCAAACATATACCATACATCTATTAGAAAAAGGGTACATTTCAATGAAAAAGAGGCCTTGCAAAAAGCGGCATCTCAGAAAATTTGTCTGCCCAAAACAGAAAAGGGGAAGGATTTTGAACTGTGCCTCTGGAAATGACAATGCATGAGCCAGGAGGTTTTATTTGCTGCTGTTTCACTGTGACTGAAACTTACATTTTTGTAGACTGGTGACCCACTTCCACCCCCTTTGAGTTTAGATTTGTGTAATCCCATTCAAGGCACTGGCAGTCTCCCAGTGAAGCTGATGCTGGGGCAGGGTACAGCAGAGCTTTGTCCTGGTCCTCCACACCAAAGGCAACTTCGCCCCCATAAGGGTGAAATTGCACACCCCCCAAAAAGGATCCAGTAACCACCTGGCCTGCTGTAGTGTTCAGGGTTACCATTATGCTGAAGTTTAAACTAAATAGTAACTTAACCAGTTAAGGCAATGCTTTCAGTGACCTTCAAGCACTTAATTCACAACCACAGGTGAGCTGGTATATGTTAGACCATGGCTTAACTCATATCTGTGTCCCGGCTTTTCTGTAAAGTGGTTACACAACAGTTTGCTGTAAATAATTTGTGCAAATCAGTGTTAGAGCCATTAATTCAGAAGTTTTGTCTCCTTGTGTCTGCTGCCCTCCCTGACTTCTCGCTGTTTCTGCATCGTACATGATGAAAGTCAGTGTGAGTAGCTGTGGTTTAGCTCACCCAGAATTCCACCCATAAAATCTTGATAGCCCAAATTTAAGAAAACCAAAGATGCTATGAGCACAAACTAAAACACAGGTGGGTCTGTGTGAACATCACAAAACACTTTTTCACTGTGAGCGTGACTGAGCACTAGCACAGGTTTCCCAGGGATGTTGTGGAGTCTCCATCCTTGGAGATATTCAAAAGATATATGGTCATGGTCCTGGGCAACTGGCTTTAGGTGGCCCTGCTAGAGCAGGTTGGTTAGACCAGGTGACCTCCAGAGGCCCCTTCCAACTTCAGCCACTCTGTGAGTTGTAATTCTATGAGGCCATACGAAGAGCATAAATATCTTTGCAGCTATTGTGTAATTCTGTTTGTACTTATGAGTTTATTTATTTATTTGTTTATAAGTTTATTTGAATTCTTAGAGTCTGGAATTCGCCAAGTGAAAATTTTAAAGGTATGCATGGCTACTGGATGTCATTTTTGCATATTGCTTCAGGCAATAGCGAAAGGTGCAGAAGCTCCCAAAGGAATCTCCCCACTGATTGACCAGAACTTGTCCCATCTCTGAAATACAGCTTTAAACTCAGAACAGCAGTAGATGAATGGTGAAGACTGAAATGATGTCAACAATTTGTGTGGAGGCCAAAGAAAATACAAAGGGGCCCTCAATGGCTTCATCTCTAAATTTGTTGCAATGCAGCTGTGAGTAATAAGTTTGCTTTCTTTTCAGGCACAGCACACTACATCTGAAATAGTTTCTGAACTTAGCACACAGTTTCCTGACCATCTATTATTTTCCTTGGGGATCAGGAGCCTTTAAAGCATTACAGTGAAGAGTTTGATCTGAGCGTATCTTGCAGCAGGGAGATGGGTGGTGGTCTGCTGGCCTGATCTCACAGGTTGCAGAGCTTGGGGAAAGTCACTATTTAGACATATTAATATAATTTTATTGCTGGCCCTATCATTTATTTTGACTCATCTGAACAGTGGCCAGTTTTGTACTATTTTAAGCATGTGTGCAGAGAAGTTATGCAAATACATAAGTTTTCTGTATGGGTGGGTTTAGAAAAAACTCAGTGGAAATAAAGAGCTAGATTAAATCTCTCTTCTACAATCTGTAGAAGGTCTGCATTCATAGCACTGGCTGCCATTTTTAGGAGGTGAACACTGCCAGCAGAAAGGTGTCCCTTCACATATATAGGAAGGGCTATTTTATAAAAAAAAAATTAAAGTATATTTTATTTCATGACCATGAAGTCAGAGTGACATTCTAAGCAGTAGTATTTATTTATATTTGTATTTGGAGTTTTCATTAATTTCTTAACACATCCTGAAAATGACTAAGTAACTGAAATAACATCCCTCAGTGTAGTCTACATGAAGCAAATCTACAAAATAAAATAAAAATTAAACAGAACTATGAAGCTGAGACAAAGAAAAGATGCTATTTCTGCTTTGGATTCTGACTCATGCTGCTGCTTCTAGTGTCATCACACTCTTCCAGGAAAGTGCATGGCTGTACTCGTCCAGTTCAACACCTAACAGGTTTAGAATCAAAGGACATTTTTTTCCTATATCAAACTGAGAGGCACTTCTTCCCTCCTCCACCACTCATCTCTGGAGAAGGTGAGTGTAGACTACAGCCTAAAAACACCTGGATGTTTTGTTCAGTTAATTGCCCACTACTGCCAAGACTTTTGGGATGTCTCTGATCTCTTCCATTTTCTTCCTATGGCACAATATGGCTTTTGGTCCATTTGGTACCTTGGAAATTTGCTGTGATGTGTTGTGGTGTTTTGCTGCTGTTATGTAGAGCAGATGTTTTGAGGGCCTTTCAGGGCAAACCCTGTCTTGTTTTGATGCAGTTAATCAAACTCAGTGAGTCAGGAGCTTCCTTCAAGACTTGCAAGCCCATGTTTCCTTCACCCTTTCTTCCAAATGCATAGCCCTTCTTTCCCAGGAAAGCCCCTTGACTCAGCTCTGTAAGAAGGAAATTACAGACCTTTGCATACATTTAGTCCTAAATGCCTGGAGTGTGTAGGTACTGCAGGTTGCAAAATCTCTGGGGCAGAGATTTGTCTTTTTCACTTGTGATTTACCTAGCTTACAGCATGGTCAGGCATCAGGTGAATAAAGGTGGTAACAATAATGCAGACAGATATGACTGATCTGGAGATCAGAGAAAAATCCATTAATTTAAGTGAAATAGTGCAGGTAAAACACAGGTACATATATAAAATCCGAATGTGCCCCAGGATCTGCTTCTTTCTGCATTGTCCATCAGTGTGGTGCCCATCACTATATTCTCTATGGCCTCTCCCACATATCTCTTCTCCCATTTCTCTGGTGGTTCTCTCAACAGAAGTAAAGAGAGAACAAAGAGGAATAGTGTCATCAATGGGTGGTTTGATGGTTACATCAACACTGAACAAACATTAAGGAGTTTTGCTGGGCGGCATGAGAAGGTGAAACAAGTTACCCGGCATCTGCCAGATTTCCACTGAAGGGTGAAAGTGCCCACAGCCACTGCATCATTTGTTCTTGCCAAGGACCAGGAAGCGAAACATGACTTGAAATGAATGAGATGTTAACGATCATGGGTTTTAATTAGCATTGTTACATGGAAGCAAATTTGCTACCAGAACATGAGAAATATAATTCTACTCTGAGTCCTACTCATTCACTTGTAAACTAAAAATACTGGCTTCTTGTTTTTTCTTTAGGTTTAAAATAGAATTACTGATTTTTTTTTTTTTTTTTNTTTTTTTTTTTTTTTTTTGGTTATTGCATTAACAGCCAGGTGGCAGAAGAAGGGATTTCCCTGCCTTATGCTGGCTGTTAGTACAACTGTTAAATTAATCCAAAGGCTGGGATGATTTAGTACTGATGAAGGATTG
>VYZV01034917.1:162821-196821 GCA_013401275.1 Pandion haliaetus | reverse complement strand
TCCATTTTCCTTTGCTTTTTGTTAACATTCAGCAACAGCCTTTTACTTCTATCTGTGGAAAGTTGATTTTAAGCTGTCATACTAGCAGACAAGTTTATCAGGAGACTGTGATCAGTCCTAGAAGTATTATGTTTCATGTGGAACTGGGCATTGTTTAATGGGGACAAAAAGATTCCCCAAAACTTCCTTCAAGTATGCCGGAACAAAGGGTATTAAATTACGTAGGAAACTACAATATGCAACAGAACTGTATCACTTCCAGCAGATGACTTCCTGTGAGTGTCACCAGGGAAAATCCTGTGCCTACTTTTTCCAAGCATATGCTTTGGCAAGGCTTGTGTGATCCAGGAAACGAAAGGCTACTACATACTTTCATCTCCTAACTTTTCCCAAAAGATTCAAGGCCCCAATATGTTCCTCAAGTCTCTCTCTTTTTTCTCTCATGCTACATTAGTTGTTCTTTCCCCCTCCCAGTAATGTTAAGTGTGTGACACTTGCTGGAACCGAGCAAGGGTACATCATGATACATCTTGCATTAAGTCCTCATGGGCCTATGTGCCCCAGGGTGGATTTTCCAGCATAGCTGTTACTCTGCGAGCACAAAAGTCTGTGTACCAAACTCTATTGCATGATTTAGAGATGGCTTAAGAGAGTTTACACATGAAAAAAGAAGTGCTGTAAGCGCCAAAGATGCTTGGACAGCAGCTGCCTAATGGGCCTGAACCCTGATCCAGTCAATAACCACAATATTCTCATTAAAGCTTTGTTTACTCTGCTCATAAAGAAGTTTACTCACTTAAACAGAGAATAAAATGCCCTTCTAAAAGGGAATTAGAGTGTGAAAACCTACTAGGCATGAGATTGGAGAATGTGGTATCTACGCTCTTGGCCTGAAATAGGGAAGTAAAAAATGTTCAATATATGCATTGTTTCTTACTATGTTTCCACATGCACTGTTTATTGTGTGATGTTGGTACCCTGAGCTGCTTCGCCAAGACACATTACTGCCTGAGAGAGTCCCACAGAGGACAGGCAATGACCAAATGTCCCCCAAGGGGAAAAAAATCCAAACATACCTCTTAAAACAAGGGTCCAGCCCTGGGATGGGTTCTGTAGCAGAGCTCAAACCTCTGCTCTTCATCAATGCAGCACAAAACTGCAGTATCTCAGCCAAAGGAATATCTCATTACATGGCAAGTGCAGAAGGCTGCTCTCCTCTATCTGCACCAAACCACAAAGAAGATCTGATGCACGCTAAGGCCGTGGCAAGAACTGACGCTGAAAGACAACATTCTGAAGGGCTTGGTTTATTGATATTTAAATGGGACTCTTCACTATACAAAGATTTTCTTTGGTTTGATGTTTAAAGTCTCCAAACGTGGAGAATTGCAGTCTGGGAGTCACTAGAAAGGTGAACGGTAATTTGTCAGGTAAACGAGCACGTCGGTGTATAAAGCAAGCTGATTGGAGTTGGAAAGGTGCCTTTGGATTTGGTTTTGTGTTCAATGATACAATAAGGTTTGGGCTTGTGCTGAAGTCGGCTGCCTTGCCAAAGGCTATTTTTACAGGGAGTTACTATGGAAAGAAGCCAATTAGACATAAAAGAATATTTAAAAGTGAAAAAAATGCTTTCAGTGGATACAGGGAAAGGGTTCTCTTGAGAAAACAAAGCACATGCCTAATCATTTGAGCCATATTCTTCCCTCAGGTACACAAGTGTAAAACCAGATTCTTCCCAGTGACTTTGTTTGAATTACTCTGCTTTTAATTGGAGGCAGAATCAGGCCTATTTTGTTCATTGGATCTATTTAAAAAATATGAAGAACGTGAGCTTTATTGCCAAACATGAGTCTGCGCTGGACCACCTTCTATGTTGGCTTCATTTATTCAGGCGGCAAAACTATAATCCCTTTTTCTCTGTCCTGGTTTGTTTCTTTTTAATTAAAACATGAAAACCATAGGTATACAAAATCTGGTTGTGAGTATGTGGTGGCTGCTTTCTGTACATGAAAGTAACTGAATTTTCTTCTGTCTTTATATACAGCATGATTGCTACTGTCTTCAGTGCTAATCTTGTTAATTTTTGCTTAATTTGGAGCTGTATTTATTTAATTGAAAGTTTACAGTTGGAAAAGATTTTGATTTTCAATGCACAGTGGGACACATTTGATGTGGATTGCTTGCATGTTTGTGTGAGTGTGCATATGTGCATACACACACAACACACATTAACAAGTAATAAAGGATATCTCTCTGGTTCATTTACACAGTGGAGATCAGATTATGAAAGGTTAAACCATTAAACAAATGCTAATGCACTCTGATGCCTGGACCTTGTCCAATAGTACCTGCAGCAGCTGTCAACCTAATTAAGCCAGATGTGTGTTAAGTATAAACGGACCTCCCAGGAGGAACAATAACAGATTTTAGGTCCTTAGGGGGCTCAGGGCACCAATGCATATAGTGTTTCTGAAGGAAACATCACCCCTACCTTGTGAGTTTTCTGCTCATTAGTACCATCCTGATTGTACTCCTCTGGGACCAGGCTTGGGGGAGGAGAAGTCTCTTTTCATTCCAGCTAAGGCCAGCAAGAATGCTCATTTTCAATTGATTCTGGCAGTCATGACATTTACTCAACACTCTAATCTCTATTTTTTTAACCTCCACTTTACTCTGTCTGTAACATATTTTAAAAGTGACATTAATCCTATGCCAAGTTTGCCAACCCTTTAAGTATATGTGCAGACCATAAGCTGATAGAGAGGATCTTAATAAGCCTTTTAATATTAACAATCAAGAGAAATCTATAGACGAGGGAAATATTAGGTAATTATGAGCATGCAGTGTGCAATAATATGTTACAATAAAAAAGAAAATCCTTTTACAGTGTGAAAATATTATGGGAAATTAACAAAAAACACTTAGCGATATTTAAAACCTGCTGAAACTTGCAGCTGAATTGTTTCTTGTGTGCTATTAACTGCAATATGTCCAGGAGAAAGAGGCTAGAGAAGTAGACCTGCAGACCTTCACACCTGGTCAAGGAAAGACAAGTCTCTGAGAATTCCCATACATGTTGAACTTAACACCTACTTTCTAACTCACTTTACAGCCAAGCTATGGCACCTCTTTCTAAAGAAGCAGAACAAACTCATAAAACAACATCACAGAATAAAATGCAGCGTGGTTTCACTGGGCCGGATCATCTGTGATGAACAGGAAGACCTCCACTGATTTTTCTGGGAGGTCTGTCCACCTACACTGTCTTTGGATCTAGCCCTAAGTTCTCCTCAAGTCACCTGTGATGATCTCATAAAGATGTATGGTGGCATGTTGCCTTAAACAAACCTTCACCTGAAAATGTGCAGTCATGCAATAGCTTTGTTTTTCCTGGCACTCAGCATTCACTATCTATTGGGGCATTAAATTTAGTTACAGCTGTACTAAAATAAATTATCGTGTACTGGCTAGGACGCTAAGATTATAAGTATATTTTAATGCCATATCCATAACAGATTACTTTTCTAACGAGTTTTCCTGGAAGATCTCTTTCTGTGAGGCCAGAACATATTCCCTATGTTATAACTGAGCATATTGGTGTGGAACTGGGATATGAATTGTTGAGCCAGTCTTCCTGTTCAGTTCTACAAAAGACAAAAGGACGTAGAAAATCTTTGAAGAGAGCAGGTTTCTCCTGTTCCATCATTACCGAACGGTCTTAAAAGCACTGTGTGTTTGTGTCCTTAATACCACATTTCCTTGGCTTACTGATAATAGGGTGGCTAAATGAGTATGCTAGCTTTCTGAATGCTAGAGGGTGATTTTTTCATGGTGCATTGAATCTCCATGTTTTCCATGTTGTTCTCAATATCCTCGGTTCCAGTACAAGGATACAGGACTTGGGACCCCAGCTCTGTCCGTGTGCTGCAGCTGTTATTGGCTGGGGCCCAGGACTCATGCTCCAGCAAGTGCCAAGCTGCAGATTCAGGCCGTCGCTTGCACCTCTTCTGGACCAGGGCTCTTGTGGTTTTTGCAGCACAGGAAGATCGGGAGGCTCCTGCCAGCACCTTCCCCCATGGATCCCTTCTGGGAAAGGGAAAGGTGGCCCAAGCTCTCCCCTCCCTCTTAGCACATGAGCTGTGCTGGTAGGAAAAGAGGCTGAGACCACACTTTTATCAAAAGTATTAAGAAGTGCATTTCATAAGGTGATTCATCCTTTCGGTGTGCTGGATATGTTTTGAGCTTTTCTGCTGTGCCAGGCCTAGTAGGGGACTTACATGGTGCATAATGTACTACATTAATATACCGTATATGTATACATAATACACTGCAGAACACATAAATCCCTGAGGTACTACCAGGATGGGCATTAGTATGGTTGCACCTGTATGGTCAAGTACCCAAGGTAATTCTGCTGAACTGTACTGCAGAGCCCTATACCACTTCAGTGCGCTAGCTTGTTCTTAGCTTCCACAGGGATCTCTATTACAATTTTCCCACTGTGCCATGTAAAATGGGGGGAACACCTGTTTGGGGATTCATCTCCATATCACAGTGTAGATATCTAAATCTGAAACAGCCTTCCTAGACATCCTGTACCATGACTGGAGTAATTGCAACACCTAGCATCCTAATGCAGACAACTAAAATAGATCAGAGGGATGGCTCTCTGAAAGTGCCTGCTTCTCCACATTAGCTGTGTAGGTAACCTAGTTTAACTGCTCAGCCGTCCTTCTGCATGGTAGGTGTCTAAGGTTACATGAAAGGAGTTTCACTTGCAGTTTCTGGAATGAAATCATTTTGGTAGGTGTGAGCTAGATGCAAAGCCATTCAGCCCTGTCAGAAATAGGTCAGTTCCTGTAATGCCCAGAACAACAACCCTAAGCAATTAAAGAACTGCAAGGTCAAAGCCTTCGGTGCCTTCGGAGTCTAGTGAATACAAGGTTGGGTAGTAGCTGAGCGCAACAGGTTGGATTGCAGATTTGAACCTAGTTTGCCAAATCCCACAAAAGGAGATAAATGCCTCTTTAGGCACCAAATCCTTTATTTAATGAGGCTCAGAGTCCTTTAGATACTGCTGGTGAAATGCCTAATAAAGTTGCACATAATTGCAGTATGTGTAACAGAATTTGGTCTCTGAGCAGTATATTTCCAGTTTTAATATGTCAAATAATTTTTTGTACAATGACATGGAAAACTTTACACAACACAATGGTAAAATGAAGATAGTAAGTTTTCTCACTCTGAAATGATAAATTGTAGACTGGGAAAAGGAATGACATGTATTTCAAGCACGTTTAATCCAGAAGAAGTAGGCTGGTGTAATATGCTTTCCAGTAACCTCATTTCTCTCCTGTGAAAAGAAGACTAATACCAGTGGAAATGCTGAGTGTATTCGGAAGGCTTTGAAACCAATTAATCACCTGCAGAATTTTTCATAAACCCTGATTTCATTTGGGACAAAGTAGGAGCTGAAGTAATTTAAAGATATCAGATTAAAAAAGTTTTCAGAGGTAAACATGCAATTCCATGAGCATCAGAATTAATGACTCCTGCTTTCCAATGGATTTATTTCTTGTGCCTATGAAGTGGCACACTGATTTAAGCTTTCCCTGCCTTTGGGACTGGGGCTCCTGGCCATAGGGATTTAGGAAGGAATCTGGCCTTTCAGGTTGGGTGAGAGGTACAGTACAGTGCAATATTTTAACTGCTCTGGACAACTGAAGCTACAGTGTGAACCATGGAAATGGTATCTGCCTTGCAGCTTAGATAGTGTGAGTGAACTCTGTGATATTATGGCCATTTTAATTCTTCACAAATGTGTGGTGTGGTTTAACTGATCCATTTTAATTCACATAAATATAAATTTCCTAGGTTACTACTTAAAAGGGAAAAAAATGGAGAGGGTATAAAAACTAGCACAGGACCTTCTGCAGTTTTCTGGCTAAATGGCCTTAATATCAAGGAGGATATATTTAGTGTCCTTGAAGTTGCAGGTTCAGAGCTGGTTTAAACTATCGACCAGAAGAAAGATAAACTGAGATCCGTTCAATTTATTGTCTGGATTTTTTCAGATAAGACCACAATAACTTAAATACTTTCCATTTTCTAGGGATGTAATTTAGCACGATGTGTTTTCTAAGAATGGGCTCCAGAGATTTACAAGGTAGCAAGGTAGATGTGTTGACACTGGACACATTTTCTCCTTCCACTTCTGTCCCGCACCCTGCAAAATGGCTGTGGGCAACAGCCCGCTGCTCCAAAACCCACTGCAGCTCTCTGTGCTCCTTCATACAATGTTCGCAAAACGAATGGGGTTGAAAAGCACCAGCATAAATGCACACAATGTCATTAAATATCCTGCATTAGCTGTTCTGAAAAAAACAGAACAGCTCATTTATTTACATGTCTTCCTCAACGAGGACTTTGTCTTTAGGTTTATACATAAGAAATACTGCTGTTTCAGTGAGATATTATCTGTAGTACAGTGGGCAAGTGACAGAAGGAGTGGATGAGCATATCTAAAAAACTTTGCTGACTGCGTTGCAAAAATATTTTCAGATTTCACGTTCCTGTACACAAGCTCATAAGTTTTAAGCCCTTGGAAAAATAGTTTAACCATTTAACTTTTGATAATACTTATCTTTACGTAAGCTGATCTTTTTTGTAGGGGTTTTATTTTTCAATGATACGTACATTTGTGGGTGGGGGAGACAAACAAACTAGGTGAAACCAACTCAGAAAGACAATGCCCAGCCTTTGAAAACCTGTCCTTTCTCCCTTTGATCAAAAGATACAAGGGAAAAACATGAAGACAAAAGAAGCTATTAACAACTTAGTTTACAACTTCACCGATTTCATCTGTGTGGTACTAGTCATATAACTGGATCACATGTGCAGGGAAAATATTTTTTTTCTAAGTGTCAAATGCAAGGATTAGGTTACAACTGCAGCCCAGTTGTTGCTTTATGAAATGCAGCTGTTTTCTGTCATTTGATAGCTAAAGCCAATCATGGACTTAAATACTGAAGAATATTTTTTGTTACTTTTTCACTTTTAACCTCACATTGGCATTGCTGCTGCACTTATCCAAGACCCTTCCACCGCGGTCATATAAGTTATTTCTGTCGGTCATTTGATTCCCTCCTTCTAGCCACCATCTTCTTCCTACTTGCCTTTTCTCTTCTCATGCTTTCCTATCCCCTCACCTTCTCTCTCTGTTCCCACAGTTTGATCACCTGTGTTTCCTGCCCATCATCTCTTCTCTCTCCTCTTTTTCCTGGGTCACATCTTCTTCTCACTCCATTTCTGCCTTTCCTTCATTTTTCTTCCAGTAATCAATCATCCAGCCCTGACCGAGCTTGCAAACTCATCCTCTTGCCTCTCCTTCTCTCTCCTGCCCCAGCCACACCTTTGGACACCACGCCAAATTCACACTGACCCCAGAATTGCTCTGCGTTCCTCACATCCACCTTCACCCATGGATTCTCTGTCCTGCTCTCTTCGCACCCAGTTTGACTCCTCTGATGCCAGGATCTCCTGGCCTGTGGTTGCACCAGCTCAGCACCATGGGGACGGTAGGCATGGGAGGATGGTAGGTATAGCCCAGCCTTGCAGCAGTCCCCATGGGGATTTCACTGGCGCTACCAAGCTTACAGAGTCAGGTATGGGGCAACCTGGACTGACCACGAGGAAGCGGCATATGGGAGAAAATTATAAGATCCTGTACAAGATAATGGCCATTTTCTTCTAATTTCCACATAAAAATGTCTAATGTTCTTGTTAGTACTGTTTGATAATGAATAACTGATACTATTCTTGTTTTGTATGGCACCATTTCGTTAACCCTCCATGGTTTTATATGCATATGCACACATATATCTAATACAAAATCTTCTGTTAAGATCTTCACTAGCTAAAAATCATTAGAGCTGACACTGGTCACATGAAAGCTTATTAAAGTTTCAATCACCTGCGTTATAACTGGCATTCCCATTATAAAAACTGCTGATCCTATTTGAAAGGACTTTAAAAAATATGAGCCTAAAAATAAACACACGGATACTTCAGAAAATGCTAATGGATTCTCTTCTGTCCTTGATCACTTTAGTAACATTTCCCATTGAGCTGCCTTCGTGGGACCAAGGGTAGAGCTGATCTCAGTGAATTTATATTGGAATAACACTTAGATAAATAAACCAAACTTGGGGGCTGTAGGTAATCAAAACTGAACACAGCGCTACAGGAAAATGGAGACTCAGACGTACTTTAACGCTGAAGACAGGCATGGCCTGCTCTCCTGGTATGTAATCTAATATCCTCTTCTAAAGCTGGACAATAACGATATGTTTATTTAACCGTTTCACCAAGGCCTCCGCTTCCTCATCGAGAGCGATGTCCTGACACTGGCAAACTGAAGGAATTTCAAGGAAACGGAGCGATCATCCTTAAAGTCACCATAAAAAATGGTATGCACTTTCATCATTGTTCACATAAGGCACTGAACTTATTTTTGGTCACATACGTGTCAAGCATGCCTTATTTTGAAGGCTATCGGTCACTTTTATGCAATGCCTTATCAACATCTGATGCACATTTAGTGCCCCTTCACTTCTACTGAAGAAAATATGTTGGTCCTAAGAAAAGAATTAAAAAATGATTTATTTTCATTTTGCTGAGAAACAGATAATTTATGGGGACCATCGCACCTGTGAAACTTCCCACTGTCTCAGTAACTCTGTAATCAATGCACTCTGCAATGGACACAATTTTCCCTCTGTTTAACTGGCTTAAACCTGAAATGTCTACATCTGAGGAGGAAATACAGATGGGACATTTGCTCAAGTTACGCAGTGGACAAATCTCTTTATAATTATGTTGCACACTTGTACTTCTCACTATGGACAAGGGAATGAAAAAATAATTACAGTAATTTGCCAAATAGGTTTACTAGGCTTTTGGAAATAGGTTCTAAGAAAATAAGGTTTGTGCTTGAAGATAAATTCCTTAGCTTTCACTATGTCAGCATATAATAACAAGCTAGTATCATATGAAAGAACTAAGAGGGTAAACAAACCACATCCCACTCCAGCAATTCTTCCTTACAAAATAACATATTGTTCCTTTATATTGTAAGTCAGAGTGCTGATTTCAGACAGTCCTTCTAATAGGCTAGTCTGAGAGTATAATCAACTACAATTTCTGAGAAACTTTCTGTAAAAACAAATTCGGTCACAGTATTTTTGAGGGTAAGCTCAGAAAGCAAATGCTTTTGTACTAATAGCTGCTTGCGGTACATAAGACGACAGTTGTTGGTTTTGGTTTTTTTCCTGAGCAGTGTCCTAGCTGAAAAACCTCTTGGCTGTGCACTAAGGCAGTGCAATTGCAGCCTAGCCTGCTCTTTGATATCTGTACCTGTGCTGTGCAGGAGGCTTTCACTGGGAATCCCAGGTCAGTGCTTTGCTCAAAGATGGGCACTGCAGACACCACCCTGAAAACATACTAGAACATGAGGCCATTTTTGGATCTTTCTTTTTCTTCCTTTTGATTTTTCAATGCCTAACAAACTTGCAAGTATTATTACTGGAAAAGATTTATCATAAATTTGTCCTTGAGATGGTATGGCTCATAGAGCAGTTATTACCCCTGCAGCCAGGTAAAACTACCAAGCTGTGAAAGTAATTCACACACTTGTAATTATTCCTTGACATGATTTCACACAAGCTGATCATGGTATAATGTTGCTACTGGACATTATACACAGTGTGATATCTACTGTGGTTATTCTTTTGGATGCAACACAGACTTTAATGAAATATGAAATCAGTCATCATTTTCATTCCAACATTTTGAATGAAAACAAAAAAGTAGTTTTCAGATCATTAATAATATTAATAATATCCACAAAAGCATTCATTGAACATTTGGAAAATAAAGGGTTTATGCCATGCTTCTTGTTCCAAGCTGACACTTGGCCTAAAGGAGCAAGAATGTCACTGCAGAACCTGGTAAAATAATTTGCATTATAAAAAAATATATATATGTGACAGAAAACTGAATCCCAATTCACTTTTTCTTCCACTGGCATGAAACCCAGCTTCCTCACAGTCCCTATGGGAAAGCACAGCATGCCACTGTAGGTTAAGGCAATTCTCCCAGCAGACAGATAAGGAATCAACTCCCCCAAACGGTGCTAGACTAAAGGACACACACGTAGACCAAGGTACATCATACCCAGTGGAAATGCCAGAACTGAACCACAGGGTGAGGGGAGGGAATGAGACAAGTCTCCCAAGTCTCACTTCCCAGGAGGCTGGGATGAAGCTGGGGCATCCTCCATCCAACAGCCATCGCTGCAGGGAGAAAGTGATTCACCAGCACTGCACAGAAAGCAGCGCCTGATCAGGGCTCAACCAATGGCCAGGAGTCCGCAGCCACCTGTCCTGTGCACATCTCTATTTCATGATTTAATGTTGGTGAGTATGCTTATCTCCTACTCTCAGTCAAACTAATCAGCATCACGGGGTCCCTAGAGGACACCAGGGGGTATCATGTCCTTCTGTCTCATGATGTATAGGAAGATCTGATTGGGATATGCATATAATTTAATGAGTAAGACACTTCCAGAGAAGATAGACATTGTTTTGAACACCATCCAGGTAATGGTGGAAAAACTACATGTCTAAAAGCAAAGAACTAGCCTCTCTGTTGCACCCATACAGAGCTGATGTTGGTGGCTTAATTACATCACTTCCCTGTATCACTGTTAATGTCACTTTTGTGACCCACCTCTGCGGTCCATCTGATTTGCCATGGCTTTGTTCTCACTTACCTAACCAGTAAGGCTGATGGTGGGTATCCACATATATTATACTCTTTATGTATAATTTTTCATTTGAGGGTCCCAGAGTATGTACCAGATGTGAGACCAAGCCTGCAGCTCCTCTTCACACTTTGAAGCACTTTTTTAACTCAGTGTGGTCTTGATCCTGGTAGTTGTTTTGTATTGAACGTAAAATATTTCCACTGACATCAGTAAGGTCCATATTATTCATATCTCCTACTATGTTAAAAGAAAATGAAGCATCAAAAGCAAACCTTCCAAGAATGTTGATAATTACTACCACAGTTGTACAGAGGGCAAAAGAATAAATTTAAGTTAGTTTTGCATCAGCAGCTGAGCCTCCAGTAAGCTTCTCAGTTTGATAAGAGACAAGTTACTTGCTGGCTTCTCAGGATGTAAAAGGTACGAAATGCCTCATTGTGCATCAAAGGTCTCTGACAGACAGCGTGGACCCTGTCAATAACCATGCCACAGCAGGACACAGCTCACTGCAGAGCTGCCAAAGGAACTAATGTGTTGCTGAGGCTGCCAAAGTAGGTGTCTGGCAAAAAATTTTGAAAAAATCTCAAATCTCATGCTAACTGAAATACTGTTCTTTTATGGATTAAATTTCTGTGCTGTCTCATGTATGTTACGAAACACGGATAAGTGCCTTTACTGTTGCATTTGTCTCCCACTACTAGCCTTCCTCCCTTCTTACACCACCTTGTTTTTTAACTTAGGGACTCAAGAAACCCTCAAGAAGGACACATGCTCTGCATAAATAGTGGGCTTCACAGCCTTGAACCCAGCTTAACTGAATGATGCCAGGAAATTTCTGTACCTAGGGATGCTCTGGTTGGCAACTCATTTAAAAAAGATGCAAGAGAGGAGGCATTCCTGTCTGGTCAGTTGTACCCTGCACTGCTTCTGCCCCTTCCCAATTCCACGTACATGGACAACAGCCATTGCACTGAGGGAGTACAGGTGGGTCAGCAGACTGCAGAAGATGGCAGAGTAATCAGATAGGCAGTGGAAAGATTATGGTTTCTCAATATGCACCTGAGACACATCAAATATTTGCACATTTTAGGAACACAGCTGTGAAGCTAAGATTGAATCTAGCCCTGAAGTATTTTATCTGAACAAAAACCCACTGCCTAATAGGCTGAATAACAGAGATAGGACAGAGGTGATTGATCTAACTGGAATGAATTATACCACTGTCTTTCCAAATTTTCCACTGAAGTAAAACAGAAGCCTGCTTTTGTTTTTTTTACTCATGGCCACAATTAATAACAACAACAATAACAATAATATTATTCCTCAAGGTTCCTTCAAATCTGGTGAACAATTTGCCATATTGTAGGTTAAAATGAAATTTGAAAATATTACAAAAATAAAAGACAAGAATACAAAATTTTAAAGGCACCAATGATTGCTGACAAAAGCCATTTGCTATAAAAAGTTTTGGTGTTGTTTTTTTTTTTTTAACAATTCAATAGCATAATCACTGGGGGCTCAGAAAAGAAGATTCTGTGTATTTGGCACTGAAAAGGCTAAATACACGAGTGGGACTTTTGCCCACCCTTTCCAGGCAGAGAAGGAGCAATGCTATGTCACAGATCTTGGATCTTTTAATAGCAAAAAAGCCTGTAGAGTCTGGTATAAATGCAGTCAGCTTGGCTGCTCCAGGTTTGGGTAGAAATCCCAGGGTCTTTCCATCCTCACAGCTCTTCTGTCAGATATATGTGTGAGCTACACAGTAGTAACTATATCCCTATACTTTATTATTCTTATTATTCTACTGCAATACAGTGGTTGCAGAGAGCCCTGTGTGCTAGCTGCTGCACGAAAGGCAAATAGGCAAAATAAGCAAATGGGGATGGATTGTCTTGCCGGCCGCATGCGAGGTGGCAGTGGCAGAGCCAAGCCATCTCCTCCTCCCCCCACAGCCATGCTCTGCGCTGGTCATCCTGCAGCAACACCACCAACAGAAAAGTTGCTTGTGTATTTTAGGTCTGTTTACTTGCAGTAACAACTGAAAATCAAGGAGTGCTTGTTCCTTTAAAACAAAATCTCTGGAATAAAATATGCCAGCTGTTTCAATTCTTCAGTTCTGCTTCTATTCATTTTGAAAGCACTCAGTGATTTCTACTCTTGCTTTTATATCCCCTTTCAGCCATCCTATACCTTCAGTCTCCATACTTCTCCCAGTCTCTGAGAAAACACAAATAATTGCCTCTCAGGCTTTGGAGTTACCTTCTCTTGTTATGAAATTCAGTCCCAAACAAAGGCTCTTGGACTTTGTTTCTGTGAGCCCTATTCTCAATTCCCCACGACTTGCTCCTCTGCTTTATTTTAAGCACGTGAACAGTCCAGGTCCATTAGGGGAAAATAAGCATATCTTTAACTTTGAACATAGTCCTGCTCATTTCAACTGAGACTAACTAAAGTTTTAAGGTTTTGGAGGAACTGGGTCTTCAAAATACATGGATAAGACTTTAAAATAAATAAGCTGGTCACTGGTCTGAGTGAGTATATTGTTGGATGTGCTGAGACCCCAGCAACTCCCACCTGAAGAAGAGAGATGTTGAAGGCATCTCATTTTGTAAGTGATGAACAGTGGTCAAGCTCCAGGATTGGGCCATGAACTGAGACTTGGGAGATGGAAATGCAATTCCCAGAGATACCACTCAGCTATGTGCCTCTGAGAAAGCCAGCTAAGCTTTCTGGGTTTCTGTTGCCTTCCCAGTTTTCTTTGTCGCTGCAGAGAGACTGCAAGGCATTCAAGTAGGTCTCATCTCTATGGGTCTGTTTGCAGGCACACAAAGTGTTATACTACAAAAAACAATTACCCAACTGATAAGGCCATTTTTAAGGTATTAAAGACAAATACTCCAGAGCTGGGAAACGCTAACAACAGTGTTCTGTACTGATTTGGTCTCTTTATGTCTATACATTTTGATACAGTCTTTAATTTAATCACCACATTGTTTGTCTCCCTGTGGGGCTACTGGTTTGCACAGTATATGAAACACAGCAGCCTTGCTGCTCTTCTCTGCTGCTTTCAGGGAGGTTGGTGAGAAAATAGTTGGGGTGGGCTCCTCATTCTGGAGTCCTTCCCATACGATTGTAGCCTAAGTGGCAGCATGCCATCTCTGCCTGGACTTTCAAGACCAGCAGTGGACAAGAAGCCTGACAAAACTGCTCAGGTGGGGACTAGCCTTTTTGTCTGCATTGCTTCTCATCTTTTTAAATATGGAAGGAAAACTCCCAAACTGTTTTTCAACATGTTTTGGTTAGGTTTTTTTTCTGGAGCCACCTGCTCAATCCTTGCTCCTGCATCCTGGGTTCTGCCTCTTGACCTTTCATCTGTCCCATGGATCTGGGTGAGATCACAGATGTCTTGGCTTCTTTGCCTTGGCTGTGCCCCTTAGATGGGTGCATCGCTGAATTTAACCAGTACCTAACCTTGCCTCTCCCAGTCATTTCTTCTAACAAAAGATGAAGATGCCCTGCAGTTGCGCAGTGTCAGTTCCCCCTTCCCTAGCATAGTCAGGTGTAACAGCCCCAGGAAAAGAAACCATCTCCAAATAGCCCTGGCCATGAGGGAAGGCTGTGGACTTTCTTCTTGAAAACTGGGCATGCATTTCCTGGGCATTCATAGCAACCACAGGAAATTTAAGTGCATTCAGACTCTACAGACGCTGCAAAGAGTCTTATTGCTAACATCTGTGTCTCTGCGGGGCAGATGCAAAGCTTCCAGCAGCTTATGGCCCAGGAAAATGATGGCGGGTTACACTACAGCTCTGACATCACCTTGCCAAAAGTTAAGTATTTTCTTCTAAGCTCAGCCTTCAAAAAAAACCCAAACAACCAAACAAAAAAAAATCATTAACAACAAGGAAATACCCCAGAATCACCTAGTGCTGAAAATTTATCTCTTTCCTTACCCTTATTTTCAGAAAGGGCTTAGCAGAATTCAAACCCTGCCCCAGTTTTCAGCCTGATGCAGATACCCAGCACAAATAGGTATCAACAGCAAAGTTTTAAGTAACTGAAGCTTGTATTGCAAAATGACATAGTAGAGTCAGAAAAGCCTGTTGTCTTGCATCTGTTATTTGGTTCAATGTGTCTAACATCTGGAACATTAAACTGCCATTCTGATTTTTTGTTAAATTTTTGTAAAATAAGATTTCTTGTGTGTTTTTTTGTTTAAGACCTCTGAGGGAACATTCTCAGTCTTGGCAGCTTCTGCTATCTTAGCTCTAATAATGCCCATATTTTGAGAGACAAAATGTACGTTGATCATGCCATGGATTCCTGTTTCACCAGATGCATTGTTTCAGGCCTTTATGATTTCATACTGGATTTCATCTCTTCTGAAAAGAAAAGAGACATGCAATAGGGGTTCAGGAACATTTTTCCCATGAACATGTTTGTCTAAAATATGATTAAAAGGGCCTGCTAGGGACAAAATACAGTATTTTGCTTTCAAAAATCAACATGTGTTACAGCTAAGTCAAAGTTGATTTTTTGCATGCCCAGTTTAATACATGTTTCTAAGGTTTTTATTTTTGTGCTCATTACAGTAGCAGAGCAGTGATTCTGGCTTAATTGCTCTTTTTCTTGGGAAGAGATTTGGAATAAGTGCCTTACAATGTTTCCTAATGATCCTGAACTGCTTTTTTTTTCTCTAGACTAAAGGCTGTGGAGATCAAAGATGAATGAAGATGTTGGGGTGAGTAGAAAGCAACTGTAATGTTTCCTTTTTGTGTTCAGAAAAGTCAGAAATTTGGAGTGCTATTGCAGAAATGAGGGGGGGGAAATTATAATGTCTCTCTATTCATCCAGAACCAATGGAAATCTGTCTTGCAACTCTTCTTATATAGAAAATAACCGGTCTGTCAACAAAGCCCTACTTAATGAAATCCTCATTTCGTGTTCCCCATTGGCTTTTATATGAAAGTGTTGACTGACAAGCTTATTCAGTGTTAGTTTAGGGGTTTCCTGGAAGGAAATAACTTGCCTGAATCACTTCTAAAAATTAACAAAATACAAACCAACAACATCTAGTGGAAAGACTGGGTCAGCAGCATTGCTCTGGATCACAGAGCTACAGCAATAGCGCTGAACCTCCCCGAAGTCTCAGCATCAGGATACTGAGCAAAGGAAGGGAGACAGTAGGAGCAGAAAAATATAAATATTGCATATTAAAAAATGCTCTCTCCCCCCCTTCCTTTCCCTTCCTTTCCTTTCCTTACATGTACTTTGGCATTTATCTACCATGACAAGCCTCATTTCTCCTTTTAAAAGAATGCATAAATGAGCTATGAATATTTGATCCTTTTTTAAACAAATATTTTGGCTTGACAAGACACAGCAGATAAGACTAGCCAAGATGGTAGCCAGCTGCTCTGGAGGAGGGAGCATAGGTAGAGCGGGGGCCAGTGTTAGAGGCATCACCTTTCCTAGACACCGCATGCAGGCTGCTGCGTAAGGCAGGACATTGGCCATAGAAACGCTCCTTTGCTGCTGCAAACCTTCTAGTTTTGCACAGACTGCTTCAAAGCTGTTGGTGATTCTGCAGGTTGGTGCCAGAGGACAAGTTCTGCCATGCTTGTGCTCCACTTCAGCACATGCATGAGCATTCAGTGGAAATAGTCACGGTTTATAGTCAAACACCTCTGTGTGTCCTTCCAGGATCATGGCTTAAACAGCACATAATTCTCTTGGTTAGGGTTTTTAGGAGGTTTTTCTCTGCGTTACTGAGCAAATTAGCTGACTCTGTAGTCAGTTCAGATTAGCCGCTTTATAGAGAAGTTACCAGCCTCACACCACAGTGAAATTTAATAAATGAAACAAATAAAGGGCTTTTTGGATACCCATTTATGGGTTTGTTCACATTGTATTTCAGGCTTGACGTGCAAGGATATTGTAATCTGTATAAATGCTTCTCAGGTATTGTACTGTGCTGATATTTTGAGCCAGTGACAAATAAACAGATTTTCAAAAAATACCCACTTATATCTGTTTTTCACTGCGGTTGCAAGCATGTGAAAATGGTATTTGAAATCAAGCAACTCTAAAAGTTTGTATGTGAACTTAGCTAAAGTGTTCTTTTTCTGTTTAAAACCTATATTAAGTATATTTTTAATGGGACAATATAGGTGGCTTTGGGGGATTTTTTTTTTTGGTCGTTGGATTTCTGTTGAAAATTGTATATTTTGGGGAAAATCTGTGGGTCAAAAAAATCAAGAAAAGTAAAACTCTCTTCACTCACTATTTTACTTTTTCTACAGTTGTCACTATGGAAAATTTTAAAAGAGCTATACCCAAATTGTCCGAGTTTCTGCATCATTCACCTTTTCTCCAAGGATAAAGGGTCAGCTTTAGTTTTCTTGGTGAGAAAAAAACTTAAAATGTTACATTTTCAAAAACTCAGGGCAGCCTTTTCTGCTTTGTTGTAAGTTCACATCATGGAGAGAGAATGAAAGATCCACTGGAGTCAGTGAAGTGTTTCTTTGACTTCAGAAGACTTTCCATTTGGCCCAGGAAGAAAAAAGTTATTGGCTGTGGAAATCTTTTAACTGAGGTGACTCCTTTCCTGCATGCATTTTTTTTTTTAATTTATTTATTATAGCTTTAAACCAAACAACATTTTGAACATTAGGCAAAGCCCCAAATTACTGATAAGCACAGGAATAGGGACCAATTTAATCACTGCATTAAAAGTCTTGTCTGGGACAGCTCTTGATTTCCACCTAAGACACCAGCAAAAGATTTACATCAGTCCAGTTTCCAAATGTTGTGATCCCCTTGTACTTTTCAGGCCCTAAGACATGCATTAGCAGGACAGCCCTGAGAGCTGCAGGTGATGAGCAGTGCCCTTCCTGGATGTCACCTCACTGCTGCAGAAACATTTAGACACGTTCCTGCATCAGCTGAGGGATGGCATGGGCAGTGAAGTCGAAGGCCTACATTCCCTAGTGTTGGTAATTCATCATAGCAATGGTATCTTATGTAGTGTTTTTACTTTAGATACATATCCTCAGCAGTTAGACCCTGGACAAAGCATGCTGAAGGGGCAAAGTCCTCTGAAATATTGCAGAATTCATTGTACTTCACGTATAGGCTTGAGAACATCAGGACTAGGACTCAGTTATTCTGCAGTGCAAAAAAACTGCAGCCCATAAACAGTACAAATGTCACAGAAATATGCTTTACCTCTCTGCATTTTCTGGGGGGCATTTGTGGAAGGATGGTGCGATTGGTGGGAGAATGTGCTTTTTTGAATATATATAGTATACATTCTTCTGTATTAAGCTTCCACAGATGAAAGTGCTCATGGTAATGTGCTCTTGTGACATTCTGTTTGAAAATATTACTCTTTCTTCAAAGAAGAGAAAGGGAGAAGCTGTAGCTTTAAATTGTATGAGCATGGGAAAATCAGACATGGTAATAAATGTGGATGTTTGAGTGTGTCAGATAAAATTTATTAGATAGGGGTCTCCAGCTCAGTGCATTCCTATGCAAAATTCTTGGTAAGCTGCCAGAAAGTGAACTCTGAGCATTAGCACAGTAGAAAATATTTATACTGGTGTAAGGCTCCTAGCTGTGATATGTTTCTGCTCTTTTAAAACGGCTTGCCACAAATTCAGAGATGTCAATAGAGGTCAAACTGCAGGGAACTACACAATTTAATGAACCAATTATATGCTTACCAGACAATAAGTAATGCTATTGTGGAAAAAAAATGAATTATTAACATGTGAAAATAATTTGTGAGCTGCAACAACACATACAGTAGCAATAAGGGTTAGGTTTCTAAAAATGTTCAGTCAATCTTATTGCTTTCCCAGTAAAGTCAGCACAATAGATTTGGTTTGTGCTCTTTTTTTTTTTGAGCGTTATCTCCAATACGAACAACTGTGTGAAGACATTCTTCAGCACACCTCAGCACTGGCTTCACTTACTACGGCTGGCTCACATTTCATTAAAATTGAGCCCATGAGAAGGACTGTTAAATAATTTTCAAATATATTCCATTACTTTTACTTTGTTAAGATACAGACTTTATATCAGTGATAAGTTCTATTTGCAATGAGTAGGACTACCTTGAGATCAATTTTTTTATTTCATCTGAATTTTGGCCCAAATTCTGATAGTTAGTACTTTTTTGAGAAACTTTTGAAACTGTCCCATTTGAAAGAGACTCCTTTTTCTCTCCACACAACTTTGGCACAAAGAGCTGCCTTGAGCAACATTTCCCTACTGTAGCTCTTCTCTTCTTCCTATGATTTGCTTTTGCATGTGGCACATGTGGATATTTCCTTTGAAACTTAAGGGAAAAAAGACCTGCCCTAACTCAACCTCCTGCCCAAAGCTGCTTTGCTTTGCCAGTGAGGACCATATGCCTTTGGTCTCAGCATAGTCCCATGGGGTCAGTACGGACTGTAAGTACAGCGGCACAGTCAGTCAACAACTGAATTACAATTTCTCCAAGGTCACAGGAATTCTGACACAAAGTAGAAGGCTGACCCTAAAACCACTGAATCTTAGACAATTTTCCTCTCAAAAATGAAATTAAAATTACATATCAACCACCTCATAAATATCCAAGGCTTTAAGTGCTATTTCCTAATATGTATTTTTTTTGAACTATGATCCTGCAGGCAAAATAAAAAAAATAATTCTCTGTTTATTTGGGCTTTTCACAGCATTTGATCCTTGACAGATTGTCTTTTAATGACAGAAAGAATATAAGATCAATATAAGGACTTGATTACCCTGCTATTTTCAGAGCAGAATGCTAATTTTTCTTTCAGACCTGGTTTCCTGTGAATTGATGCTTCTTTTGGGTTATGGAGATGTTCACATCAAATCTTCTCCTTTTATTTTATATTAAGCAGGACACAAAAAAATTTCCCAGCATCAATCCCATCTTCCATAGAGTATTTATATCAGTCAGACTAATACTGTTTAGTGAATTTAGACTACCACAATTTCCCATTTATTCAGATCCTTGAATTTAAGAAAATACCCAGCAAACTCTCAATTAAAACTAACAAACTCATTTCATAGCAACTTTAGAAATATGTAGGCCAAACACAAACTAAAGGCCATGTTCCACATCTGGTACTCAAATTTTGGAAGAAAGATGTAAGTTTTTACTGAGGTTGAAAAGACCATCCAAAAATAGAACCTGGAGGTATGTATAAATAGAGAAACTCGGCTGAATGATGAATCAGCTACTCTCCTCATGTACTTTACTAAGTCAATATTAATGTTGCAAATGAAAAATGAAGCTATAATACATCAAGTTCTTGAAAAATAATGTCACTGATGAGAACAGAACTCACATATAACACTGCCAGACTTTGCTGGACTATAAAGTGTTGCATAGGTATTTTCTTACTGCATTTTAGCAGTAGCACATCTTAGTTAATACGTGGTCCCTTAAGCTGATTCAGGAGGAATCTGTCAGGAACAAGCATATATGTAAGTTACCATGTTGGCTGCTCTGCTGTAGCTGATGCACAGAATTCCTGGTAAACAGAGAGTTAAATGTACTAACTTAAACCTCTGTCACTGAAGTTTAAGATAACGTGTCTTATCTCATAGTTTTATCAAGAAACCAGCATTGATTTGGACTGTTAACACTAATTCTCTCCTCTGTGGTAACTCATTAAAACATATTCGAGCCATGACTTAAACACAAGCAAAAAAATCAAGAAGAAACCACACTCCTGTCCTGAGGACTGCCATACTTGTCTGTCTTCTTTATCCTCTCCTGATTTGCAAAGCCACAGGTAGCCTGTGTTATCTCCTCCTTAGAGGGAACATTGTTCTCATCAGGTAGGCACTTTAGAGATGGAAAAATCAAAATAGTGTGCTCAGGATAGTCGCACATGTGCAGAGTGATTTGGAAAGCTTAGCTGCCTCTTTGTAGAATGGGTAGATCTAGAAGTGGTAAAATTTGCTCTTCTTATAGAGAAATTTTCCTCCCAAAGTGCAGGCAAAAAGTATTGTGCAAATGATTCTGTAGAATTCCATGATCTCATGAGATTAGATTTTACTTGTAAAGGCAGAGTGAATATATATGCAAGGAAGGATATCTTTATTTCTACTTGCAATAAACAAGATTTCTGTGTATTGCTTCAAAATGTACTCATTTTAACTCTGTGGCAAAATGTCTAAATGGGGCCAACAGCCTGTTTCAGTTCAGTTTTTGGTGTCCCAATGTCATTTTTTCTAGGTCTCCTGAGACACAGTGATGTATGGAGACCTAATAGAAGTTGCAGCCACACAGGACTTTGTGTCACGAAGGAATCGGCTTGAATTAGAGTAAATATCTACTATATAGTCAGAGGTACATTTCTGTTTGGCTGAATTAGAGAATTTACTGGCACATCTCCATAAACATGACTCTCTGTACTAGGAAACAGTTAATCTTTTATTACATTGGGTAGCCTTGTGGGATTGCTTTAGTGATTCATTATAGAAATCAAAGTAAATTCTACAGTATTGTGCAGTTTGGCTCATCCAATTGGAAAAACCCTAATGATCAAAAAAGCATGTGTTCTTACTCAGATATGTTTTATGACATGGCTGTAAAATGTACCTACCACAGATTTTCATTGTTTCACAGACAATAAGCACAGTCATTTTCAGGTTTCTATTGTTCTACAGCTGAAGCCGTGAATGTCCCCTTGGTCATTGACATGAGTGACAACTACATTTACATCTACTGAAGAGGCATGTTTAATTACTATGTTTCATCAATAAAGTTCATTCCTTAAACCTATAGAAATTATAGCATTGTATTTGAGACTTGACTCCAAAGAGCATGTCAGCTTTTCAACCATAAACAACAATGTCTGAGAATTTATAACTTGGCAGAAAGGCCTTTTTGAGCTAAATCTTACATGTATGCTAGTAGTCCAGAAATAATTTATTTTCTGAGATCTGCTGGCCTTAGACAAGGTAGTGCTTCAACTCCACAAGGAGTTCCACTCATTTCAATGGGCATAACTAGGTAGGAAAGAGATTCTGGGTGATTTAAGAAGTTGATTACAACAATTTAAATATATTTTTCTCAGAAAACAAACCTGGAACAAAAAAGGCATTTTCTTCTTTTAGCAAATATTTTAAAAGGAAACTTATTGCAGAAATAACAAAGGGTGAAATTTCAGTCCTACTGAAATCCAAAGGAGTTTTCACATTGAATCGCATTTGTTCAGATCTGTATTTGAAAGTATGAAGTTACCTTTTGGTAGTCACTTTGTATTACTGAACTGTATTTTTGTATGAATTTATTATAATGGCATTTTAGCAGGGCTCTGGTAATAATGAAAAAGGTTCATTCCTATTATGCCTGAGAGAATAGAAGTTTTATAGAACCCAGTGGAATTACAGGCATGCTGTTTCTCACAGGAATGATTGTTTTCAGGAAGGGAGAGAATCTAAGTTTTGGATGGCTTGTTTTAAATTCCCAGGTGTTAAGAGTGCCAGTAATTAAATTCTAAAAATCCTGAATTTTCATAGCCAGTGGCTATCATGTGGTCAAGAGAACTGTCCATCTTTTATTATAGCAGAAAAATCCAGACCTCTCTGGACACCGTCTGCCTCTTATTTTTTAGAACTTCTTTATATTCCTCCTATCTGTGGACATTTCCAAACAATATTTTCCCAGTCAATCCCCAGAATACGCAATGCACTCATGTTAAATTTTGAACTGTCACTTGGCATCCTAATTGAACAGCAAGCCTTAGCATATGCTTCTAATGTTGCTACAGCTCCTCAGTTGTCAAATAACTGCCATGGTGCCCCACTTTCTTTAGAGGAGATTATTCACTGTATTAAATATTTTTAATGAGAGGAGCTGTTCAAAAATACTTGCTGCAGTTATAACACTAAGTGATAAATATCTGAAAAGATTTGAATCGCCAGTTTCTGGGTGCCAGTAATGCTCTGTTATCTAGAGTGTGCCTGAACTACATGCCAGACAAGGGAAGAGGGAATATTATAAATTAGAGATTACAGAAAACAGAGATGTGGCTTGTTGGCAGGTATTCTGCTATTTACAAGCATGGAAGTTCGTATCAGAACTAAAAGTGAACTAGAGTATAAAATGCTATGGAGAAATAATGAAAGGAAACAGTCTTCTCTGGAAAAGAGGAGGTTTTGCAATCTGTTAAGATCAAAGGTCAGCTAAAAAGTTACTCAGCCAGCAACAGCCCAAGCTGCAGAAACTCAGGTCATACACAAGCTCTCATCTCACCCTGCAATAGGAACCAGATCGTTGCCCTCTGAGCCATTTCTGTGGATCTACTCACATCTACTGTGCCCAGCGTCCCCAGGAGCTGCCCCCCAGCCAGACGTGGCTGCAGTGCTGTCTGCACATGTGTTCCCATATGTGCATGGTGTCTGATTTTTTTTCCCCATCATTTGTTGTCTAAGCAATGTGCATTTTTCAAGAGTTCTTGCTATTGTAAAGCAACGGAGGGTTGCCATATACATTTAAGGACTGTTCTGTTGCACCATGAGAAAAGTAATACAGTCTGGTAGACTTGACCAAATTTGAAGTGCCTCGTTCTTTTCTTTCACTTCTTGTTTCTCAGGGGTCTGGGATGTGACTGGGTCATCTCAGTGCTTTTTTTAAAAATTGTTCTATGTATCCTTGTCTAAGGTTTTGTGGTTCAAGCCTTGCTCCTCTCATGTACAACTACTAGCAAAAAAGGTAACACCTACAGTGCTGCTGGAATAATTATCTTTCCTAGTTCAGGTGTTGATCCTGTAGTATGATCCATATGAGTGGTAAAACTTGCCTGTGCTGAGCCATTTGCAGAAAGGGAAGCTTAGAAGCATGGCATGTCTTTGGTTAACAGTTCGCTGTAAAATTAGTGCCCCACATTTTCTTCTTTTTAGTTTGCTTGGTTTTAAGTAGTTGATGAAGAGTTAGTAAATGGACAAACTAAATATACACACTGATGTGTGATCATGTGGCTTTCAATGCTGGGAGACTGCAAAATCTAGGGCTTTCCATGATGGAAACAATGCAGAAGTCTGCAGCGCCTATGTCTCTCATGCTTAATGATGAATTAACTCCAGAACCTCAAGGTGGTTTGGAACACATTTTCTTTTCCACTATAATGTTTCATGAAGTGTGAGTTGTTGCGATTTTTTTTTTCTGCAGATGTTGCTGGCAGTGCTACACCACGTTTTCTTATTGATATGGTAGAGGTGATGGAAAAGGAACATGGAACTGAAGTGGGTCACTGTTCTCCCCAACGCTGTTGCAAAAAGTTTACAAGACAAATATTGCAGACCCACTTCGAATGGTTACAGAACCAGTATGTTAACATACCTCTTGGGACCTCTGCTCCAATAATTCTTTTACAGCCTGTGGCTCAGAAAAGGACACACATGAATACCATGTCATGAAGTGTAGTGTACATTATTGTTACAGCATTGCCAATTTTTCTGTCATATCTTTATTACATATATATGGCATATGGTACTTCCTGTGATTTGGTATGAGTTACAGCTCAGTAACCCCTTGCACTTGCTCTGCTGCACATCAGAGCAAGGGGCAGCAAGCATCACTGCTGGCTTCCTAATGCTGTTGTTGCAGCTGTGACTCTGGCCATGGCAAGGAAAAGGGAGAACCCCATGCAAGCAAGGCGAGAGAAACCAGCTGATTGCTAGCAGCTAACCCTGAATTCTGAGAAGGCATTGATGTGGCAATTTATCTCACCTAATTTTAGAGATTAGATTCAGCTCTAGTTTAAAACACTTACATTTTGGTGTCTACACATGGCTAAATGCCTGAGCTCCTATTACAGGCAGTGGACATCCAGTCAGAGCAGCGTGGAGCCCCACCAGCAGCTGGGAGTAGGATTCGGTTGCCTTATCAGCAACATCTATTGCCACCCCAGGTGCCCTCAGGGGTCTTGTCTGGCCACCAGCTGCTGCTCTGGAAAGGGTGAGTTTCCCACAAGTCTTGGGGTCTGTATGTGCTGGCTCTGAGGACGACTGACAGGTATGCAACAGGGACAAGGAAGGATGGCCTTGGGTGCTGAAAAAGGCATTAGGAGCTTAAATTGAGGTGGACACTGGTGACACATGTAGCCTGAGCTACATGGTGAGAGTCCCATGAGAGAAAATGGGAAGAAATCAGCATTTCTCAGGGACAGTTCTTCCAAGCCATTCTAGGTTCTATCTTGAAATGATGCTATAAAGGAGTCTGAAGGGATTTATGCGCCTAGTTCCACATTAAATGCCCAGAGGTATCCAGGACATCCATATGAGTCTGGTAGATAAGACACAGGGCCTACAGGAGACACGGAGTCTTTGCCCAGCTGCCAGAAGCCAAGGAGGTTGTCCTTGTGCATCTTGGTTACCTCTAGATGCCTCTGTCTTGGCATTGAGCCTCCATTTCTCCTCTGACCAGCTGAGGTGTAGCTCCTCCACTGTATAAACAGCTACAGATGGGTGGGATGAATCCTGCCGCAATGGCCGTTTCCAACACCCAGAGAATGGAGCTATAAGCAGTAAATGAATCATCCTTCCATGTTCCTGGCACCCCATTTGTTCATGGAGGCTCCCAAGGCTGTTCAGCTGGCATGGCATGCACTTACCGTGGAAGCAAGCGCTCAATTTTGCTGAGAGCCACCACGCTTGTGGTGCAAGTCTGCCTTCTTTCATGCTGTTCCTTTCAATTTACGCCATTGCTCAAGAAGCAATCTTCAGAGAGCAAACCCCAGCTGGCAGCTTCCGCCGGCTTTCCAGACAGCGAAGCAAAAAGCAGGAGAAACTGAGAGTAGAAATGCAGACCTACTCCAACAGTTTCTCTGCAGCAAATCATATTTCAAGGGGCTTAGTTGGATGTTAAGGGATGAACCGAAAGGTAGGCTTAAATGGGAATGTAATTTTGTCCCTAGCTACAATGAGGCTAACCTCAGGAATAATGGGAAGGAAATTAATTTAGATACATTATACCATACAGAAAACTACAGTAAACTCTAGCTGCTGTAGGAGACTTAAAACAATAGAGAAGCAATGAAATAAATTAATAGGAATAAGACAGCAAGGCTAGTGATAATAGAAAAGCAACAGATATTTATTTAAAAGAAAAATGGAAATATGATAATTCAAAGTATAAGAAAAGAAAATATTGAGAGTAAAAACATGTAGGAAAAGGTAATAGAAAAATATACATGAATTTTGGGGGGGGATTGGGTAAAAGTATGCTAATACATTAGAAATATAGGATTAAGTTTCAATCCCACTAAGTGATATTGATTATAGTCTTACTGTAATTCAAGTTTTAAAAGTGCTGCTGTCTTAAACATTCCTGTTCACTAACTTTATGTTAATATGTGGTTTTTTGATAAAGAGATTTGTTCATTAGAAACTGGAGTGATACTGTAAGGGCTCCAGTCCCACATACTACTATAGCAATTGTGAAGTGCAGAGCTCAGTTTACGGAGAAGCATTTTAAGCATCAAAACTTTGCTGATCCCCTGAAAGCAACCAACATGGCACCTGATAATAATGTTCTCCAGCTACTGCTGAACTCATCTAAACTTTAGGGAGTGATCCAGACATGAAAGAACTCAGATTGGCAGACCTAACTGGCAGACCAATATTATCTCTTTGCCTTCTGATTCTCCTCTGTAGACTGGTATCTGTTATATATTGTTTTACACTTTGGACAAAACACAGCCTGCCAGGTCTAATTCTCTAGTTAGGCACTTCAGCAATGGCTCACAGAAATGTAGGTACCTGACACTGAGTGGACAGAAAGAAGAGGGGAACGATTCCATCAACCTAAAATAAGTGAAGAAGTTCCCTGAAATTGGAGAGAGACTTCCAATACCTTTGAAAGCCCACAGATGTTTCAGCCAGACAGACTTCAGGACTTCTCTTTAATGACTGTATGAGAAAATCAGGCCCATGCAGAAGATGAGTATCCATTAGGTTAAGTTTCTATTTCTTTGGCTGAAAGCCTAGGGACCTAATGGGAATGGGATTTACTGGAGCAAATCCAGTGAAGGACCACAAATATGATTAAGGGACACTCCTGTCTTTCGTATGGGGAGAGGATGTGAGAGCTGGGACTTATCAGACTAGAGAAGAGAAGCCTTAGGGGGATTTTGGCAATGTATAAATATCTGAAGGATTGAAGATGAGAACCAGGCCCTTCTCAGTAGTGGCCAGTGACCAGGCAAGAGGCAATGGGCACAAATTGAAACACGGGACGTTCTGCCTGAACATCAGGAAACACTTTTTTTTCCTGTGAGGGTGATCAAACAATGGGATAGGTTGCCCAAAGAGGTTGTTGCGTCTCCATCCTTGGAGATATTCCACAGCCATCTGGACATAGTCCTGGGCAACTGGTTCTAGTTGACCCTGCTTGAACAGAGGGGTTGGACTACGTGATTTTACGAGCTCTCTTCCAACCTCTCCCATTCTGTAATTCTCTGATCTCTCACATCTCACCGATCTCACTAGCCCCATCAGATAAGGAACACGTGGATGGCAACCCCAGCACCCACTACTGACATGATAGCCCAGTAGTTAGAGCAGTGCCCTAGGCCTGGACCCACCTCCTCAATGTCCCTAAGCAGGTCTCCCTAGCATGTCTTGCCAATCTTGCATTTTGAAACTGGACTGACTTGAAACCAAGAAGAATGCTCAGGGCATTCAGATGGATAAGGCAGAACATACCTTTGCCCTCTACTCTTCAGTTTCTTTGTTTTTATCCATAATGATTTTGGGTAAATACATGTACATTCAAGGCAGCAGGTCTTGGACCGCCTGGTTGTGTCTTTTCTTGAATTTGCACCCTACCACCAGTATCAGGTTTTCTTTTCCTGCTGCTTGCATGGCTAGCTATGTACTGGTTCCTGGTGAGATCAGGAGCAAGCACCTTCTTCAGTTATGAGGTCCATGGTCCGGTTGGTGGTTTGGGCACTTGGCAGAAGTGCAAGTCCCAGCACTCTTGGGAAGAGCAGGTACTGCTGCCCCTCACTGCCCAGCCAGGGGAGACAGAGGCTGGTCTTACCAGAGCAGGGCACTGCTACTGGGTAAAAAAACTCTTTTCCAGCTAAAAAACTGTAAGCTTCCTGGGGCAAAGACAACACCTTTATTCTGCATTTGAACCATGCCTTCCTACCATGTGTCCTGCCTTGCCCAGGGGAAACACTCCCTTGTGCTATTGCCAGTATAAATGCAAATAACAAGCCGTGTCTGAATGCCAAGCAGTAACAGGAAAGCAAATAGAGAGAAGTCAGTCAAACTGACCTACACAACCCCTAATTTGCTAGTAATTTTTTAAGCTACAAACTGACAGTGGTGTCAGTCAGCAATGAGAAAAGTACAAACACTGCATTAGGGTTGATATAGGCACCTTTTTAATGATTGAAAGGCTCTGATTCAATGGGGAATCATTTTTTGTGACATTATACATTGCTGTAAATCAAGGTAAGTTTGGGGGACATGCCATAAACAACCCAGTTCTTTTCTGACTCAGTTTTTCCCAGCTTTTCTAAAAGCTCCAGATTGAGCCAGACAGTCTAAATCCTATTAAAGTCAGTAAATTCATGTAAAAAGGAATGTTCCTTGGACTACAATAAGGTTTCCTACCAATTTTCCTTTGATTATATTACAGATGACAGTTTATAATAGAACTGCAGACTATGGTAACACGGAAAAAACCATAAAATTTAACACATATTTCCAACTCCTTGTCAGACATCAGAGGGATTTAAAAAATTTAGCAAGGAATTTACAGCTTGACACAATCACATGTGCAGTAATAATAATAATGTAAATATCAAATGTTATCTCCTCCATCCCGTCCTTCCCCCACCCTTGAAAAGAAGCAACATTAGAGGAGTATTAAAAAATAACTTGAACTCCCAAGATGAAGCTGATAATAAATACAAAAAGCCACAAGGAAACAATTTTCTCTCACTATGTGAGGAGGCTCAGTCAGTAAATTTTCTGTATGTCAATGGAATAGCTCTTTCTGAAAAATCTGTGCATAATATATGTACCACCTTCTTTTTTTTTCCTATGGGTAATTCCATACACAGGCCAAAAAGCTTTTAGAAAAACTTGGGTGCCCTCAAAGAGCAGCAAAATGTCTAAAACCCATATGTCAGCTGGGAATTTTTCTGTGAATCGCTCATTAAAAACTGTGGGCCTAACCACTTGAGTATTTCTGCATAGGAGCAATTTTACGCAGGTGAGTTATACAATGAGCTTCCCTGAGAAGATTCACATGAGTAAAGTTACTCTTTTGCAAAGCAATGTGGAGGACTGGGCCCAGTAACTGAATTGCCGTATTTTCTGTGGCACTCTCAGTGGCATAGAAAGTACCACCGCATGGAGAATATGAATATTTCTTTGGTGCTGGCTCCTTCCCAGCTCTGCTTTACACATTCAATACACAGCCCTTTTGTATCTTTACTTTTCGGTAAAGGGTGTAGCACTCTTTCACTACATTTTTTTTTCCACAGTTCAAAACTCAAGCAAAGGCATTAAAAACTCTCTCTGAGAATATTTTTTAAAAAAAATATTCATATATATTCAGAATAATTTTATATATACATATATATTATATAGCTGAAAAAAAACCCCCAGCTTAGCTCGTGCTATAATAATAGACACTTTATTTGTGTAAAAGACATACAGAATAACAAAACGGTGTATGAGCAATAGTTAAAAGCATGAGCAAATTCTCAAGATTAGGACTACGATGTAAGGGTAAACATTAAGCTCAGGTAAATATGGAGTAAAAATGTCTTATCAGACTCCCTGTAAAAATAATTTTTGAGAGTAATAGAATTACCACAGAAATACAGTTTGAGCATGGTAAAAACGGCCTTTTCTTCTGATGAATGACTCTTGATGTTCTAACTGCAGTGCAAAGGGAATGGAACTCCATTTTTTTTTTTAGCTTATAAAGATGCATTTTTTCAGCTCTTCTGTAGCTAATTCTGAACTGTGTCTTTAAACATTAGGTTAGGAAAAGTTTGCCCCATCCAAGACTAGTCTCATTAAAGTCTTGTAGACACTTTCTGCCCCTGGAGAATTTTTGGGCATAAGTAAGAAGCTGGGATATGAAAAAAAAAAGAGAAAAGAAAGCCAGCCTCATCCAACTTGCAATCCAGACAACGAGGAGCCTGATGATGATGTAGTGAATGCTGCAGACAGGGAACTCAGTTTGAACTCTGTTTGCTTCGTGCAAAAAAATCTCCACAGGTATGAGAGCAGCTTCAGACTCCAAGATGCGAGCTATCTGAAAACCACTGGAAATATTAAGCAATAGGGCTATGTGAATTCAGCTGAAGTCCTGTCTCCTGCTGGGGAAGGAAATTTCTGTTTCTTGTGCCTAGAGGGGATGACCGAGGTTCCCCAAATTCCTCAGTAGTAAAAGCAAATCAAGAAAAACTCAGGGGAAAAGTTTAATTTGCCACCTAACCCCTGACCTATCTGATAACAGTGTGAAATCCTGCAGGGGCTGAGCTGATAGAGGCAGTATGGAAAAGATTCCTGGCACTGGATTTGAAAGATTAGGGGCAAGTGTCTGTGCAAGAAGGGGTGCAGAGAGAGGAAATGGAAGTGTTACAGAGAAAGCAGAATGAGAGCTTGAATCCTTAAGGCAATTTCTCAAGATTTGGCTGGATGATGGCTCCCACATTCACAAATGCAATAAAGCCAAAGCCAAAGAGTGAATTTAGCTGTTTGTCAGTGGTGCCAGGATGCTGTGCCTTTCAGTGCCCCAATATTTAACACCTGCTAAACTTGACTGGTGCCATTTAGTGGGGCAAGCAAAAGGCCCCTCTGTCCTGCATGACCGTGGGAGTGCCAGGGCCATCGTGGCACAGCCTGGTGACAGGAGCCCTGCAGGCTCCTTTTTCCTTGGGGTTGGGTGGGGACACCAGTAGGAATATATAAGGTTGGGAAGAGCCTTGAAGGTGTGTGAGCAGCATCTCCTTAGCCTGATACCACCACTGAGCCTGTGGACCAGGCAGAGGTTCAAGTGGAACAGAAGGCAGAGCGCCCACGTGCTCCCCACTCAAAGGTGGGCAAGGATGGGAGGGTTCAGGCAAGGCTGGTTGTCTTGTCTGTGAAACTGAATGCAGAGAGAACACCATGAATAGATCATATTCAGACTATTGCTTGGTCAGAAGAGCTCTCTCTGTCTGTTGCCAATGCAAATGTTGTCAGAACAGCCTGTTCAGTGCTAAGAGGATTACACAACCCAAGTAAGCAAAAGAAAACTCCTTTTTTTCTAAATGCCCTTAGTTTTTTGCCAAAACGCAGTGGAAAGAAGAGCAGGAAAAATGGTGTGTTAATTTCTTGCTGTTGTGAGAACCAAGAACCTATTAGGCCATACCATCCTATTCTGCTCTGAAGAGGGTGCACAACACTGTGGAGAACATATCCAGATATCCATTTTTAAAATGTGTGTACTGAAGTTTAGGAAAAGCTTATCTGAACCATCTTCCAAAAACTTAAATTGTGTTTGAACATTTGTATTCATTGATGATTGATCTGGAGTGTTTTGGTGATTTTTCTTGCTTACTTCTAGGAGGAATAATATTTGTGTTTGCAAACATATGGACATAACAAATCCAACGCTCTACCTCATTTAAAACTAAACACACAAAAAACTTGATATTTCCTTAGGCTGGCAAAGAAATGTCTGCCAGATTCAGAAATGAGCTCAGTTTTTGAAACCGTAGCTCTGGAAGTCTTGTATAATTATTTCTCTCTTGATTTGTTTCCAGAAAGACTGCCAGATCACCACACTGTGCAATTACAATTTCCAATTCTCCGTAGAAACCAACCTTTCCGTTGCTATTTAGAAATGCTATTATAGAAGAGCAATTACAATGCTGCTGAAAATGTCTTGATGACACTTTTTCTCTTACTTAATTTTCAATGATTATGAACAACTAACTTTATTGGTATAGCTAATCTAAAATTTTATCATGGTCCGTGAATTACATTACACAGTAGATTTACACTAGCTGGATACAAACTCTATGTCTGCAAAGAATTGTAAAGGATATTCTTGAATTAAAATTACAAGATTTATGAAAGCAAAATCTCTTTAGTGATTATATTAATGTATTAATAATAAATTCCTCAATAAATGATGGATAAGGAAATAATAAATGGTTGGTTGACAGTACTATTCAGTGTAAACACAATAAACTCATACACCTAGACTTTGTCTAATGGCATTTACTTAAAAAAATTGATATTGTTATTATGTTTTATTAACTTGACTTTGCTAGAAAGAAAAAAATCATGAATTATACTTGGTGCTGACTTCATATGGAGTCATACATCTCAGAGTTACTACAATCTTTTTGTGTAGGCCTTGTCATTGTAATCCATAAAAAGTTAATCTAATGTTGAAATAAAGTTACCAAAGTAATCAATCTTTGTCCTTTTTTCAAACCTTCAAACACTTTCAAATTTAATTTTCTAAGGAAAAATCTGCCGCAAGATAAAGAAATAGAGGAACTACAAGTGGATGTCAAAAAGATCCACAAGGATGGTGAACTAGTCCCCTGCTCAATTATTCTGCCATTATGAACTGAGTGTGAACTGATGGTAATTGAAGCGAGAAAGGCACTAAAACACTTTCCAAAGCAACATCTGCAACAAATCAGAGGAATGAAGATAAAATGACAAGGACAGTTAATGACAGGATTGTTCCCCTGCCCGCCTTTCTGCTTAAAAAGGTCTGTCCAAATTCCAGTTAGAAATGATCCCAGCACAATGAGTATACCATTTCTGTGTGATGTGTAACTGGGTTTTCACAGAGGTATTTGAAGAATGCAGTTAAGTATCTCTTTGAAATCTGGACTGTTCCCAAACTTTCCGGTGCTCATGACATTCTGGGTTGAGCTCTTCTTCTTCCTTCTCATATTTTTTCCACCCACAAGAATTTTCTGTATTATTTAGGAGGGAGCTTCGCTGGTAATGAATGTGCATTGGTATTAGACCTTATGAGGAAATCGAGTGTATGCAGGGCCATCCCAGGCCCCATGACTTTCCTCCCCTTCCTCACAGACCTCCCTACTCAGTCCTCACGTAGTCATACGCTCCCATAACAAACACACCACAGACCCTCACCTTCATCAGGCTTACACTTCTGTTACAAATAAAGACTTCCAAGAAAGACAGAACCCCTTTTGAGGGTAAGTTCTTCCAATGTTCAGTTACTTTCACCGCTAAAAATGCAGTCTGTTCTCCAAAGTTTCTTTCTCATGAAATTCCAGGTCATGATCAATTCATCTCTAAATGGACAAATTCTCACATAAATACTGAATTTGATTTTCCATGTTTTCCAGACTTCGGGGCTTTCTTGTAACTTCTCTCTGGTGTAGGCAAAGAACTGAACAAGCTTATCACACATTACTAGAATGATAAAACACCATGAAAAGCCAAAATAACAGCTAGAAGCAATGGTATAACATTGCTAAAACTGTGATCCAAAAGAAGACAGTTGAAAAAAATCTTTTTATCTTGAATAGGGTTTGGATTATGTTTAACAGAACCCTCACATTTAACTAATAAAATGAATAATTCTGTGATTGTAAGTGTAATACAATTTCACAGACAAAATATTGATTCTGTGTCTGTTATCTTGTTACCTAAAATTAGGATTGGAAAACATTCATAACCCTTTGCTGACAGGGAACAAGCAAACAAAATTACTTCAAATCATGGGAGGATGGAGTCTAGCTGGTCAAACCAGACTGTACAAGACATTAAAGAGATGAGGTGTTTGATCTGCAGTTCCCACATTGCATGGACATTTTTGCGTAAAAGGGTTTTGGCTTCCTATCAAAGCTGAAAATATTTACAGGTTTGCAACTCAGTTTTTCAAACAAAAATCTAAGTTACTTCTGCCCCCATAGGTATATTTTATGAGAGATTTGTTTTGTCTAAACTACCCTCCCCCCTCTCCAATTGTCCATTCTTAACAGTTACAACATAAATTTTTGATCTCCTGTTTTCTGGATTAGTTCTGAATCAACATATCTGATTGTTACTGTATGAAAGGGAGGGCATAGAAATAAATTTTTAGAGTTGTATGTGTTTACTGTTAATAGAAAGATGCAAGTCACGTTCCTTTAA
>VYZV01034917.1:104268-156680 GCA_013401275.1 Pandion haliaetus | reverse complement strand
GACGATGTGTGGCGAGCTGACTCAACCCCCATCCCCTGTTCCCCTGTGCCGCCGGGGGGAGGAGGTAGAGAGAACCGGGAATGGAGCTGAGCTGGGAAGGCGGGAGGGTTGGGGGGGAGGTGTTCTGATGTTTGGTTCTCCTTCCTAATATCCTTGTTTTGATTTGATTTGTAGTAAATTAAATTGATTTTGTTTCTTCCCCAAGTTGGGCCTGTCTTTTGCCCGTGACCATAAGTGGTGAGTGATCCCTCCCAGTCCTTGTCTCAACCCACGAGCCTGCCCTTGTATTTTCTCCTCATCCCAACGTGGCCAGGGGTGGGGGTGGGGAGTAAGCGAGCGGCTTCGTGGTGCTTTGTTACCCGCTGGGCTGAACCCGAAACCACGACACCTTGTTACTCCCTGTGAACCAGGGCTTCACCATAGCAGCCTGGAGAGGATGGTCTGACATGTTTGCAGAGCGCACAGCTGGTTCAATGCTTTCTGCTTTCAATGGAAGCCAGGAGAGTTAGGCAGAGCTTTTAAAATGTTTTAAGGCATAGAAATATGAAACAATAATAATAAACTGTAAAATTATTGACTTCTGTGGCATAGAGGTAGCTGAAAGTACCAGCACACAGAATATCCTTTACTTGTGGCAGTGCAGGTGATCTGGCACATCCTGACCCACACCCTGCTCTGCAGGCAGCTGCCTCACTACCTGTTTCCACAGATTTTTTTAATAGACTATTTTAAAGTAATTTGGGGAGGGTTGGTTTCTCAAAGGCACGTGCCAGGGAATATTCATACCATTTACTACAGCACTGGATGACAGGGCTGATACTGGGAGCCCACAGGAAAGGGAGTGCAGAGCTTTTCCAGTGGGCAGAGTGTCTGCCTCTGCTTACCCACTGGAGGGGCCCAGTGTGAAACCATGGATGTGGCTGGGGGTTTGCCAGGCACTGGGACAGTTGCTGGTGGCCAAAAGCCCATGTAACAGTCTAGGTTAGGCAAGAAGTTGTGGAGAGCAATTTCCAAATCTCTTTATTCAGCATTTCTGTTTAAAAGGGGATAAACCATTTAAGATTAAGTTTTAATTTTGATTGCAGTTGCAGTGGTATAAACCAGTGGGAAGCAATGGCATTACCCCATCATAACGTTAGGGCAAGTAAGACTGGGCTCAGGCAATGAAAAGAGGGGAGGACTTAGATTCCCTCTGTATCCTTATTTCAACTGTGCTTCATTTTAGCAACTGCATTTGCTTCCTCCATATCATAAATATTTTATATTTTTTCAGCCACTGAGTTCGTTATTTAAACAGGAAGACATTTAGCCATGCTGTTCTCATTCAGTTTAAGGATGTACTTCAAGCACAAGATTAAATCTTCAACTGACGTAGAATAGTGCAGCCCTGCTGGGTCTGCAGGAGCTGCTTCCCCCTGTGCCAGCAGCGTTTCTGCTTCCATTACCTCCAGAAGCCGCCCCAGGTCCTCCTGGGAGCTCCTCTTGTCACACTGCCTCCACCCAGACAAGCTCAGGGATGAGCAGGGTCGTCACGCAATGGGCTTGTGTTGATTGCAGCCCAACACTTTGCTTCCCGCAGCCCCGGGCAATCCCCACTACTCATTTTGCATCCTGCAACCACCCAACCGAGCTGCAGATGGAGCTGAAAATGGGCATACCATGAAGGCAGTCACTGCAGCAGATTCCTTCTGAAACTGAAAATACCTCACCCTGCCACTGACAGCCAGCACATCCCCACCACAGACAATGGGAACAACATTGGAGTCAGATTTGCCTGTGACATCCTTCCCAACCTAGCAAGCAAACACAGGCTGTAAGTCAGCAGGAGCTTCACCTTGTAACTATCATGGCAATGTAAAGCAGCTATGAGTCCACAGCACCTGTGACCAAAAGAAAACTAAAGTGCATTTCCCTTGTGCATTGAGGTCCAGTGTTTTCCCCATGAAAGCTTGTGTAACCCTACATATTCTAGCTGGATTGTGCTGGCTCATGTAGACTATTTAAATGAAGTTTCCCTTACTTGAATGGGTGACCATCCACATACAAAACAGAGAGAGTTGCATGTGGCAGTCACCTTGAATGCAACAAATGTTTACCATAAGAAGAGAAGTTGTGCTCTTTAGGGATGTTTCTCTTCTTGTTCTTTTACTCTTATTTTCTTTGCCTGACAAAGCTACGAAAGCAGGGCTGCTAAATCATATCCACATAAAATTTCCAAATATTCAAACACCTTACAAGTGTAAAATTGGATATGAATAGCAAAATGTGCCACATATCCTATCCCCCATATTAAAATACCTCCAGTCTTCCAAATATTTTGATCCATCTGAGCCGCTCCTGCAATGCATGGTCATAACCAAGCTCATTTTGAAACGGTCATCTCTAGGCAAGTAGCAACATAGCTCAGCAGGGTAACTCACTAACTCATCAGTTAGTCCGTGGTGAGGTCCAAGAGATTGGGCTCGGTCTGCACTGGCTCTGGAATGATGGGTTCTAAGCAGTGCCTGGAAAGCAGTCCTTGTCCCAGGATTGTCAGCCACACAGCCCAGCCACCAGCCATGCAGCTGAATAAAGAGCATGATCCAACACTTTCTGGATTCAGGCAGAAACAGAAATATCACTAACTGCATTCCTGCTAAACCAACCTGCTCTCCCAAGCCTGTAGGGAACTGGATGAACACCATAACCCTGCAACATCCCCTTTTCTCTAGTATGTCCGTATGTCATGTCCAGCAAACTATTTGCTAGAAAGCCAGGGAAATGGCAAGCTTAGATTACATTTTGCCATACTATCAAATAATTCACAGTGAACTGGAAGCCATTCAGGGAAGACGAATACAAGACCAGAAAGATAAATCACTTACAATCATGTAAGCATGTCACAGACAATCTTAGGTGAGGGAAAAGGGAGAAGAACTATTTTCAGTGTTGGATGCAAAAAAAGGCAATAAATGAAGAAGAATTATTAGTTTTTATTCTATAAAGTGGAACTGCAAAAAGGGAAGAAGAATACTTTTAACTTACTACATCTGAAAAATGGAAACTAGCCACAGATTATGAAAGGGTTGAAAAATCTCCCTTAACAGCAGACTATAGGCCTTTTGAGTTTTGGAGAATTTTTTTTTCCCCACTGTATTTTCCTTTCCATTTCCTTTTTTTCTACTTTGTGTATTGATCTCAGCCTCACAAACTCAAGGCATTTAAAGAGTATTTGAATTCAAAGGAGTATTCACATGAATGCATGTGGGTTGACAAGGGCTCAAAGAAGGGGGGAAGAAGGCAGTGTAGGTTGCAAGCCTCTGAAGTCAGAAATTTACCTTCTGATCTATCTGTAGAGACTACCTTAGTAAGGGAGATTGCAAGAATAATTGTGAAGAGTTTGAAGGAAAGATTTCAAATGTAAAAATGTGTCATTTGCCTCAGAGTGAGGCTTACACTCAGGGGAACTGGGTAGCAGTCTGTAAATGTGTAAAGTGAATAGACCCCAAGGACAGAATACAATTACTTAGGAGGTAATGAGATGAGATTAAGAAGGGAATATTTAGACAGAATGCCAGGAAAAGCTTGAGCTACTTTGAAGTGTTGAACAGTCTTGTGAAAGCACAATTGCTTGAGACATTTAAAACTGTAAGTACGCTCACATTTGCTGCAGGGAACATGTCTCCCTTTGCAGGGAGATAGACTGAGTTGATGCAACCAGGTTTCCACCCTTATTTTTTTCTTCCATGATCTAGAGCACAGTGCAATTCAGAAGCCCAGACATGGTAATAACAAGTAACACAAAGGACACTGCAGTGATGAGCAGCGTGAGGCAGGTGATGGGTAGGTTGCAACAGACAATAGAGAATTTTTGCCTACTGTATCACGTAGCTGAAGAGCCTGATGGATTGTCTCAGTCCAGACACTGTGTTATCTGTGTACATGTGTATCACTTTCTTGAATGCTTATGGCTATCACCAGTAGCATCAACTAGCACTGGGAGTTGACACCTCTGTGCTTGACATCTTAGCAGTAGAGACAGGCTGCCCTAGGAAAAAAAAAAAAAAGAAGAAAAGATACCTCTAGGGCTGGGGCACCACTCTTTGCTCCCAGCCATGGTTCCTATGAGCTTGCAGCAGTGCAAAAGAGGGCAGAGGGAGCTGATTACTTTGAATCTTTCCCAGTCTAAGGATTAGATCTATCTCAATCCAGTCTGCCACCAACCCAATCCAGTCTGCCAGTCTCAGCAGCCACTAACCTTTCTGCTGGTCTGCCATGACTCCAAAGGAGTCTTAGAAAGTGGATCTGTGACGCCCCTTGCTAATGGAGGTTGCAGATGCAAAAAATTGACGTGGAGTCAGGGGGAGATCGGACAAGTACTTAGAACAGAAGTCTGTTGAGGATTACTAAATAGAAAAATCACATCAAGATCAGGAAATTCCTAACCTAAAGGTAGTCAGAGCTTGGAGAGCAGTTTGGGGACATACCATGCACATTTGCTTTGCTCTAACTCTTTCCTGCATAGCTGCTGATGGCCTCTGCTGGAGACTGTGGGCTAGATGGACCCTTGTTCTGAAATAGTGCATCTGTTAATATACTTTTCATGCTCTTAAGTTTTCCAGAAGCTGCCTGACTGTGGTCCCCTTTTGCTTAGCATTTTTGTGGCATAATGGTCAGGGAATTAGAATAAATAGGGTGGTTTGCTATCCCTAAATTATTCCTATATTTTATATTATCTAAAAGATAATGGGGATTTAACTGACAAAATGTGGGGGTGTACCTCTATTTTTCTTTTCTTCTTTTGTTGTTTTAAAAACAAATGGCCGGGCACAATTTATTAGCATTGTCCTATTGGCCAAGGAATAATGCATGCTTAATGTTATTAATGCAAGCATTCCTCCCTGCTGACTTTCAGTGAGAGGCAGCAAATCCTCTGTATAGTGAAAGAGGAGGGAAAGACACCTGCAAAGGGCAGTTAAGAACAGGAGTGGGATTTGCTAGTCCTTTATTTAGCATTTGGCATTGGCTTTATATAGTATTTGTTGAAAGAGTCTGAAATAAACAATACCAATGACAAATGGTGATTATTTTAATGTCTTTTATGAAGCTGATGACTAAGAGGTAATTTGGTATAAGTTATGTTATTAGCTAATATCTTTTTCTATCATGGATATGTCATTGTCATCAGCTTCTAACATTTTAACTTGTTACATGGAATTAAAATAACCCAGCAAAATTCACTTGCTTTTTACCTTAAAAAGGATGGTGGTGTGGCCAACTGTGGGAGAAGAGTGGGTTCTGTCTTCACCAAAAAAAAATATTGATTGAAATGTTCATAAATGTAGAACACTAAATAATATGCAGACTGTACCTATGTGATTTCTGTGAAGGAAATTCACCAAGCTTTTGAAGTGATCTGAATGTAAAAAAATCAGATAAAGGAGAACTTGTTGAATAATCTTAAACCAGGCCATTAGCAAATGGAAGTGAACACTCCTCACATATCAGAAAATGTAGCATTTCCAGAACCTCTTTTATTCTGGGTTTAAAGAAAATTAAATGAGGTGATTAGCCATAGAATGGCCATTTCTTGAAAGCATTCATGAAAGTTTGAGAGAACTGATGATTTCTTAAAAGAATCCCAGGCAGGAAATTGAACTAGTGCAACAGCAAGGAGCCACAAACCTGGGGAGCTGAGCAGCCTTCTGAGCAGCACACTGGTTGAATGGCCAGTGTGATGACTCTCTGCCAAATCAGCAAGTGAGCCCTTTCCATCAGGAAGAATTTCAGTCAGTTCTGCTACTGAAGAATGGTCCAGATGAAGAAGAGCCAGTGTTATTATGGACCAAAAAGCTGTCTAGGAAACAGAAAAGAGCAAGTTAAATTGGTGAATTTTCAAACCTTAAACAGAAGGTAACTCAAAGCTCTCTGTCATCATATATATTTATGAATCAGGAAAATAATAACTCAGTAAATCTTTAGATGAGATTGTGTTAGGTGGATTAAGACCAGAGAAAGCTGTAACAAACCTAAGGAAAAACCTAATGGGCTAGGTGAATGGACAATGTAGAAGAGCGTAAATTTCAGTCTTGAGGGGAAAATGTAAATGACACTCACATTTGACAGGGTTCTCGGCTAATAGTGTCCTTTTGGAGAAGGGATCATGGCACAGAAGCAAAACAAATAATAACAAAAAACCAGATTTTTTTTCAGGGAGGTAAATTTTCATGTTACCATGTTTTGTTTGAGCAGGGAGCATCAGAAAACCATCTGGGGATGGGAAATTCTGAAAATGCAGGTTTCAAAAATTTTAAAAGTTGGGAGACATTCTCAAGTGTGAATGTTCCTTCTTCTTTTGTGAAAGAAATGCAAAATCTATTTTTGTTCAGCAGTGACTTGAGATACTTGCAGAGCTGTGATTTGGGGCACTCCACACCTCTGCTCTCCTCTCCAGGCTGACTTTGTAAGCTGAACCCGAGAGCTATGATCATTCCCACAACAGGGTGTTGTGGTTCACTCCAAAGAAAAGAAATAGATGGAGACAGAAAAGAAAGATTTTGTAAGTCTGAACTAGATTAGAGGGTCTTCATTTTCTGTGTCTTCTGAACAGGTTCCAGATGTATGTTGAGAAGATGCAGCTGCAGTTTCCTGACCCGGGTTGATCCTTCCTAGCGAAACAGAGAACAGTATAGTTCCCACTGCAATTTTGTTGTAGGAGCAAACATTTAAGGACTTGGCTAGCAAGGAAAGATGCAGAGTGGAATTCAGGTCCACTGTGGTTTTATGGTTTCTTTGAACATACTCACCTCATCTGGTCCCCTGCTCTGGCCGTCTTCCCTGGGTATAAGCTGTTGGAGAATGGTCCTAAGCAGCCCCAAAGGGTATTACTGAAAATTATGATCCAGCTCAGCGTTGAAGTCCTGTAGTCTGTTGAAACAGTAGTTGAAATAGCTGCATTTTCATAAGGTCAAATGCTATGGCGCAAACTGAGTGTCCCATGAGGGAATTCATTGGTTACATCTGTAGGAAGGGATAGATGCATTGTGCAACGTATGCCACTACCCTGATCCACCACACATCCTGAACAGTCTTATTAAAGTGCACCTCCATTAGCATTACGTTACCAATAAGAAGTCTGATTTGGGAGTGAATCTCCCCTTGTCCCACTTAAGGTACCTTGGAGCAAAATGAACTGGGAGCACACAAATGCAATTCCCTATCAGAGTAGAGGAAACTGAAAGATGTACTCCAGGAGGGTACCTGATGCAAATCCAGGTGCTAATGGCATTCAGTCAGGGGCCCTAGATTAGAGCTAGTACAAAATGCCTCCGTGAAACACGGAGTGTAAATACTGGGTCTTCAGCCCAACTGGTTTGCTCTACAGATTTCTTCCTGCTACACCACACTGTTTGCTAAATATAAAGATTGCCAGACTACACTGGCACTGCCTTCCTGCCTCTCCAGCCTTCCCAAGCAAGAAAAGGTATACAGACAGGTGGAGCCAACCACGCTAACACAGTGCCAGAATATAACCAAAGTGCAGACTGGTGGCTGTGGAACTTACTTAGCCTACTCGAGTGAAAGTTGCTTTAGGACTAAAGTACTACTCAGTGTTGCAACAAAGAGATGGAATTTGGCTGTCAGTATTTTTTCTTACCTATAATGCTGTGGTCCTTCCAAATTTGCCCATAGTTTTATATAGGTTTATGCGCATTATTCATTGTACTTAGCCAAAATGTAGCAGAAAAAGACTAGAGTAAACTTCACATCATGGTCTTGTAGGCTGCAGAATAAGTTCACTGCAGGGCAGGCACACGTTGCAAAACACATCTATTAGGGCTTTCCAGGTTTTTCTCAATACCTTCTTAAACAATATCAAGGCCTCAGAGAAATGTGGGAATTGCTTTGGAAAAAAAAAACTTTGACTGTAACAGTACCAAGCTAGTTATATGGCTCATTGAGAAACTTGGCCCTATTAGGAAACATTGATTTCCCTCTCCCCCTACCCTCACGCTTCAATCTGCGACATGCAATTGCAAGATAATTTAGCAGTAACAGTTCAGCTATTTCAATGCAGTACAGCAACTGTTTCATTTCATATATTTTATGACTCAGGGTTAAGGAGAGCCATTTCAAATCAGTATTTAACCTAGAGGCTCTGTAAAAAAGGCTGGGATTTCAGTAAATACAGTGTGTGTTGTGTCTGGGGCTGAGGCTGACATCAAGCCAGATCATTCTTTTCAGCTGTCGCTAGTATGTTCTTCTCGCATGGGTCTGATCCTGCAAGGTCTTTTCAAGCTGAATTACATAGGTCCCATTCAGGGAGTTTCCACTGAAGTGCCCACAGCACTTACTGGGATCAATATCTCACAAGGAGCAGAAATTGCAAAACAGTGTCATCTGTAAGCAACAAGTTAGAATCGTTTTCATATTTGCTGGATAAGAAAAGGCTGACCCTGCAGAGCCTTTGAGGAGTACAGATCAATCCTGTGTCTCAGGTAGGCACACCAAGCTCTCTCTGAACACTCAAAGGCTCATTTACCCTGCTGGAAAGTCATACTGATGCAGTTATACTGCTTCCTCTGCTGTTTTCTGAACATACTCCATTCAGCATCTCACCTAGAACTTCACCTTGCAATGCAGATAGTTCCAGAGTGAGCATCTGAATCTGACTCCAAGAAAAAGAAATACCAGCTGGCTTCTGAGGAACTCTCTCCTTTGCCCCCAGCTCTCTCCTTTGCCCCCCTCACTCTTCTCAGCACACGAGTTTCAGAGACCCACCCCAGCTCCTCTCACACCTCCTCCAATCAAGAGGCAGTTTGCACAGTGGCAGGCCTAGAGATACCAAAGCAGGTTGTCCAATCAAAATTATATAGCTGTGTGGCTGGTGACTGTAAGGATGCTCACTGTGCTGCATGCCAGAAACTGCAAAATTCTACCCTCCTTTCCCCCCAGACACCACTAATCCGAGTCTCTTCTCAAGCCAGGTGACAACATTCATGAAATTCATAAGAATCTAGCACATTAGAGGCTTCTCTGTGTTGGTCAAGTGTGGCTGAAATCAGTCTATGTGTTCAAACAGTTTTATACAAGCAGGCTCTCAGGTGAGCAACAGACAGACAGACAAGCAATATAATTCCCTACTAAACCTCGTTTTCTTTGGAAATCAAGTTGAAAAACAGACTGTCTTGGGAGGGCTGTGGTGTTTTGGTTTGGTTTTGGTTTAAATAAATTGAGAGATTTGGTTTAGAAGAAAGATATGGAACAGCTTCTAGATACAAACAGTTGAGTAGGGTATGACTTTTCAGCCAGAAAAAGAGATGACTTTAGGAGGGATGTGATAAAGACCTATGCATTCATACAGTTGTTACCCTGCTATCATTGGTCAAGCCTGTCTTTGCTCATAGTACAATGACTTTTAATTTACCAGTCAATCAATTAAAAATTTCCAGGGAGTGTTTAAATGTGCCAATGAGCTGAACCCTTCTAGCCCAGGGAAAATTAAAAACAAAAACAAAAGGAGAAAATGGGGAACACTCCCAGCCATAAAGTTAACCACTTAGCAGTTATCTACATACCCCCTCCCTGTTTTTCAACTGCCATCTTAGTGATGCTAAACCTCACGCTTCAATTTTCACAGACTGGTGCCTTGCCAAAGGGAGAAGAGAAAAAGAATGAGAGAGAATAAGGGAAATGGCCAAACATCTAGGCTATACAAAATAGGCATGAAAAGAACTCCATTGCACAGGGGAAAGAGGTGAAAAGGTTCCTGGTTCCCTGCAGGAAGATCAGTGATATGAGGGGTTATAGAAAACAGGGAAATGGGGAGAACAGTATGGAAAACACATGGAGAACCTGCATTGAAGAAAGGAGAAGAAAGAAAAGCAGAGAAAAATGGTTGAGGTGTGTAGGATAAGTTTTGCAAGAAATCCCTAAATACCTCAGGACTGTATAGCAGCAGAAGGGGAAAATGAACCTGGAAGAAGCCCATGATGTATACTGAGTCTCAGAAAGCAACAAAATGTTTATTTATCACAAAATTTATTCAGCTTGTAAAACCCAGACCAAACAAGCTATCTGCATGCTACCTGCACAGGCTCTGCCTGCCATCTGCATGCTGCTTGTAGCACTGACAGCCCTGGCAGAAAGTCAAATGTGTCTCAGAGGAATTTGGTCCTTCGTGGAAACTCCTCCTGGGGCTCTGGGTGAGAGTGATTTGTGATTCTCTGGGTGGGAATATACCTATCTTTCCTCTCTGATTACTGAGAACTGTTATAATTTGAAAGCAAATTCTTTAGGAGTGATTTGACCTTGCTGAGGAACCAGCTGAAATCGATCCCCTTAGCGTGCAAGTGATCTGGACTATAGCAGAGCAAACAAGGCTCCATCCATGCCCAGCATTTCCCGTGCAGGCACGCTCATGAGGACCCTGTCCACCTCTGAGCATGACTGCATTGGGGACCCAGGGCACATTTTCTATTAGGTTTACAGATTATTCCTGCTTCTGTCACACAAGTGCTGCTACGCACAGCCAAGGAGCAATTTCTACTATTCTTGCAACTGTAACTGCCCAGGCAATTTATAAGAGGCTTATTTCACTCACAGCATGATTTACTCCAGATTTTGGTGAGCGAGGGTGACTGGGCAACCAACCACATGGAGTTGCTTCAGACATAACACCTCTGACTGGGAGCTGCTGAGACTTTTTAGAGGTAAGTTAAGACAAATCCAGTGAATGAGTAGATGTGAACTCTGAGGGGTGCTTGGATATGACTGGAAGTGGTACCGGTAACTGAAACAGGCAATGATTTTTCCCAGTGAGAGAGTGCTTAAGCTCAAAATTACACGGCACAGTGCCTTCTTTTTGGAGACAGAGAACAATACCCTTACACTTCGCCATTGGAACTGTGGGAAAGGAAGGTGTTAGGTCTGGTACACCAGTCCTCTGCTGTGTTTCTGGCTTTCTGTGGCCATTTGTGACTGGCAGGAGATGGAGCAGCCTTCAGGCTGCTGCCCACCAGCACATGTGGACAGGGCTGTCCGGTGGCCGCAGTGGGAAGCTGTGACTTAGCTCCTGCAGTCTGCACTATTCACAAGACATAGAGCCATACAATCAACCTCTATAAGGCTGTCTGAAGAAATTATGCTTTGAAAGTCACCTTTCACATTCTCTGAACAGTTGAAGGACTAACCAAACTTCTCTGAAGCTTTAATCACTTGAGCTTAGTCAACTGAAACAATGACATTGCCCAGTAGCACAGCCATCTTTGGTTTATGGTCTGCAAACTTCACAGGGTCCATGGGCTACTTCTGAGGGGTCAGTGAAAGATAACAAAGAAAAGGCATCTTTTGTTTTACAAACTTATTTATGTCCACTGGAAATTTTTTAGGTGACCACAAGTGGAAGAAGGGTTGAAAAACAACTTTGTATCACATTCTTTAAGACCTCAAAACCATTATATGTTGTCAGTGTTCACTGCAGGCTGCTCAAACCCTAAGTCTTCCCAACCTTAGAAGAAAAAAGAAGCTGTATCTCAGTGACCCAGTGCTGAGCCATTATAACCCAGATAAGAATATCCGTGAAGGTATTTGTAATTTTTTCAGATCTTTGTCACCACATTTTCTGATTTCCCTACAAATATTTTCATTTCTAGAAGAAATACAAGGCAGTAAGCTTAACAGAACAGCTTATTTTGTATCATGACAAATCCTTTTCTCTAAGTCAAGATTTAAAACAAAACTAACATTTTTTTTTTAAATGGACTTTATGAAATTAGACTAGAAAAGACCACATCATAGGGCCTATTAAAATGAAACTCATTGACTGTTTACCTTATGCAGATCTCAGTCTTTCTGTGCCCAGAGTGTTTGTGTGTGTTTGTGTGTGTGTGTGTGTGTGTGTGTGTGTGCACAACCACGTGGAGAACAGCTAGCACAGACCAGCTCTAGCTGTGAGGATTTTAGTCTCCAACATCTTGGGGCTACAGAATTAGAAGTGGTAAGTCAAAAACCAAACAATAGACCAAAGGTGAGAGACACACAAAAAAACATGTGATTCTTTTCTCTTGTTTCATAGGTACCACCTGAGGCCACTCATCACTTAGCCATATTAGCTAGCTGATATTTTTCAGATACCTCAGTTGAAGCAGGGCTTGAAAGACTGGAGTGAAGACAGGGCAGTGGTCAGGGACATCAGTTTTCAGGAGGCTGTTCCTCAACTAGGGAACACCATGTGCATGAGGCAGGGACAACATATGTATACTATTATACATAATACTTCAATTTATTCAGGCTGCAAAAGTGTTGAAAACAAACCTGATATTTTCCATATGCAGACGAAGACATAGTCTCTTTTCCTGAGAGCTTATGGCCTAGGAGAAAATTTAGTGGAAGGAGAGCAGCAAGTCCTGGCTAACTGAACTGGAAACTGCAGTCAGCACCCCTCCACAACAGACCTTTGCTTTCCTCCTGGAGCAAAACTGCCATTGCACCACAGCACTGCGTCCTCCTGCTCCTGGACCCTGTGTGCCAAAGCTTGGCCTTGCCAGCCTGCAGTGGCTGAAACATGGTCTACAAATGCCATGTGGCACCTTTCATGTGTGCCTCTGGGAGGACTGGACATCAGGAGCCCTGCTGGAAGGCTCTCCTCTTCGCCTTCGTGGTGCTGTGTGCCTTCACCCTTCTGCATGAGCTGGTGCTTTAGGTGCACCCAATGCTGGGACCGATGGCTGCGTCTCATGTCCGGGCAGAGGAGTTTTCCAAGGTGTGTCAACTGGAGTTTTACCTTGCATTTTTCTTAAATGAGGAAGCTCTGGCAGTACCAAATAATAATTGTGAAATAAATCATTCACGGTATTTTTTTTCCCCTACACTCAGTTGTTGAAATACTTTTTCACAAGTAGATTTATTTTTTTTCATGTGACCAGCTCTGATTAGGAAAGCTTTTTCCTAATTCTTCGGCTGCTCAGCTCCCAGCCTCTTTACAGATTTTCCTGTCTGGAATCCATTCCTTCCCCCTATAGTCTAGCAATTCCTTACTGTTATTTCACATGCGTCAATTAGACCTGATGTTGTGATAAAAAGAACAAGAAGAAACAGATACATTTATTCTAATGTTTCAGAACCAAAGACATGGGAGAGGCAGCTCCGTTTTTCAGTATCAGGACACCAAGTCCCACTGCTCTGACTCAGAAACCCTTTGAGCAGGGGAAGTTTGAAGAGCCTTTAGGATAGGAGCCCTCCCACACTGCTTGCACAGATACACATCTGATCTTACCTTTCATCTGAAAAGATCTCCAAGGCAAAAGGAGACAGAAATATGGTTTCATAGCTAAAGCAGGAACACATTACAAGCTGAAATGCAGTCTCATCCCACTAGAGGGTGGTGTGGTCACCCTCATCTTACAGCTGAAGTGTGCAGGCAAAGCCCTTTCAGAAAGCTTGTGTCCACTTTATTTAGACTGAGCAACATCAAAGTATTCCTGTTCTGAGTTTTTCCAAGTGCCTCATGTCCCATCTTCAACATTGAACCTACCCTCTCACTTAAACAAATAAATATATTGCACCTTTCACTGAAAATCTGACACTCTACGAATATTAACATGCTCTGAAGTCTTCTACCAATGCTACAACTGTATGTGTATAAAAGAGCAAATTGAGGCTCACGGTTAAAGAGGAACGTGCTTGGTTTGATACCACTTTGAAACCTTTAAAATCTCTTTATGTTGTTGACATTTTCTTCACTTCATTTTCACAGGAAGCTGTATTATTACAAGTAAAACAAGGCAAATTCTTTCTTATCAGCTAGCCTGTGCTTTGACCGCCTGTTACAGTGAACCAGAAATGGCTGTACCACTAGAGATGAACTGGAGGCTCTTTCATCAGGTTTGGGAGAGCTGGCAGTTAATCTCACAGCCAGCTTTTGCACCAGCTGCACGAGATTCACCAAAAATACCTTCCTCTGCCAAGCCATCCCTCTCCCTTGGGAGCCGTGTCACCTCTGCTCCCCTTCCTGGGACAGCCTGTTCATCTCCCTCTTTTTCCTCCTTCATCTGCTCAGACTCAAATGCACACATCCCCGTATCTGTGTTTCATGGCCCAACCTTCAAAACTCCTTGTCTTGTCCACCCTTCTGAGATGCACTTTATGATCACCAATAAAAAGTAATTTCAACCTGCTTTCTGGTTCACGTCCCTTCTGATAATCAGAAAGCCTTCAGGACCCTTGGAAGGACAATAAAGGTACAGCCTTACATCACGGAACTGAAGCTGCATCAAGTGTCAACCCAAACACCATAGGGTTCAATCTGAATTTCAAAAAGATTTCAGAAAATTTCATCCAACATCTTGGCTCCTACCTCAACGTCTACCTACATGGGAATCCTCCCTTTCACTCTCATGAGAGTGGGAGCAAAGACACACCACCACAAGGGATAAACTGTGTTTGTGTACCTACGGAAAACTTTCTCTGTTATGGGTTTTTGTCCAAAAAATGAATTAGCTTTGGATCCTGTTGCTCTGATCAGGTTTCTCTTTATTGACTCATTTTCTTAAGTATCGTTTTCAGACTTAGTAGTAGATAAATGACAGACTTTATCTCAAAAACATGTGGTGGCAAGTATTGTCAGCCACAAAAATTGGCCATGTCTAAGGATGTTCCAATGTGGATGCAAGCTCCCTGGAAAAATGTGAAGGCTCTGTGAGCAAAGCAGGACGGCATTTGCCATTGCATTAAAAAATACATATATTCATATTTTGAATGATACAGAAACAAATGTAAAGTGATTAGGGGAAAATTTGCTTAATTTGCATGAGTCACTTTCTCATCCATTTTAGGAGACGTTATTTGCCTATTTGCTTTGTCTGTTTCACATAGTTCAGACAGCAAAAATGTTAAAAGATTAAAGAATTCGTTATTAACCTCATGGCATTTGAATCATGTCAACAGATACAACCCAGCTGCCAATGATAATCAAGAGTACCTTCAGCTGTGAGTTTGGATGCAAATCACAACAAAACAGGATGATCTGTTCTGATGCAATATAATGAATTATTACATCATTCATCTGGTCTGTATAAACACAACATGGCAAAGAAATAAAGTCCTTTCTCTTCATAAATTCTTTACACTTCAGTGTCGTGAGAGTCATATAGGATGTGGCATATTGTTTGTCTCCTGTAGTAGGGAAGGAAGTGATATGGATAGGAAGTGTGACACTCAGGTCTCACAAAAAGCTTTTGCCTCCCTGTGCTCCTTTTTGGTGGCAGCAAAGCTTTGGATGGATGGTGTTGTCTTTAATAAGTAAGTGTTATATACTTAACTATTAGGATACATAAGTAGAGCTGTCCTCCATAATTGGTTCCAACATCTGGATACCATGGTTAAATAGGTTTGGGGAGGAACATGTGGTCCTCATTTAAAACACTGCAAACACTATCATGATGTAGACTGTGAAATTTTAAGTAAGACTACTGCTGTTTTGATTATACTCTGAGATAAAAAATAAAACTGAACAGCACTCTAAATGATGTAAAACTGGAAGAACACCAGCATCCTTTAACAGGCATCTCTACAGCAGATAAAGCAGCAACTTTTCTTTTATAACAGAACATATCAAAGCATGGAATTGATGTCTTTGTTTTCTGTTTCCCATGTGAAAAGGGAAGGGAAGGGAAAAGAGAAGGGAAAAGAGAAGGGAAGGGAAAAGGAAAAAAAAAAAATCATAAATAAATTCCAAATATAGCTAAAATTAGCAAGGCTGTCCTTTGAATGCTGTGTTTCAGAATCCAGGGCTCTGCATTGCCATTCTTCTGTAACCCCAATTAATTAGGTATTGACTTGTTTTTTCATTCAATTAAAGTATAATTAAATGGCAGTGGTCTGTCTCTGAAAAACAGATGAAAAGGTTCTGGTAAGAATCTCTAGGTTAATCCAGCTGCTTAAAATGTGTGTTGTATTTGACCATTTGCCAAGAGACTCTGTGAATACATGAGCCAGCTGGCACGGGGAGGGCTGGTGGGAACCTGTCAGCTGTTTAGGACAATGGCTGATGCTTTTTTTTTAACCAAATCAGTTTTTAAAATACCTAAAAATGAGACACCCTACCTTGGCAGCTCAGGAATTATGGCAGCAATGAAATCCTAAGAATTTTTTTTCCTCTTAAAATATCAGTTTTGACTTACATTCTGTGAACCCCTGAACCAAGCCGTTTATTTAGATTACTGTTAAATGTCTGGCAAAGAGACACAATGCATCAAAGCCTTATTTTTGCAATGATGGAGCCCAAGTTTGCTCCTTTGACAAATACGGCTATTCAGAAGGGCAAAACTGTGTTAATGTGCTGAATGGAGTTGCATCACCAGTTGCTCTTTGAACCAGGCAGGACTCCAGCCTTGGGTCCAGCTTTCAGGGCATCACCCCTCACTCCACAGGACCTCAGGGGGATGTGCAGGTGCTTGTTTTGCCAAACTGTGAGCCACAAGCACACCCTGATGAGCAGTCGCTCCTGCACACCTTGCTACTGGCTCTGGCTTCTCATGGGAATAACTCTTATCAGCCTAAGTGAGAGCTTTGTGAGCAAATCTTTAATGCACTGTTTCCCACTAAGTATTTTAGACAGAAAAATTAGCTGATGACCCTGGCATTTAAAAAAACTCTTTTGCTCCCTGTGTTTTTGCTGCTGAATGAAATGAAATGATTACAGACGGGAGTGATTTCTGGAGTGCAGAGGCGACGGCGAATAGCCGAATAGCTCTTTAAAAGCTGGGCTGGGTGCGTGCGTGTGGAGACCAGGGTGTCTGCACACCAGGTGTCGATATGAAACTTGCCATGCTAACAAGAGCCTTGCAACAGGCTGTTACTTTGATTTTTTCCACCTGGTGCTTGCTGCAGCGACATGTCTGCCTCACCATGTGAGTTATCTGAGAAGCTGTCAAAAGGCAGGGAAGATATGGGAAGTTTTGAAAAACTTAGCTGGGCCTGCCTTCTCAACGGTAACACTTTATGACACTTTTATTTTCAATCCTAAACTTCAGATGCTTCATTTTCCTTCCACCAAGAGAGGTAAGTTAATAACAAAAGCCCTCCAGCCCCTGGAGATGCGCCGGCTGTGTGCTCAGTGGGGTGTTCCAGTTCTCCATCTATGGCTTCTCCTCAGCTTCCAGGCCCCTGCCCATAAGTACCGAATGAGTGCCGAAAAAGTAAAATATAAAAAGTAAATATCTCCATAAGCATTTGGAAGATGTGAAAAAGTAGATCTTCTTAATCCATTTCTGAAAGCTTCAGGTGCGTATCTGAATCACTCCATACCCACCGCTTTTGCTGAGCTGTGGCCTTTGGTGTTCCCAGAAAAGAGGAAAACCTGAAGTGCAAATAATAGGTAGGGAATTAACATGAAGGGGACAATCCTGAAGCTACACAGGCAATGAAGGAAAGCTGGGAAAAGCCAAAAGTTGCATTTCAGCATCTTTTGCACTTGCAGAAGGACTTGCAGGCCTTAAATCCTGGCTGCTTGTCCAAAGTGGACCAGCAAGTGTGTGTAAAAAAAGGTTATTCCCCTACTGCACCAACCTCACTTTCTTTATTTCCATTTACCAGCAGAGCTGTGCAGTGTTACTATTGTGTGTGTCAGAGACTGTCCTGATGATGCAGACGCTGGGTTGCTCTCCTTTTCTTAATGCACAGGTTGGTTTTTTTTTCTATCAGAGGATTCCATTTCTAAAATACAATGTCCTTGTTCAGGATAGAGGCTGGAAGATATTCTGGGAAGGAGGAAGCAGTTTAATTTTTCTTTTTCTCCCCATTATCCAAATCTGCATTATTTGCTGTATGCTGTATTTAGATTGCAGAACTACTTGCTAATTTCAGTGATCCTAAGCAAAAGTAATTTGGGAGCCCCAGGAACGTTGTTGACATTTATTTTATTTTTTTGAGGCTATCTCACTCCATTTGACAAATGTCTTCTATCCGATAAGCGATTACATGATGACGGGGGCAGGGGTCCCACACCCAGATCCATCTGGGAGGCTTTGGGACTCCAGAAATTCAGGACTCTTTTTGTGGACATAGGAACCTGCATTCAGGTCACCAGGTCTCATGTCCTCCCTCTACAGAAGGAACCAGAAATCCAGGGGGACCCCAGGGCTTTTACTGACGATATGGTCCAGAGAGCTCTGGCTCAGGAGAGCTGTGAGAGAATGTAACAGAGAGAAAGAAAGAGAGAGAAAAAGGGAAGAAAAAGTGGGGTTTGTTCCAGCTAGGACTAAACTTTTTTTTTTTTTAATTAAATTTCCCATGAGTCAGAACCCCCTTTTTTTTGCAGCACAACTTTCTGCACAACAAATTTACTAGTTCAGCTGATGCGATGATATATTATAAAAACTTAAAATATATTAATACTTGAGAAGATGCGATGCTTCAGCTAAAAATATTCCCCAAATTAGCATTTATTTTTAATGATTTATTATTCATGAAAGACACCAAATCAATTGTATTCCCTTTGTATTATTTTTAAAAATATTTTTATGACAGCAATGTTAAGCCCAAATGGAGAGCAAGTTAAAAAGCACGGAGCAAAAATCACCCCTGCTCCAAAGAGTTTAAAAAGTAGTCTAGGACAGAGGAAAGTGGAGTAGCTGAAATGTCTGATGAAGGATTTGGAGGATGTAAAAAGGTTAATGGCAATAGTAGTATGGGATGGTATAGATGAGGTGGGAGTAAATTCGTAACAGATTTATTCCCCCCGTGTCTCCAGTGCTGTGTTTGTTACAGCATGTCCCAGGGAGTTCAGACCCTTCTCTCGGTGCCTGTGCTCCTGGGGACTGGGGCTTTAGTGCTGAGCTCTCTGTTGAGGTGATTCAGGGGCTGGTTTAAGGGCACGTTTCTTACTGAGACCTCCTTCCTGAGACCTGTGATTCACTTCAGGCAGGCCACCACCACAAAAGTTATTTACGGTGTGGTTATAGGAGGACATTCCTTTTACTTCTGAGTCTCAGAAGTTGAGTGAAACCCACCACATTTGAACAATAGTCAGGGGCTGACCTTACAGAGAGCCAGCAGAGGAAAATATTCGGAGTCACTGCAGTAATGAATGGACAGCCATTAATTTAAAACAAACCACATTGTTTCTTTTACTCAGTGTAGGTAATGAAGTAATGAAAGGAACCCACAAAATGGCAGCATTAGCCAGATTTCCACTGCCACAAGATCAAAGCAGGAGGCTTTGTTAGTTATAGCCAGACAGTATCAGACAAGGAAAGTCACCACCAGCCTAGCAGAACCGAGTCAGTCCCTCAGCCCACCTCCGTCCCCTCCAGCATGCTCAGGCACACACACGCTTGCACACAGGGCCTGCATTTACATCACCTTCCTCTCTTGCTCCATCATCTGATCTATAAGGCAGAGTAAACTCTGTAGCACCCCTTTTTATTTCCAGGAACCAGCACTTTTCCTTCCTTATTTGATCAGTGCAAAAAGAAGCAGCGGTGAATTTTCTGGCAGTCTCTGCACCCCCCGCTTCCATGGTTTGTTCAGGCACCATCCGAAATCTGTGTTTCTTGAAGCATCTATAGCTTGTGCTGTGCTGTTTCTATCTTCAGGTAGAATTTATGTCTGATGGGCAATATTCTTCCATAGTAGGCCATGAAAAGAGATGATCTGGAAAAATTCAGAGTCTGATGTCTTACAGTCAAGTTCCTTTGGGAATTTGCATCTGAAACACACATAAAATGGATAATACCCAATTAACGAATTTTTTTCAATTTTGACAGTGAGGCCCCGCCAGGCTATTGATTTCTGATATACAAGTGACCTTACGCCGCAGCTCTCAAAATGTTTCTTGCTTTCAGAGTTCAAGCAGAAAAATGAAAGCGCTGGTTTGGGGCTGTTATGGAAACAGATGATTTACATTGGACTTGGGCCTGCCCATGGCTCCTCTTAGTTTCAGTCTTACGTAGACACTTTGATTTTCTTCTTCCCACCTTCCACCTTCTTGTCTTCAGATTAGCTTCCTTTCTGATGTTTTCTGCTCTGCCATTTTACCTCCAAAGTTCCACCCCATTTATGTGCTCATATTCCATAAACATACCTATGGCATATGGTCTTGTGTGTTGGGGTAGACGAGACAAACAGCGAGTGTGTCAGAGAGTTTGTATGTCACAATTTCCCCATAATGGAGTCACAGGATGGTGGGATTCAGCCAGTATTTCGTCATTAGCATTTGAAATATAAAATTAACCCTGAGTGACATCACTTTTGGAAGACTGCAAGAGACAATTTTTCACTCCCCAGGAACCTGAAGCACAATATTAGACTAAAGGAAGGGGACACTTGTCAGTTTTGCAACTATTATGAGCATTACATGTTGTCCTCAAATGAGTAGAAAGAACCCAAAGAACGATGCATTTTAAGTAAATTTTAACCAGGAAGATTAATGTATGCTTTTATCATCATTTTACAGAACAATTCATACTGAAGCCCTTAGGTTCAAGCCACCTTAATTTTTCCCAGTGTAGGCAAACATGAACTGCAGATTCTGAGTCAGTGCAAGTCTGAGCCCCACTGGTCCAGAGCCCAGCAGGGTCAAAGTACCTGTGAGAAAAGCAAAATGAAACAACACCTTGTCAAGCGCTCTGTAGGAATCCTTCTAGGGTATCACCTGGTAAATGCAGTAAAAGCTAAACCAGGCAGCCAAAAAAAGATGCACATTTACAGTCAAAAAAATGTCACTGCTGAGGTGGAACTTACAAAGGCAAGAAGAAATGAAAGTTTTATAATTTATTTCACATGCACATGAAGGACAGTATGAAAAGTGCTAGTTTTCAGACTCCAAAAAGCAAGCAAATATTTATCTGGCAAATAAGATAAAAAGAGAGGACAGAGAAGTACAGGTGTCCAGAAACTGTCCATATTGCTGCAGCATTTTAGTTGATTATGAAAGTTTGGTATGAAAACCTTAAAAAACAGTGTAAAAGATACTGAGATAACTGTTATACCACAACTCACTGACAACTTAAGCAAAGAGAAACTATAAACCTTAAGCTTTTATTAAAAATACATGTTAGTCTGCCCAATATTTTAGTTCTCTGAAAACCTAAATTGGAGAATAATGTATTTATTTGCAACTAATTAGTGAGCTACTGCTATACTTGGTTTTGACCCTGGGAACTGAAGAATACAGAGTGGGAACCATAGACCAGCAGAAGGCAGGTTTGGTGTTACATGTTGCAGTGAGAAAGGTTGCTGGTTCTTTTCTTTGGTTATTTTTGCAGTTGTTTTCCTTTTCTTTAACAGGGGTCTCTGAGAAAAGGGATTGCACACTCACATGCATTGTCTGGGAAGGTGCTGCAAATTCCCAGAACAAATTTACAGTTACTGTAGCAAATGTAACATCTGCCACGCGTGGATCCATTAAACCAGTGCCTTCAAAACCAGTGCTGCCAGATGAATGCATTTTACGATTACAAAGCGGAAGAGCAAACTATTTTACGTGGCCACTAATTGTCAGTGGTTTCCTTATGTTTCCCAGACATTCTCAAAGATAGTGGGAAATGGTTTCTTCACATATGGATGTCTTTGAGTTTTTCATTCACAGTTCCCTTCACTGTGGGAAGAATAATCATGATCTCACAAAACTTCATGAACTGGAACTTTGCAAAGACTACTCAAAGAAACTTTATAAACTCTTTCTAGGTTTGGTATTTTCTTGAGTAATTTCACAGTATTTCATTTTTTTTGTTGAGACCATTTAACAAGCAGTATGCATAGCTATCACTATAGGTAACACTTTGAAATAAAAGGTTGTTTCAAACACAAGAATAGTATTTTTTGCTTTAAAATGTCAAAAGGAAACATTTAGATAATTAACAAAAAAACCCACAACATAAAATTTGTTCTACTATAAAACATCACAGACATTCCCATGCATTGTTTTAGTTTTGATGGAACTGGCATTTTCAGATAAAGAGTGCTTAGCTTCACAATTCCCAGTCATTCTTAAACTAAATTTATCATATCATTGCACCACTGCCAGGAGAACAGTTCAAGGTGCACAGCTGCCAGCATCCTTCAGTCCCAAGGTGCCATATAAGGACAATTCATTCTCTCTTATTCTCCATCTTGCAAATCTTTTTATAATCACATTGCCATTTCTGCAGCAGAAGAGATCTCTTGGCACTTCCAAGAACCATGCAGATGGCTTTATGGTAAAGGCAGAAAAAGCAAACAAGCACTGAAACAGATTTACTTGTATCTGCAAATAGCTAGTTTTAAAGGACATTATGCCTTTGCATCACAGATGGAGGGGCTGTGAATACGTGCAAAGAGGTCAAACAAGGCCATTGACACAATCTTCTGCTATGCCGCCAACATCGCCATGAAGTGCGTGAGCTGTTGCACAGTTATATCACTAGAGAAATACCCAGACCCTGCCTTGTGAAATCGATACCAAAACACTATACCTGCAAAAAACCCTTTCCAGCCTGCGCCAGTTCCCAGTGGTCTCTCATGATCTCTCCTCTTTGCCTTCTTCCCTCTCCCTTTCTCCTAAAACCACAGCATCCCCAGCTAGTGAGCAAGAGGGGCTGCGTTGCTGCTGCAGTGGGGTGAGCCGGAGCCGTGACCCGGGAAGGCAGGAAAGGCCTGATGGGCTGAAGTTTGAATGTTGAACCAAAGTCTCTCACTATGATCTTGTGGTTGAGTGTGTCACTGCTGTGTCAGCCTGGCTGCTGCAATTCATCCTTTGCAGGTTCTGTAAAACATGGCTGGGGCTGTGGCATTCACTGACAACGAAGTCGTGAGACCCCAATGAGCTTTGATTTGAAACGCTGTGAGAAGCACAAGGGCTGAGCTGACATGTTGCTGCCTGCCGGGGTTGCCCAGAGGAGGTGTGCCTGGACTTCCCTAAGCATCAATATCTTCCTCACTGTTGTTGCAGCCCATTGAAGAAGGTACAAATATCTGAAATCTCAGTGCACAGCAAGTTGGGATGAGGTCTTCCAGCAAAGCAGATATTTAAACAGTATTAGTGCTGCATTGAAAGAGCTTAACACCTGAGAAGAAACCCAAATTATTCCAGTATTATAGATGGGAAGGGAAATGTGCTTTCACCAGGCCTGCTGTGTGGTTTTCTCTCCCCTTCAGCTTCATTTCTATGCTGCTTCAGTCTCAGGCAGTTGTAGACCATTTGTTACTAGCTGATTTCCCCCATACTCACTGGCAAGGTCTGCATCACCTTGCTGATAACAGAGTGATGGAGAGGAGTGACTGGTGGATCTTCAGCTCACTGCTTCAGTGTGTGTTGTCTGTCCAGCTCATCTCATGACCTCCTGCAGACGTTGTTTATGAGGGGTAGTAGTGGTGGTGTTCCCTGTCACTACATGCTGTATGTGCTCCACTCTTACGCAGACAGCCGTACTGAAACAGGAGTATTTTGTGCCGAGCCTTTTTCTCACCTTCCTCCCTGCCTGTAGCCAGGCAGCCTTCCTGCCCCCTTCCTCCACCACTTCCCAGCTCATCCTCCCACAGCCTTCTGTACTTCCCAGGTCAGTAGCCTGCCATATTTCTTTGTCCTACCTGCAAAACCATGTTCTTCTACCTCTTATTCAGTGAAGTCATTGCTGTACCAAAGCCTGGAGTCAGCAAAAGGTCAGCTTATTTTTATGAATGTTTGCATTAAATACAACCTGCCCAAACACAGCCTCTTCTTAGTGAGGCTAGCAAAATAAAACATATTCAGAGCTTGTGGGCCAAGTCACTTGGAAGGTATGACAAGCCAAAAAAAGTTAGGAAAGCGTTCCAGAAGTGAAGGGTGGAATGTTTTGACACACCATGTGTTCAGCTCCTATCGATCAGGTGTCCAGGGGAAAAAACTCTGCCATAGCACAGGGCGAAGCAGACAAAACTTCGGAAGACTGGGCTTGTTTGGGCCGACTGTTGGAGGCATCGAGATGAAACTGGGGATCCTGCCTGGAAGCCAGGTTCAAGTCCAACTGTGGAGCAGCTACTGCTGTTTCATAAAACTCTAAGTTTTGGCAACAAAAGCTATCAGAGGAGAGGGACTAAATGGATCTCCACATGGAGTAACTAAGAAAACATGTGTTTTTATTTTCAAAGAACAGCTGAGGTTGGGTCAGCTGGTTGTGATAAAGGAGGCTTCAGTGTTTCTGAACTGATATATAGGGAAGGATTATGGGATGCTCAAAAAGTCAATGGAAAAGCAATTCCAAAATAACTTAGCAATTCTAAGTTCCTTTGGTATTTGTTGTAATAATATTTGTTACTGGAAATTTATCTGGTACAAAATGTAAATGTTATCTATCATGCTTCCTTTGGTATTCAGCATTGTAAAATTAATGTGCTAGGGTTTTTTTGCACTGTAAACTGCAATGCTTTTGAGCAGTGAGAACACCATGAAACAGAAGGATTAAGAGCTCACTGGGGGCACATCAAGTTTTGTGCCGTCACAGTTATATCTCCAGGCTATCATGACTATATTAATATATTATAGCACGGGAGGGCTGTCAGAGTGAGCTCCGAAGGAACCAAGCCCACTCTTACCAGACTGTTCAGATGCTAATTTACAGGCCAAACCTAGGGAGCATGTAGTTCTGTGTGATAACATGCAGGTTATGTTCTAGTGTGACAGTCACTCTGAGGGGGGGAAAAATTGCTTTATTGACCTGGGGTAAATCTGTTTTATTACCCCATAGTTACACCTTTAAATTGTATCATGCGTTCTCTCTTTCCTGCTTTCTTCCTAAATTCCCTCTCCTACTTCTTTTCCCTCCACTATTGTCCTCTTTTGCACACTAAATTCCTGAACAATAACCCACTTTTCAAAGGAGTGGCCTAGAAATCAGAGATGTGTACTGAGATGTGAAATGAATGCACTGCAGGTACCTCCACTTAAAAGTTTCAGGAATTTTTCCTTTGGTGCAGCTTTCCAAAAACACTGCCTACTTGTGCTTTCTAGTCCATAGGGGAAACCTCCCTTGTCACTGGCACCCCATAAGACTGTGCAACTTGATTTCATGCCACATGTTCCAAGTAACGCTTTTTTTTTTTTTTTTTTTTGTGAAAGCAAAGAATAATGTAACCCATTTCAGACACAACCTTCTTCTTTGCCTCTGACTCTGCTTTCCACCAGCTCTGTGGTGAAATCTGTCCCTCCTCCAACAGGGAAACCATCAGACTGAAAGTGTTTCTCTGCAATACAAGATCTTTCTTTCCTCTGTCTTAGGAAGCTGGTTTTTGTTGTTTTAAACACCCAAGCCATAAGGCGGGCAGTTCTTGGGCATTTCTTCAGGACTCATCTTTAGACACTGCCACAGTTCTCGCCAGCTTTTTGCTTCTCAGGACCCCTGTCTTGCTGTGTGCCCCCTGTATGTGCCTTCCTGAGCCTGCAGGTTTCAGTGGGTCTCCACCAAGGTGCAAAGGGTGCTGAAGACCCCAAAGGCTCTGGCTAGAAAAACCAGCCTCTGAAAAAGACCCACCAAAATCCCAGAGTCAACAAAAAAGAACAAACAGCCACACATCTCTGTATTACTTTCAGAGTCAGAGGCTTTGCCCGTTTTATTCTAATGCTCTTATAATGCAAAATAGTTTAATTATGTGTTATATCACCCTACCAAAATCCTTTTACTTTACCCTTTCTGTGATGCTGGACCTCACCATGGAGTTTATGAGTCACCTGTTTTGTTGTAGGTGGTTTGTGCTTTATATCTACTGAGATGGAAATGCCTCATTTCCTTCTTATTCATCACAATCTATCTTTTCTCAGCTAGTATAGGATCGTCAGGAAGGTGATATCAAAGCACCAAAGGCAATCTTAAAGCAGGTCAAGAGAATAAGCAAATAAGCTGTGTGATGTAACCTTTTTGACAGTGGGATTCTGACTGACTTTGAAAAAACCCCACGAAGTTTGAAATTATGGGAGTCTGATTCTGCACGAAGCATTCTCCATCCCCATAATTAGGTCAGTGAAAGACTGAGTAGTCTAATGCTCTCTGTGCATCATACCCAATGGATGGGAACAAAAAATCTGAGAGTACCAGAGAAAATGGAAAGTGAAGATGAATTTTTAAACCTCATGCAAACACAACTAAAAGCCTCAGAAAATGTAATTGTACGCCATCTTAATAAAGTGCCCTATTGTGACATTAGAAATGAGGCTCTATTCACCCAGAGGCATTAATTTCCAAACTGCAGAAAAGGAAAAAAAAAAGGGGAAAAAAATTTAGAAGTAATAATCTTTGTTGCTTTACCAGTGAAACCCAGGTGAAGAACTCACTGTTTGTAGTAGTTAAATATTTGGATTTTTACATGAGCTATGGGAAATGAAACAAGTCACCTGAAAAGATTAACTATCCATTTTCTAGGGTTGATGAGTTGACAGCTTCACAGTTTCCCAGATTGGGTTAGAGGCAGCACAATAGTACCTTATTGAGGAGGAAGTACCACTAGCTAATGAGAGAAAATTGAAAAGTTGCTATAAGGTGTCACAAAGGAGGATTCTATTAGATGTTCCTCTTAATACAAACAAATGCACCTGCAACCTGCCCATGAATTTAAGCAGAATTTCCCCTCCTCCTCCATTTTCTTAACAGCAACTGGAGTGGGCTGAAAAGGTGCATTTGCAGGAATCGGAAATTGAGGATTGTTTGTAATTTAAAGAGTTCAATTTTTAAAGGAAAAAGTAAGGGTATGAGACAAGTAAAATGTGACTTAAAGCAGTTCCTTAAAATGCTATCCTAAAAAAGTATGGTTTTACAGAAATAAAAACAAACTTGAGAACAAAGACCTTGTAATTTCAGTAGTATCCAGACTTGTAAATTGATCTGTTTGATTGCTGTTTGTTTTGAGCCACCCTTTAAGTTATGGTGTGGTGCGGAGTGGGAATCAGCTTACACCTCCAAGACTTTAGTGGGTAGAAAGGTAAAATAAAGGCCATTCTGAATTCCCAGAAAGGTGACGACCATTCTGCAAGAATGAGTGTTTGAAAAGCCTAAGCTTATGAAATTATACCTAAAGACTTATTTCTGTCTCTAAGCATTATTTGCCAGCAGATAAGGAAAATAACTGGTTTCCGGGATCATGGTTGTTGTATTTGTAATTTGTGCATTTGTGTTTTCCTTGCTTAGGATGCTGACTGTAGCTGATGGTCAGCAGGCAGCCCTGGAGGTCAGGCGGTGATTTAAAGCACAAACATGAGCTTTTGTGGAATCAGCTGTAGGGCTGGAGCCTTTCCTAAAGCTTTTTTCTTCCTTGTTTGTCAACAGAGAAACAGCAAGAACCAACAAAAATGTGCTTATTTTTTTAAGTGTTCCTAGCTCTGAACCTGGAAGATATAAAAAAATCTCAAATGCTTCATCTCAAGAGAAGAAATCAGTAAGAGGAAGAGAACTGCAGTCTCCCTCTCTCCAGAAGATTTATATCAGCAGTTAATTCTCAATCCAATATGGTGTTTGCAAGTTTGGAGGAAATTTGCCTAAACCTACCCTAATTCGTGGTGCCACTAACTTTCCAAATGTTTCTTATTTTGCAAATAGCTTCTCATTTTGGGTCCTAGGCTGGCCGTGAACAGCAGGTGAGTGTCACTTCAGTGTCACTCAGACTTTCTGCAACAAGGAGGGCTTCACAACAGAAAGCGGGCCGTGAACGAAAGCTGTGAGGGGGTTAAAACAGTGATGATGGCAGCACTTCCATGCAGAACACCTTCCTGCAGGCAACCTTGCTGCTAATATTTGGCTACACAAATACAAACAGAAGGCGATAGTAAAAGAGCACAGTGATGTACCACTGATAGTTTGGGGGGGTCAGCAGGCTGATCCCTTTGGTCAGCATTTGCTGCTCATTGTGTAGGAAATGCGCCATGTAAACAGCTCTGAACCAAACAGGACATTCAGGTTCAAGTGTGTGAGTGAAGGGTGTTCCCAGTCTCTTTCCAGTCACAGTGAAAAACCCCCACTTCAACCTGTGAGCATGGCAGCACTTCACACCACCCACCAATGACTGGCCACAACGTGTGAGAAATCACTCCAATGTTTATGCAGGGAAGAAAAGCACAAACACAGCATCTCCCGCCACAGGGATACAGCTGGATGCAAAACTCTGAAATGATTCCTCTGTTGACCATTCGCTTTCTCTGACATCCGTCTCCCACAGAAGGTAGGAAATCCAGTGAATGACATCCTCAGTGCACGGCTACAGTGCAATGATAGTTGGCCATTGTAATGATTTATCTCCGAATGTGTTTCTGAAACATGTGCGACATATCACAGCAAATTACTTTGGTGTGAAGGAGGCTTCAAAACACAGTTCCTTAAATGTTATGGCACTGGTCCAATCATACTTCATTAAGTTACTGCAGTGTAAAACAGAAGTAAAGCAGTTCTTCTGAGGACTATAATTGCTCCACAGTTTAGCAGTGACCTTCCAGCTACAGTGCAGTGACTGTCAAAAACACTCTTTACAATTATCCAGGCTCAATTTTCATGTACAATGCACCATTTCTTTTTTTGTTTCAAACTCACCATTGCTAAATGAGACGGATAGTTTCTTTTTGGAGCTGAGGAAGTATGTACAAACTTGTTCAAAGAAATGTAAGGATTAAAACCAAATATTGTCATTTCAAGAGCAAGTTCTCCTGTAGTACATATTAACACACCTTTTTTAACAGAGCAGAAAAGGTTTTAAATAGCAGTAAATGACATAACACATTAAAAATGCAATTTTTTGAATGCAAGTGGTAATAGACTCATTGCTAAAGTTAAGGTCTGCTAGATGTGTTTACTAAAGAAATTTGAATATATTTTTCTTCACCCTCTGGCTGTGAAGTCAAATTCAGCTGCCAAAATCCAGGACCGTATTTCACAAGGGCCTCAACGTGCCCTGCAGGTTTGTGCCTCTAGATCTTTGCATGCTGCCTTTCTGGTGCCAAAATATTTGTACATTCAAAATTCAGAGTCAGAATTCAGAGTCACTACATTTTTATGCAGTGTGGCACCAATTCAGCAAAACATGTACATGCATGTTTAAACTTCAGTGGCCTAATTGGGGTTTAACACACCAAAGCTAGACTAGCTATTCCCAGTGACCATGGCCACTGGAGCATCTACCATAGGTCATTAACATGCTTTTCTATTTTTCAGATTATGGTGCAGATATTTTCTGTGAACACTCTTGGATAGCTCATGGATGGTGTCCAGTGGCTGCAGTGTAGAATATTAATGGGAGAGGGTTCTGTTCCATCAGCAGGCACCTAAATTTTTTGTGCTTAATGCAGCAGCCTTCCTGCTTTTGGAGCTTTCACCTATTTCAGTTGTAATGCACCCAAAAGCTCAAGGGCTGAAAGAGATGAAAATGTTTGGAAGCTGCTTCTAAACCTATCTCCCTGTGATTTCTCCACCAGGGAAGCAGGAGAACATTTAAGCTCAGTACTTTAGGGCAGAACCACTGTGGCGATAAATCAGATACTGATCTGAGGGTATGAGGTAAACCCAATTACAACAGCAATGGAGCTGCCTCCCACTGGTGGCTTTAGGTCAACAATTTGGGCTAATCACCTGAGCTGGGTAAGTGCTTGTAAATCAAGAGCTGCTTGGAAATTGCCTGTTTTTCTATTTGCATGACTGAGATGCTCAGGGCAGCCCGGCTGCTCTTCAGCAGAGCCTCCCACTGCAGGGTGGAAAGTGCTGTGGGGAGGACGGGAACCAGGGACTCCTCATGGGGAAAAAGCACAAGTTAGCAGCTGCAACAATACTTTGAAAAGGAGGCCATGGGAAACAGTATTGCTTCTCTTGTAACTGCAGCTGGACTCTGAAGCCAGGGCTCCTTTCTCACCCTTCCCTTGCAGGGCAGTGAAAGGTCTCTCTGCAGACAGAGGAAAGAAGGTGAGGAAGAGCTCATCCTCTTGGAAAACCCTTCAGACCCTTCTGCTGTGGTGGCTAGTCACAGGCAGATTAGTGCAGTCCAGTCAGCTTTCAAGAGACATCCATGCTCGTCTCCAGCTTCCCCACCACAATGACCACCATGGTACTGGCCCTGAAACTGCGGTGGGGAGAGGAGAAGTCCAGCTGGAGGTGGACCCTACAGCCCTGCAGCGATGCTGGGGACAGTCGGTGGAGGTGCCCTGAGGCAAGAATCATTTCACTCCTCCCTTTGTCAACATCCACTGCCCTGGAGACCCACCATATCAGCTCATAAGAGGAACAAGAAACAGAAGAGACAATTGTACTGGTTTTTACAAGGATTTGTTTTCTTTTTCAGAGTATGTGAACACACTCCACTGTATAGAGGTTACAAATAGGCAGAAGATATGGGAAGTAGTATTATGTGGTGTACCCATATTTTAAATCCTGTAGGGTGACCTGATTTGAAGCAGTGTATAACAGAGACGGCAACAGAGGTACAGAACAATTTTCAGAGAGTAAGCGTATTCTTCTTGGTTAAGGGAAACTGTGGATCTCTAAAATGAGCCAGCCTTAAGAGTCTGAGCAAGGGACAGTCATTCACTATTTTTAACTGTGCAGGAACTGGGACACCCAGTGAAATTACTGAGAACTGGGTTCAAAACAGACACAAGGGAGTTCTTTCTATCACACAGCATAATTCAACCCAAGGGTTTGTTGCCATAGGATACTGCAGAGGCCAAAAGTATAAATGAGTTCAAAAAAGGATTAGTCAAATTTATGGAAGATAGGTCCATTGGTGACTATTAAAAACAATGGTCCAGATGCAATGTCTGGCATTAAGGAGTCCCTAAACTGTTGACTGCCAGGATCTGGGGGATTATAGGAGGGGAAGGAATGCTCCCTACATGCCATATTTCTTTTCTTTTCCAAAGCATCTGCTGCTGGCCACTGCTGAAGACAGGATATTGGGCTAAACAGATGTGTGTTCACAGCTCACAGCGGTTCCCATGTTCCTCCTAGAACTGGGAACCAGTGTTGCCTCGTTTCAAGCTTCTATTTGCTTTCAAGTAAGCTCTTGAGCCACGCTCAGCCACGCTCAGCTCATAAGTATCTGACTACCTGCCAGTCAAGCATTAAGCAACATCATTAACAACTGTCACTTACACTTTCTTTGGTGAAATATTTTGGAACAATTTCAGATTTGTTTTTCTTGTTAACCCCAGAGATTTTTTTCCTGCTCTAGATATCAGCTGTCCCCTTGTCTCTGGCAGAAAGCTGTTTCTGCCATATTTTGTATCTGAGCTGGTGCAGCTTGGAAATGCAAAGGGACCTTTGAGCAGATAGGGAGAATTCCCAAGAGTTACCTCCTTTGATGCATGAAACAGAACTGTGCTGGATGATGGCCAAAAATGCTTATGTTCATGGGAGGGGGGCACATGGCTGGGGACATGCTGTCAAGCTAGGCAGCAACTGGGATTTGTGACTTCTGGCTGTGCTTTGCATGCGTGGGATGTGGCCACAGGATCAGGGGAGGCAGGAAGCAGCGCCTGAGCCTCACGCTGGGTGCGTGAGACCCGATGGCTCTGCCTGTCGGCTGAGTGTAACCTCTGTCAGAGTCATGTAAAGACATTTTATAGTAAATGAGAATAATTGCTTGAGATTCAGCTCCAAACCCTACTTATCTGCTGTGCTCCTTGCATTCCAGTCCATGAAAATCTGGCTTAGATCTGCCACATTACTGTAGGTGTCTCGGGGTATGTCCCACAGACAGATCTGCTAAGGGGATCAGTACAAGAGTCTGCAGTTTATATGGGGATGAAGGCATGAAGATCCGTCCTACCTCTGGTCAAGCTCAAAACCTGAGCTCTTATTAGTTCAGACAGAACAAGTGCTGATTTTCAGTGCAGTTATTCTCAGTTTTGATCTTTCCAGAAATGCACAGGTGGCAAATAGCTTCAGACTTCCTCAAAAGCATTGAATAAGTTTAATTCTGTGATGGCACACCAACTCTACTTTTAACAGCGGTAGGACACAGAAGGCACATAACAATAATCTCTGATATATCAGAATTTCTCCTAGTCAGCACAGAAACACAACAAAAGATGTATCCTTGGCATAGGCCAGGGGAAGCTCTGCCCTTCCAAAGATGGCATCCATTCACCTCAGCATCAAGCCATGGTGAATGTCATTTAGTAAATCCTACAAATGAAAATGAATGTGCTAGTGAAAGACTCCACCATTCAGGTGCAGCATATGAAGATGATTTTGCAGTCACTACAGATGGAAAATGAAACGAGGGACCTCTGCATGAAGCCTTCAGCCATGGAGGAAAAGCTGCCCAGAAACAATAGTCCTTGAGCCTGGGAGCAATATTGATGCTAAGGGATATGGTGATAAGGACTGGCTATTTCAAGGCTAATTAAATCAGGCACAACGTGTGCTAAAGCCAGAGTGTGCTCCAGAGTTAAATCATGCCAGTGCTCAGGTATTGTTCCCCAGTGCTCCTCTGCATGAACGAGGCCAGTGTTGCTCACCTGTGGGCTTTGAAAATGCTGCCCAATCTCTAGCAGAAACTCGCTATGTACAAAACACCACTGGGGGATATTTATAGCTCAAGATATTCCAGTAAAAGAAGTTGTAACGTTAACAATTTGGAAAGCAGAATGACGCAATCAGCAAAGGGAGGCCAATTCGTCACGTTTCCCGGGCATCGTAGGATGGACGGACTGCCTCCAGGAAGTTATGGCTTCTCTCCACTGACATGGAGAGCCTGTGGGTGAGGTTAGAAATCTAACATATGGATGACTACAGCTGGTGAAACAGAAGTAATCCTAAAAGCTTAACCCCATTCCCAGTGATGTTAACTGGAGTTACTCTGTTGCTCTCAGTAAAATCCAAACTGGGCATGTGCCTGTTATTTAGTTTATCTCCTACTAAATCCACCAATCTTTCTTTTCTCCCCCAAGAGATGAAACCAAGTTAGTATAACAATAATAGCCATTGTTCACAGAGTATTAACAACGTGACCTGCTTGGCTACCGTACAGATGACAGAATGAGGCTAAGCCTAGCACTTTTCCAAGAAGTTGTGCTGGCAGCACTTATGCTGTTTATATAAAAATAAATAAATAATTTGAATGCCCCCAGTGGTAAACTGAAAAAATAACAATCTCTGCCAAGCAAAAGAAAGATGAAGTTGGTATAGGAAAATAAGTTAGGGACATTTAAGAGAACATTACAAGTAACAGAAAACACATATATTAAAAAATAACTAAAAATATATGATAGCAGAAATACATTATCATGAGTGTAAACACTGAGGTGTTTAATTATAATTTATTATATACATACCACAGATATGCATAAATTCTAAGTCTTCATCACTTGCTGTTTTACCAGGTTTGCAGTAATTGCATCTATTTGTGTTCAACAAACTACAAATGACAGAGACAGAAACTTTGAATAACCTGTTTTCACACTTCAGACATTTCTTTTGGTTTTCCCTGTTAGTACTTTTCTATTTCTGCAGAAGGAACAGTCTCTCATAACACACAGTAGTACTTCTGACTCCCTTGTTGAATGACTCTTGCGATGACCCACAAATACCTTTCAAGACTCTCATGAATATCCACATAGGGACACATAATTGCCAAATTAAGTGTATTGCAGTTGCTGTTAGATGAATATTTGTTCTTTTGAAAACCGTGTTAGATCTGACGTACTCTGGTCAGAGGCAAAGACTGTCCAGGAGGGGAATGTAGGAGACTTGGGGTACATCTACAACAACACGACAGGGCATTTGAATTTTAATTCACATCTGAAGTGTGTTTTCAAAGCAAATCTCCCATTCATCCTCATTTACTGCATTTTGGCCTGCCTGATGCAGTCCAGCTGCTCTTGGGTATTTGGTCTGTGGGATCAGATTAGCACTAGTCCAGAGTAAATCACCTTAAAAGATGTATATAGTAGCCTCAACACCAACTGTTTAGTTCTGTGGAGCTGGTCCCATTGCCCTGCACTGGTTGCTAACATAAACACAGCCTTTCTGCAGTGCAAACCTGAAAAAAATTGGGTTTACACTGTATTTCTGTTTAGCTTCAGGGAAATGAGACCTAATCTCTGTCCTAAGATATAAAACCTGTGGATAAACATGTACCTGTTCCAGGAAGAATTCCTGGACAGGTAAGTGTGGCTTGATCTTACCTGAACAAAATTAGGTGTGTTGCAAGAGAGTCATTACACAACTATTGTAATCTGGAGCTTTTCTAAGTACTACCTCTCAATCTTATTTTTCACTTTGGGTAGTATTTAATGCAACTGCATTTTATGGTGTACCATCTCCCATTTTCAGTTACCGGAAAATGTACGTGTGCTTCAGACCTAGACTGCTGTAATGCCATGAGACCTGTGCCTACCATGCAATACAGTGATTATATCAGCATCTCCCCTTTCTGAACAACACCTGGAAAAGGACAATATCTGCCAGAGTTTGCAAGCAGGTAGGGGCAGTGACGTTAGGTCTCACCCATGCATCTTGGTGAGCTGGTAATCCCAAGGCATCACAGCATGGAGTATTGTAAGATGCTTTGGGCACAGGCAGTTTTAGCCTGGCCTCACATACTTCTAAACCCATGGAGACAGGCAGATCCTGGGGCAATGCGGGCTTTTCTCTTCATTTAGAGTGGGCACGTGCTCAAATCACTGCCAGCCGCATCCTGCCGTGCTTTAATTTTCCCTGGCACAGGACAAGTGCAACACGGGTGTGCTCGGCACGGCAGCACAGCCTCGGCGGCCGGCTGGAGAAGTGCCCCAGCGCTGCCTTGGCAGAGTACGCCCATCTCTGCACCACGGCATGGCTACAGTTCCGGCACCTTGGCTCCCAGGAAGGCGTGTCTGATGCTTTCCTTCCACAAAACAAACAGTAACTCTTGAACCTTTTCTGGAAGGAATTAAAAGAGCAGATAAATGTGAGCTGATGGCGATAATTTAGCTGGTCTTGTGAATGTCTTGATTGTACTACAAGTCAAGGCATAGCCCTGAGCGGAAGACCTGCACGTGTGTATGGTAAAGTTTCTGGGAAATAACTGGAGGAGCTGCTGACATAAAACTAGCCGATTTGTCTCTTCCCTGACTGAAATAAAGTGTCCCTTTTTTGCTAGTGCTCTGCCACGGTTTGGAGGATCAGCCCATCATTCTCAGTTCTGGCAGCAACACCGCATAATGGCTGCCCTTCCATACAAGGAGTAGGATGTTATGTTTCTGCAGCTTGGAAATTCTTGTATTTGTTTTTCCAACAAGTGAAGAAAGGAACTAAAAGATGTTTTGATTCACAGGTCAATTTATTTTCACTAAACAAGAACACTTAACTTCTTATGTCAGTGTCTTATCAAACAAGTTCCTGTCATTGCAGGTATGTACTAAAGGAAAAAAAATGTGTTCAGACAAATCTGCATTGAAAGGTTAAAAAGCTATAAATGATCTTAGGAGAGGTATTCTTCCCCACTGCTACAGAGGATGGCATGAAGTAAAGCAGTTGCTCCCTTTGAAGGGCTGCCAGCATAAATAGCTCAGAGTAAGAATTTTGGTTTTCATAGCAAATACTGAAATGCAAGAGAACTATGCATTGGTGAATATACTGTGTGGTTCAGTGGGACTAGACAACTCGGGCAGAGTTTAGCTACAGTATAAACAAAATATCTTCCAAACTGCTTTTTTTTTGGAAAAGGTGTCAATTATGTAGAACGATTCCATGATAATAACAATACAATTCAAAGGCAGATGTGTGTCTTTCAAACCCATCCAGTCTTTAGACTTCCTCAGCTTTAGAACGCAAAGATCTCACCTGCAAAAACAATGGTGGAGCACAGGAGCCCAGCTTCTCTCAGCAACCATCTGCACAGATCATTCATTCTCCTGTTTGCTCTGATCTATCCCCGATTTCCACCTGAGTACCTCTGAAACATTTTTTTCTCATTTCTTTTTTACTTGGAGAGGATGAAGAGAGCTAAAACAGGTAACTGTTTGACTTTGCTAGCTTATCAAAGTTTTCCAAGCCTCCCAGAAGGTACCAAACTCTAACATGAGGGAAGTTATAGAAATTCCCAAACAGAAAAATAAGAGTATCCTTACCTCTGGAGTGGAATTGGGTTGGAATTTACTGGGGGCAATCCTTTGGTTTTTAATCTTGTAGCTCAGCTGAAAGGTGCATTACAGGTGTCATGAGAGGGATCTGGTTGCAAATTTGTCCCACCTAACTTAATCTGTCCAAATTGCAGACATTTTGTCTCAATTTGTACAGTTTTTTCCTGAAGCTAATGGGAAGTGATGGCCACCTCCAAAGGAGTGTTCACCTTATGTATCCCCTAGACACCTGTCTTAAGACGAATTACACCCTGAGGGTGTATAACTGTGTTCACTGACTGCAGGAGGGACCCCAGATTATATGACCAGAGAACTGATTAGTAGGTGACCAACTTTTTGATGGTTTAAGGAATCCAGCTCAGTGATCTGGACACCCTGAAACACTCACACAGCGCCCTGTAGTCTTCCTTTATCCTCATCTCCCATCTCAACCAAGCACAATGGTGGAGAGGTGAAACGGTGACTGTCTCAGATCTGCTCCCATGCATGCAGTGTAGTAGAGAGCAGCTCCTTCTGCTGTGAGTGTGAGTGGTGTCCACGACACTAGTCAGAGCACATCAGCAGAGGCGGCTTTGTGCTGCTGGGATCATACAATTAATGTACATATTTGCTCATTTATAGGCAGATACAGAGGCATGCATGTCTGCATCACCTTTAAGGGCCTGGACCACATGCAACTGAGTGCAGTGCACCTGACTCCAGTGGGGCTGGGCTGCAGGGATGCTAAGGGCTGTTTTGTAGATGCCGGCTCTGTGGGCGCTCATGAAGCAGGGAAATGTCCAAAGAGTTTTCATTCCTTTCCTCCACACAATGACCAGTCAAAAAGCAGACAACTTTATTCATGCTCTTCAGAGACCTCTACCTTTGCAAAGGGTGTAGAAGACCATGATGCTATGTGGAGAATGGTACACCCCTTCGACAGAGACCAGCACAAGCTCCTGGTACATGTGAGCATGGCTCTGCCTAGCTCCAGTCAACAGGGCAGTTGTACTTGGATTTTCTCCAGTGCATGTCTCCTAGACATCAAGATGATTTAGCAAGAACATCCCATATCCAAAGACTACAGACCAAATTAAATAAAGCCCCTGTGTGGGTGTGCAAAGCCCAAAACACTGCAGAAGCAAGAGGTTTCTGTTGCATTTCTCTGTATGGGTATATGTGTTTTATGAGTCTGTGAGGCCCAGAGCTACAAGAGAGGGCAGATACATATAGAACCAAGCTTCAGAAAGCCCACATAAGGGATTGCACTTTATATCACCCCCCCACAAGCTATGTCTGGAGAGAGATGGGTACGTGTGTGTTGCCTTGCAGGCAGAGAGAGACAACAGTGGGGCCCAGGGGAAGAGGTTCTGGACAGCATACACTCATGAGCCCAAGCTCTGCACTGGCTGTGCAACCTCCTCCCTGATAATGCTTGTGGTCCTGGCTCTGGGTCAGGCGTTCCACAGTGCTCAAAGTGAAGCAACCGGTTCCTGCTTGGTGGTGTATGTCCATGTATTCTAACTGCGATGCAATGCCCCCACCAATGCCCCTTTACTCTTTAGGTCCCCTAAAAAAAACCCTTTCTTTTTTCAGGTAGAGGTTTAATCTCATGTATGGAAAATTATCCATTGGAGCCAGTAGCACTAGGGTGGCAATGGAAAGGCACCAATAGCATAATGTGCATAGGAGGATAACATAGGAGACTGTTTAAAGAGTATAGAAGGATTCTTATTGTTTATACATGTAGCAGCACATATAAACTGGACACATCATGGTCCCCCACTCGTTCACTTGCTTGACTTTCCTGACCTATGTACTTGTACAACTGCAGCCAAACAGGTGAGTAAAATGTTTGCAGGTTCAGGCCCATCTAGTTACAGCAGGTGACTAAATGTCTATTAAAAGGCTGCACTGGAACTAAAAAAGAAAGTCTGCTGCCAAACTCAAATAGCAGAGTAAAAAAAAAAAAAAACCAACCTCTTGAAAATAGAAGGAACAAGTTTCTACATGTACTTGTTTTTCTAGGAGTGCACCATTTGTGAATTCATATTTCATGATGACCACTCTGCTGACAGATCCTTCAGAAAGGTAAACAGATTGTCCTGCTCCAGAACAGGGGGAAAAAATCTCTCTTTAAATTTACTCATTCTTGTTTGCAAAATTTTCAGCTGCTTACTCAGGTCTGAAGTATTTGAAGAGCCAGATGAAAAGGAGATTGATGGAACACATTTGCACTACACAAAGTTCCTGCTCTGTATTTTAATCACTGCTTTGATGGGCATATCAGAGGAGGTCAGCAGAAGTGAAATGAGCTATGACTTGGGTGGTCTCTCTCAACTGAACCTCTAGCATACAATCCCTCTTATCTCCATTGAAGTGGGGCAAGAAAGATTTACAAGGCAACCAGGGCTGAATGAGCTGAAGTCTGGAGATCCTGACTTGCAAAATGCTCCCTCTACCTCAGCATTAAAGTTTAACAGCAGGGCCTGCAATGGGCTTTGCATTCTCCTCGGAGAAAACATGTGGACAGGTCATGTGCTGCCCAAACAACCTCAGCACCTCTGCAAGAGTTAGCTACCCACAGAAAGGGGCCAGGAAGACAGCTGGTGTGAATCAGGAGAGCTCCTCTGATCTCAGTAGAGCTGTGCAGATTAGCACTACTGAAGATGTTGCCTAATGCAATTCTTTCTAGAATGTACTTATTTTGAATTTAATGTCTAAAAGTAAAGTGGGCAACAAAACCCAAACAACTCGCATCTAAGCTGTCTTGTTTATCAGAAGAAACAATAACTTACAAGAATGAAAGCATGACCTTTAATGAGGTTTAGCAGATCTGCTTAGGATATAGATCTCACTAGGAGAACCTAGCGCATAGACCACTTTCCTGAGCCTGTTTCTCTGTAGGCTGCTCTCATTGTAAAACGCACTGTTGAATCACTCCCACATTGCTGTGCTGTTATTGTGGTACCAGGGCAAAAATATTTGGCAGGCATTTCAAAGTAAATGCTTCAGATGGAATGACGGCAGCTGAGGAGCAAAATGCCAAGATTAAGGAAAGTGTATGCTCTGCTATGCAGGGAAGTTTTTCTGGAAGACATACTAAAAAGAAGTTGAGTCAAATTTTAACATAATTGCTAGTGACCTTTACTGGAAATAAGACAGCAGTGGTCAATACTTGATGAGCAGTACTGAAAGGGTTGTTCAGAACATTAAAATATGTAAACAAGAATAAAAATTCCCCATCTTAATGAAACAGGGGTTTTAATTCATCAATACTCTAAAGAATACACATTCCACTAGGGAATTCTACTTTAGTAATATAAATTCCTCACAAAAAGATTGCGGTGAGGCTCAGAGAAAAAACAGATATTTTGTGTTATTATAGTGGCACATTTACCTCACCAAAGCTTGGGCACCTTCAGCTTTTCCATTAGAAGTTGCTGTTTTCAGGGATTTTTTAGAACTTGGACATCAGAATTGGCTTCCAGCTATGACTTGGTAAATAAAAGCTCAGCCTGAGACCCACTTATAATGCCAAAGTTTAAAAAAATATTAGTTTGGACACCTTTAGTTATAGGAGAGCAAGAAAATAAAACTTTTCTGGTCTTGTACCATTTAAAAATACCTTTGGTTTACAAAGGCAATTTGTTAAGCAATTAGTCCAATTGCTCTAATCCCCTTCGGGGTACTAAAAAGCGAATGGCTGAGACACGAGACGTGAAAATGACTTTGCCATATGCAGTGACTCCTTTTCATAAAAATTATTAATCTGATCTTTTAATCTGCTTTGCACATACATACAGTGGAACTGTTCACCTGCTTATGCCAGCACGAGCAATTTTGACTTGCAGTGCAGACTGAAATGCGGTTTCTGCACCTCCAGGAGTCTGCAAAGTGGTTGGAGACTCTCCAGTGGGCACTCTGCGGTCTTGCATGCAAATGTGTGTATTTTCCATGGCTCCCAGTGCATCCCTCAGCAGTGCCCCTGGGAGCCTGCTGTTTGCATACCATGGGGGATAACAATTCTGTTTTGGTTTTCTAAATGCAAGGTTTGACTTTTGATTTGTTTATGCATTTAAATAGAAAAAGAAAAAAACACCAAAAGAAAAAAGTAATACGGGTGTGCTAAGATGTCCCACACTGTAATCCATCCGTGTATTGAGCTAAGAAAGTGCAATTTCTCCTATAGCTTTTACTTTTTCCTCTGACTTCTATGTTCACCTGAACTTCTGATAGAGCTGTCTTTCCTGCAGAATATCACTGAAGCCTGTCTTCCCCCCCCCCCCAGCACTATAAGCACTGAAGACTTCCCTGGGGCCCTGGGCAATGGGGCGAGTGGTGGGCAGCGAGCCCCTGTGCTCCAGAATGGGTGGGAGCCCTGCAGTGCTCCCCGGCTCAGCCCACTGCTGGAGCCCCCATCCCACCATGGTCATTGCCATTGCCATAGCCAGCTGTCCTACACCTGCCAAATTGCTATTTGTCACAACATTTTTCTTCTGATTCACCTGGCACATTATTCTTCTGTTCATCATCTTCTGCCTTGAACACTTGTTTATTGCTGCTATAGTTCTACCCAGGTGTTCCCGCACGAAAATATGGACACGTGCACCACATTATGTATGCAGAGTAAATCCAATGCTTCTGGGAAGCAGCAAATGCTTCCCTTACAGTCTGCAGATACTTAGTAAGTTCAACACCTCTGGACAAGTCCAACTGGCTGTATATGTGCAAATCTATATTGCAGAGTATGTGCTGTAGACCTAAAGCTTTTTGGAAGCACTGCAAATAGCATGCAAGTGCTGTGTCATTGATACATGCATGCACCGTAAGTCCATCCAGCTTTTTTCCAGAAACTGCATAGCTCTAATGAATGTCTCATAACCATGTGGTAGAATTTCTCCGTGCGTGCACATCAGATGGATCTGAAGTTTCTGGGTACGCAGAAATAGCTATGTGTTGCTTGTAATACATGGAGAAGCACCTGAAGAACACAGAATAGTCTCAAAATCTGGCTGCATACAATAGCTGAGTGGAAAAGAAGCATTTCAGACCCAGCATGCAGAGTAGCCCTCAATCTGCAAAGCTCTGCATAGCTCCAGCCTTCGGATCTGATTTCTTTTCATCTTCCAAATGCTGCTAATAGTTCTGCCATGCCGTCCTCCTCAAACCTCTGCTTTTATCTGCAGCAGGGCCCCAAGTTGGCCAGGACTTGGAGGCAGAATTGCCCCACTGTTTCTGGAAAGTGAGTGTACCAAAAGATACTGAAAGGCTTCCAATTTCTAAAGCAAGATTTTATTAGAATACAAACTCATAAACTAGAACAAGGCATCTCTTTAAATTGAGTTAGCTGAGACTACTGGGTGAAGTAGACTGCATGAAATCGTTTGAATACAAATCTCCTCCCTCCCCATCGCATCCTTTCCTACACTCCCGCTCTATAGTCCTGTGATTCTTAGTGGCTTCCTGGGTTTGAACAACCACTGCCATCTCCTCTGTCTCTCAGATAAAGCTTCCATCTTTCCAGCACCTTTCGGTCTTGGCTTGGTTCTGTTGTTGGAAGCAACTCCCCTGCTCCCCTCAGGAGCCTCCTGCTTCATGTGGCAGGCTCCCAGCTTGTTTCACTGACTTCCCACCATTTTTTCACCCAGCCACAGTCAGCAATGTTTTTCTCCCACACACAATTACTTTTGGGGTGGGAAAAATTTCCTGGTTCCTCAGAAGGGTGATGGCTGCTGCAGCAAACAGGACAACATAAACTCTTACCCCTCTGTTTCTCCCATAAAAACAGACAAGCTCTGAGCAGACAAATCACACCGCTCTGCTGCCAGCCCCAGCATCTTCCCCGCTCTCATCTTCTGCCATGCCACCTCCCCCCCGCAAGACATACCTTCCTGTTCCTGTGAATCACATGAAAACCCTCCTCAGTAAAAACCTCCTTGAAAATGCTCTTTCTCAAGGAAACCCATCAGAGAGATTAGTGGGGAAAAAATTTGCATGTGAGGTAGGGATTAGGCTGGTGGGTGGAATCAAGACTGCTTTGGGATCCCATCCAGTTCTGCCATTCCGGGAAGAGCCACAGATATGCAGTGTGGCCTCAGATGAACAGAAATATTTAGGAAGTTGTCAAGTATCATTGCATATGCCAAAAACACAGGTCACGGCAAGTGAAAGTTGGTAGTACAGGAAAAAATGAACCCTTGGAGCCAAGTGAGAGTAGATGTGTTTAGTTTGTTTATCCTACTTGTTCTAGGTTCAAGTTCTCACTTCTTCAAAACATCAAAAGATATGAGAGCTAAATGAGAAGCAGTGCCATCCACACTGAGCCACAGCACCTGGGAGAGCAGGTAGGACACTCTGATATGTTCTGACTGTTCAGTGCAATCAGACCAGAAAAAGAATTATATTTCTGGCACTTATAACCACTGGGGTTGGGATACACCTCACTTGTTTGTAGCTATTGGAAAACTGGCTGAATGATGTGGGCTGGTTCATCATTCTTCTACATCTGAAGTGTCATGGTCATATGCATTGGTCACAGAGAATGATCCTTAGACTGCACACCCTCTGACTGCAATTTTGTGAGCTTTCTCCCATCCCGAACACTTAATGTGTGTTCCAAACAATTCATCCTCTGTCCACTGTGCACTTTGTAGCCCAGAAGAGCTCACACTTCCTGGGATTCAGCTGACACGTAGCAAGAAAATAAACCAACAAGAAGAGGAGTGCAAGGTGAGGAAAAGAACAGCAGACAAGTATGTTAGCTCAAAGGATTTTTTTTTTAAAGTGTTGCTGTAATTTCAACACCCGCACCACAGTGCTGAGGATGAAATAGGTATGGGATTTAATGGCTGGGCTACAAGCTCTGGGAAACTACAAATTCTGGTAAATCCAGATTTCTAATACAAACAGAATTATTTCAAGGTCTTCAGCTCCATCATTTCAGCTTTAGACCCACTCAAACAGGAGAGAAAAAAGAGGTGTCCATTTGAGCAATACTGAAATCAGTTCAGTCCAGTCAAGTTACTTAGTATGCAACATCTTATTCTATAAATATAATTTATGCTGGCAAATGATTACAAAAGGTGTAAGCTGTGCAACTGGTCAATTTTTTTGCATACTGAGTGTCCTGCAGATACATTGGAGGTAGACACCTTCACTACTTCCCTATGCTTTTCTTATGTTTCTTTATAAATTAATGCATGCATCTGAAAATCCCAGGATTTGTTTCGATTCCAGAGAGGAATCCAGAGCCTGAACTTCCTTTTGTTCTCCAAAATGCATTGCATTACTCAGTCCTCTGCTCCCCAGTTATCCTGAAGGAATGTCCTTTCCTTTCCTGTGTGAGGTAGGTGATGCATTATAGCCAGAGGAAGGCAAAAAAATGGATCTAGAGAATGTTGAAATACAGCCACAAAATTGGGCATGTATGTTTTCCAGTCTGAAAAAACTCACTTCAAGGGTGATAGCTGAGATGCCCTGATACCAGTTTTCGTCTCAACCAGAAAGTATGTTAAATCTATTGGGCAGCTGATAAAAAGTCAGTTTTATGGGTGTCTGTTAAAATTGTTCACCTGGTAAAGCTGGTACAGTCTTAAGTATTGGCCTTTGCTTCGATAAAATAACTACTCAGTTAAGGTTAATCACATTTGATGGGCTTGAAAATCCTTACAGCTTTTCTGTATGCAATGCCCCTGCCCATCTTTTTCTGGGCCTGCGAAGGCAGGTGGAATGAAAGCAGTGGACGAACAGGAAAACCATCAGGCTACAAGGTAAAACAGAAAAGTCTGAAAGAGCAAAGGATATATTCATGTTGTTTTGAAGGCAAATGGTCTGTCGACCTGTAGAAAAGCCCAGGTGGTAGAACAGCTAAGTGTAGTTCCTAGGGAATTCCTGGTTTAGTGTGTGTATCCGGAGGAATGCTCTTACCTAAGCAAACCACTGGAGGAATGAACTGCTGCACAAATAGTGTGCAGTTACCTGCATTGCACCTCTCCACACTTACCAGCCTGGCTCAGAGGGAACTCCTTCCACATTTTGATTGTGGGCTATTCTAAGAGCCCCTCACCAGGAAAAAAATCCTATACCCTTACTGACCCCTCCCCAAAGCTGTGGGTCCTCCTTAGCGCCTAATGTGCCATTTTCTGCTGCCTGCCTATCTGTCTTTTTCTCCTTACTAAGAAGAATGTGCCAACACACAGATTAGGAGCAGCTTGTCAGTGTGGGGAAGTGATCCCAGGGGCTATGAGCATCACCAGCAAAGTCCTTTTCTGGGATCAGGCCAGCGCTTGAGTCACTGCCCTCATTTGTCCTCCTTACTTAAAGCCACTGTCAAAGTTTCCACCTCCTTTCACAGAGATGTGGCCAGCTCTTTGGAAAGGGATGGGCAGAGGCAGCGCAAGCTGCTGGTAGCACTTTGCTTCTTCAGGCCCCTAAAAAGTTCTCCAGAGGTGTTAAAACTTTATAAACCCAGAGGAGAAAAGGACTAGGAGGAGAGCCAAGAGGATGATTTTGTCCCACTCCAGAGGATGGTTTGCTAACATGGACAGGACCTGTCAGAGGGCTGCCAGCAGGGACTTATCACAAACCATTTTGTTACGTAGCACACACAAAGGAGCCAAATACAGAGAAGTGCCAAACACTTGAAATCACATTTGATGTCGCAAGGAGCTGGAGATGCTCTAAAGCTCCCACAATCTAGCCTAAGCAAATCTGTCCTTCAGAAACAGAGGGTTTCTTCTAAACACTTATTTTCAGGAGAATCAGAAGCAACCATTCCCTTTTCATCTTCCCCTGAGCTTTTCCTTATTTTTCCGTAGAAGTAAACTTTGGCTTTTCCCCTCTTGTGTGAGCGTAGCTATCTCATGTGACCACTGACTGTTTCTTCAAATCTCCATTTTCTCAGATTCTCCATTTTGTGTATATTCTGCAAATTCAGAGACTGTTTCTGCCTTGAGTGCCCTGAGGCACTCTGTATTATCCAAAGTACCTCACAGCTGCAAACATTTAGGTTACCAACATTTACCCACTGAAAAAGCAGAAATTTTATTTCAAGGTCAAGGCATAATATTCCAGCCCTGGCAGAAATCTAAAGACTTTGCAAAATATGAAAATACCATAGAAAAAAAGAGTGGACAGGCTCCCAGCCCTCCTGCAGTCAGCACTGGAAGTCCCAGGCATGTGGCTGGGGCCACAAACACTTCTTTCAGAGAGGCTTTCATCCCCAGCCACCAGTGGCTGAAGGTACGCTAGAGAAAATGGCAGTCCATCAAGATGTTTGGGACAGGACTCATCTCGCCTGATTTAAAGGCCACTTAAAAGACAGGTAGTTAGTTTAACTTAAGCAATCAATGGATCTTGGGAAAAGAGAGGGTGAATCCAGAGCTCCAAGTTCCTCTCTGCTGATGGACCCGACTCTAGGAGCTCAGGGATGTTGCCTAATAGTACGTGGCCAAAGTTATGTGAGATGAATCCTACCCTAAGACATTTTCTCCCAGAGTTCCTGTGTCTGTTGATTCTTTCTACTTAAATTCATCACAGCAAATTAAGATCATAATCCTACAGTAAGCTCAAGTAAATGAATTCCTCTGCCCACAAACCCCTTCTGGCTTCCCTAGGGTTCTGGATTAGTTTCTGAAGGTTGTTGCCATGTTTGGCCGGTCTGTGTCTTAAGGCCTTTCAATAGAGGGATCCTCTTTATTTATATGCTACCTGGCTTTCCTGTCGTATCCTTAGCACCATCTTCTTGACACTGGTTTAGCATAGTGTTGGGTTTAATATTATTACTATAAAAGGGAAGAGTATAAAAAGCTGTATCTGTCATTTACTAGAGTGAGTAAAGCTGAAATTTGTTGGACTGACCTGGAATTTTTCCCTTCTTGCAAAGCAACATTTTCATTAAAAAAGTGATAGAGCTCAACTAATCCCAGCAATAAAATGGTTGCTATTGAATGCCCTGGTAGCTTTTGAAACAAGAAAACCTCTTTCTGTGTTCACTGCAAAAGATTAAGAGACTGTCAAGTTTAAAAAGTTGTTGGCTCTGCTTAACACTTGCTAAGCACAGTATAGACTGTTTTATCCATTTATACTCCCACTTGTCTCCTTCATGTGTCTTATATAATAATTTCCAAAGTCAGAAACAAAAAAAATAAAAAGGCATCAGCTAAGATAAAATGGCACAAGATTAAAAACTCTTAGCAGCCGTAGAACCTGGCGAGAAAGAACAAAGAGGTTTAAAAAACATCATATTTTATAGCATTAGAATGCCACACATTAAATATAGATTTTGCTGCTGATTATATTGTTACGCATTCCATTGTTCCCATGCCATTGGCCTTCAGGACTTTATTACTTATGTAATTCCAAGATCTGACACAGCTAGACTGAAATGCATCTGATCTTAATGAATGGCATCAGATGAAAAAAAGTGGATTTTAGGAGGAAAAAAAAAACATTTTAATTTTACTGCGAGTCCATTGATTCGTGACAGATGTTACCATTCCCATTTAATTATTCTTGATTCATTTTCCCAATAAAAATATAGATAAATGTCAAAGTATTTGAAGTCATCCAGATAAAGAGTTCATTTAAACTAGTTGTCTTTATTCTTTTTCCTCTTTTTTTTGCAGATTTTCCATATTAAGGGAAACATAATTCAGAGTGGTAAACAAAATCTTACCTCTATACATTAAAGGTCTCAAGCAATACAGCATATGTTTATTAATCAAGGGCTAGGAAAGCACGGGGCTGTGGGAAGAGGAGAGGGTAATTCAGTAGGAAGTGTTCTATAGTGAGTGCTGCCATGAAACTTGAGCACGGTACTGTGTCAACAGAAGCACCCCAAACTGACATTTCATTACCACTGTTTATTCAGAGCTACAGAGATGAACATACTTAAAAGGCATTATTTAAAAGAAAAACATATCCAAATCCCAGCAAACTGACAATTTAAACTAAATATGTAAAATTTGACTCATTTTTTTCCTCACCATGGAATATGAGCACGTACCTTACCCCTTTTGGATAAAGGGCTGATAAAGAATGTGTCTCACTTTCTCAGCCTACCTGTGCCACTAGAGAGAAAACTCTGTCCTACAAATATCCAGACAATAAGCTGTAATGCTTTCAAGGAAGAAATCTAAGGATAATCATTTTTATCCTGTTTATTTTGAAGTACTATCATTATTATTTTATTTAAAAATCTAGTACTTCTTTTTCTTGCTTTTCCTTTATGGTTTTTTTTACAGAAAACATATTTTACCACACTCTTCATTATAAAGACTGCAATTGTGATCACATACCTGAATAATAGAGATTCAGTGTTTTAGAAGCATGAGACATAGATAAGAAAAATCTCATTGCAATGAGACTACATGTAGATGATTTTTCTTATATGATTCAGAAGATGTTTAATTAATTTAAAATAAGAAAATTCTTTAAATAAGCAAGTTTTTAGTTCCTCCTGATCCTTGGAAACCTAGCAACATTTTTCTGTGGTCCACAGGCAGATGCCTGTTGTATCTGAGGCATTTGAAGCACTCTGAAAGAGACTGATCTGGGATTGGAGGAAGATAACTGAATATAGGCACTCAACACAGGTGTGCAAACTGTCAGCCTGAAAATGGTCATCCCTCACCATTTACTTTGCTGACTACTTTATACTGTCCATGGTATACCAGATTTCCAGTCTATTCTCTCCTTTATTTGTGCTTGCCATTGAAATTAAACTTTCACTGATGCGTGTGGTTTGGATTTAAGAATAAAACTGCTCATATGGCAGAGCACAGTCTCAGAGCCGGTAGCTGCGGCAGAGCCCTTACAGCCCTCTCGCTGTGCAGGGCAGGGAGAACCTGGGTGACCAGCCAGCTCCAAGGCTCCTGATTTGGAGCCTGACTCCTGCAGAGGATAAGGAGTTGCTGTATGGCCAGGGAGTACCTCAACCACTGCTGCTGTAACCCAAGTGGGAGATAGGAGCCTTCAAAACAAATTGTGCAAGTACATGAATGGTAAATGAATTACTACTCCGTTTCAAGACATCCTGATGGCTTTTCACATTATGTTGGTGAGCCCTGTTAGCTCTGAGCTCTTCTATCCATTTCTCATTGGAGCAACCTGTGCAAGTAGTGACTGGCCTGGCAGTGCCCCAAGGGATGCCAGCTTTGGACCTATAAAGTCTGCAGTGAAACCGTGCAATTCCATGACTGGTGCTTATCAAGTGTAATATTTTACTCTGTATAGTCTTGCTGTCCACCTGAAAAACTTCTAGTAGGGTATACTGAGATTCTTTAAAATGCGGCCTCAGATCCTGATTATGTGCCTGTTCTAACTAACTTATTCAAGCTGTCCCATGGATTTTGTGTTCCTGAGTTTCCTTTGATGTGGTACGCTGTAATTTGTACTACACTGCCTGTCTTTTTTAAACATGATGCTTAATCATGTTTCATTCTCAGAGTCTTGATTTCGTTATGGATCAAAAAATTGGGTGCAGATTTTTTTTTATTTCCTACTAAAGATGTCTCCATATATATGTAGCAGGTGAACTTTGTGTTGTTACATAAAATATTTCTTTGTACAAATAAAACTCTGTGTTTGGAAAAGACATTTCTCTTTGGAATCTTCTCTACAGAAATGTATTTTGCTGTTCTGCAAAAACACCAACAGCTGAGGAACATGACAGATCACTTGGCATTCTTACAGTTGACTTTGCCCTGCACCACATATTTCTATTGCTGAAAGAAAGATGCAGTGTTACACCTTCAAAATCCCTATTATTGTAATTAAGAAGGTCAGCCTTCTCAACATGTCCCCATGCTGTTGTGCTGACAGGAATGCAAATAAATTAACCATTGAAGGCTTCAGTCTTAATGCAAGCAAAATGTGGAAAGCAGAAAAAAAAAAAAAAAAAGGAGGAAAAATAACTACACATCTCTGGACTCCTGGGAAAGCTGGGTTGAAATACACAGCATGAAAAAAATACGGCTGTGCTATCTCGCTATGGTGCATGTCAGCTGGAGCCCAGAACTGCTTTGGGGAGGTGCCTCTTGGGTACAATCTAAGCTTATTCTTAAGCTCTCCTCAGGGAATTCCTCCTATAGCTCTTCAGGGTAAAAAAGCCCATTTTTACCCATGACGGGGCACAGCCTCTCTCCAGTGCAGAGAATTGGTGTGGAAGGAGAGCGTGCCCTGGTTCTGCCTCCTGCCACCCACTCCACGCCCCTGCGCTCCAGGAGAGCAAGAAAATGATAAAATGCCCCTGTGTAGCACCTGAGCATTTTTCTAGCTTGGCAAATAGCCCCGTTCCTCAGTTCTTGTTGCACTTTTCCTGCTGCACACGCACTACATGAGAAACAGTGTGCTCCTGCACTGTCTTGCAGAGTGAACCAACCATTTCCCTCCAAAACAAAACCTGTGCCCAGTCTGGGGACAGCTCAGTCCAGCAGCTGCTCCCAGAAGCAGTGTGGGTGACACTGCTCTAGCTTCAGCCCTCTGTCTTTTACGGTCCTTCAGCACTATGCCAGGAGGCTTTCCATCTCTAGACACCTTCTAGTACCCTCCTGTCATGTCCCAGAACACGAAACACTTGCCCTCATGTTTCTGGTGTAAAAGAACCACTGAGCTGCAACACAACCTTCATATTATTGCAGGCATGTTGAACTAAATAATTATATTTCAGGATCATGGGGCCATCATATTGGCCACAAAGGAGACCGAAGGGAATGACCTGTGTAGTAGGAAGGTAGCATGAGACCAGTTTTCATGCAGTAATTTCCATGCTGCTTGCATTGTGCCTGCTGAGCTGAAAATCTAAGCACCCATCTCCTTGAGGTCACATGGAACGTACACACTGTCCCAAGTGCCCAGCTCCTCTGAGCAGCCTTACCCAGCAGGCTTGCTCAGAGCATGCCTACCATCACCCCAAAGCAATGAATTCAGTGCAAGACACACCAGCCGCGCCCAGATGAATGTAGCATTGCTGTGGTCTTTGTATCATGGCTAATGGATAGAGCAATCATGCAGGAAGAGAGAGATTGAGATAAAAATTCCTCCTTGGCCTGGGGGTTCAAAGCTAGTCTTCCAAAAAGACTGACATAAATTACAGAATAGGGTACCTGCCACCTCCCCTTCCCCTTATTAAGTAGTAATTGGATGAATAAGAAATTAATAATCCTGAACACAGACCCTAGGATTACCGGTCCGCCTGAATGCTTGTTACATTACAGTATCCTGCTCCCTCATAATTGTTCTTCTTCTAGCTTCATGAGCATTGAGAGTGCTTAGGTATCAAATCTTAGGAAGACAACTTCTCATTTGGCAACCTCACACAAACTTCCAGAGAATGGGGGGAAATGAGATCTGGACTGATGTTTTAGACTCAGGTACCTGACAGCCATCAATCTTGAATTTCAGGCTCTTAAAAGCTTTTGGAATCTCACTTTGTATAACCTTAGGGAAGTAAGGAGGGCACAGTTCCTGTATTTCCTTCCCTGAATGTAAAGATTGCATTTATGCATGGCTTTTCTGTGAGGTACAGCAGGCAGGAGGAGGGACAGGAGAGCATCTGTGACCCTGGCTGCTACTTCAGTATAACCTGGAGCCAAAGCACAGCTTGGCCCCAAATTAATCCATGGGTTACTTTTTTTCTGAAGAAAATAATTGCATTCAAGCATGGTTTTTCCTGTAGATGCAAAAGAAGACCAAAATCTGTGGTTTGGTTGCACATTTTTCCTGGTGTAACTCTAAGAAAAGCAAAGAAGTCTGTGAGATGGACAGACATTCAGTTAATAAAGATGTGCATGAATTGCTTGCTAATGGATATAACACTGAATTCACAGGCATCCTCAGTTGCTAATGGAACCTGAAAGTTGTCAGGAAGATGTTGCAGTTCCATTTGGCATAACACACACCCTTCTCATGCTGACAGCTCTGCAAAGTTACATTTTTAAAAACATATTTTCTTAATGCATTTTTTGGCTAACCCAGTTGTTCCCATTACCTCTGAAATGTTTTAGTCTAATTCACATTAACTGGCTTACTGAGATACCAATAACATTCTTTTTATCCAGGATCAATTGACCAGACTTACAGAACTACTGGTATTTAAAGTTCAAGCCCTTTCCTGACTGCTGTAGGGGTCTGAATTTCTCATTTATCTGGCTCATTAAGAATATTCCGTCATCTATGCACATAATAGGCAAATAGCTTTAATATTTCCCAGAATGACCTCTTTTCTTTTCCCCTGTTAAAGCTGATGGTACCGATAGAGAGCAAGGAGCAGTGGCTCCTAAGCTGGGAACCAAGGGCACACAGGCAGACCTCAGACTTTCTCAAAAATCTTTTCCATGGTGTGAACATTTCAAATGAATACACTGTGAAAGTTTAAGCTAAATATACTTGAAGCTGAAGTGCTGACTGCCTTATGGCAGATCACCAGTGGTTCACCCTGTTTTAGCAGTCATTGCTACAGACTCAACCAAAAGAGGATTTCTGGGGTCTCACAAACTTCATGGCAGATCTGGAGAGAGGATTTCCAGGCAGATATATCCACAAAGCCACAGATTAATATACAATAACAGGGATATAAAGAAGATGCATATAGGTTGCATGGGGATAGAGTCCTGAAATGAGATGTGCAAGAGATGGTTTATGCACACAGTCCCTTTACGATGTGGAAAAGATTTCGGTTAAAGCTTTCCAGAGAAAATTTAACAGAACTATCAAAATGTTCCATCACAATATCCAGCACTGCCAGAACCAAATATCTTTGTGATTTATTTTCCTGGAATTTAGTTTAATATCTTTTATTTCTCTAAGAATTTCTGATAGAAAAGTTCTAATGATGTTGAAGCTGCATTTTAAATTAAATGATTTATTTCATTTGTTTTAATTGCTTTATGTCACAATCAAAATATTTTATTAAAAAATTCCCAGAAGATCATTAGCTATGTGGAGAATGATCATTATTTTTCACAAAATCAAAATTAAATCAAAATTTGATATTTCAAAATCCTCTGTAAAAATGTATCCCTGGCCTCTGTAGATCCCTCCTTTCTGTGTGAGTTCTATATTTTCCATCATGCAGGGTAGCAAGGTAAATGATCTAGTGGTGGAAAGACACTACAAAATCAATCTATCTGTGATTACATTCAACCAGTATCTCCAGCATAACACAGCATTATTATTTTGTGATAATCTAGTCACCACAAAATTAAAGTCATGGTAGTGGATTTTGCCATTGAGTTCACTAAACTGATCGGCTGAATTTTTCTCAGGGAACCCTTTTCATGCTTGTTATGGGTTTGTGTGGTGCAGTTTTCTTTGGTAGTGGGGGAGGAGGCTGCAGAGGTGGCTCCTGTGAGAAGCTGCTAGAAGCCCCCCCGGTTCCAAGTCGGCCCCGCCTCTGGCCCAGGCC
>VYZV01034917.1:80441-103901 GCA_013401275.1 Pandion haliaetus | reverse complement strand
TTGGTGAAGGACTGTCTCCCGTGGGAGGGACCCCACAGTGGAGTAGGGGATGAGTGAGGAATCTTCCCCCTGAGGAAAGAAGTGGCAACTACAATGTGTGGCGAGCTGACTCAACCCCCATCCCCTGTTCCCCTGTGCCGCCGGGTGGAGGAGGTAGAAAGAACTGGGAATGGAGCTGAGCCGGGAAGGCGGGAGGGGTGGGGGGAGGTGTTCTGATGTTTGGTTTTCCTTCCTAATACCCTTGTTTTGATTTGATTTGTAGTAAATGAAATGGATTTTGTTTCCTCCCCAAGTTGAGCCTGTCTTTTGCCTGTGACCATCTGTGGGGAGTGATCCCTCCCAGTCCTTGTCTCGACCCACGAGCCTGCCTTTGGATTTTCTCCTCATCCCAACGTGGCCAGGGGCGGGGGTGTGGAGTGAGTGAGAGGCTTCGTGGTGCTTTGTTACCGGCTGGGCTGAACCCGAAACCACGACAATGCTTCTCTGAAAGACCCTAGAACAACACTCTCTAAATGTATCTTTTTCTGGTTTCATTTATAATTTTTTTGTGCTAATATAGATATAGAGACTGCAGTGGAGATGTCCCTCGTACATCATCTTGAGTTTAAAGCAAATAATGTTTCTTATTCCCAGTAATCTAATAGACATATCTATAACCCAGTTGCTGTATCAGATTGACGCAGATGACTGCAAGATTCTCTCAGACTGTTGCCAAATGCCAACAAAGCGCAAGTTTAAAAGATGTTTGAAAAGAGGCGTTTTTAAGATAAATCACCTGAAAATCTCCTAATTCAATTCCCTTAGTTCTTCTAGTCACCACTGTATGTTTACTGCATAAGAATAATCACACTAATGTACAAAAATATCTTTCATTTGGGAATTCAAGTTTTTGGTGAAGACATTAGGGTTAAAACATTAAGATATACAGTGCCTTCCTACACATAAATGAATTCAAGAAGCCTTACAGATTCAAAACATAAAATATTCATCTCTCCAATCATTTTGGAGAGGAATTTGCAGTAAATGCCAACAATGACTGTTCTGTGTTATCCAGTTCTGCTTCAAATGGGCTTCCCTGTCCTCTGACTGCCTTACGCCACAGCTGCCAGCATGCCAACTTATCCAAATCCTTCATACGTACAAGGAAGTCAAGACTAGCACCACATACCAATAAGAATGTGACCGCAAATTTGCCTCCATAAACACAAATGCTTTCACTATTGTATTTCCAAATCTTCCAGAAAACACATATGCTCTGGTGGGATATGGCACAGAAAGACTTGGGTGGATTTTTATGTTTTGGCAGAAGCTGGGGCAGGCTATAGAATATTAGCTTTACTCTGGGAACTTGGGGATAGCTATTGGGCTGTAGGCTATCCCACAGTCACTTCTCTTCTGCCAAAATGCATATACTCATTTAGTGGATAGCACCTTTTCTTCCAGCATTGGACGTGAATTTAGTAACGATCAAATGCACCGAGCTGGCAGCTCTGGAAAATTTCTAATAAAAGAACTATACCCAAAAGGATGTTTATAACCTTAGTCTTTTGCTCTCAGGGGGCTTTGAGGTTGGGATTTCTTTTATTGGGGTGGTGGTTTTTGGGTAGTCGTCATTCTTGTTTCAAACCATATGAAGTTTTGAACCACTAGACAGGCAGGCAAGGGTCTCCTCTGCAGGACTCTGTGTGTGTGTGTGTGTGTGTGTGTATGTGTGATGGTGAGGGTCAGAGGGGACCCTCCTCAGGAGAGAAATAAGACTTTCAGATGTAATTTCTGAACAGGTGGATCATCACTCTTGACACCTTCAAGGTCCTGCAGCCTTGAAAGCCCCACTGACTTCAATGGAAGCATTGCCCAAACCTCTCATGCTGCCTGAACAGTTCATGATGTAGTGCAATAAGGCAACAGCAGTCCCTCCACTCAGCTTGCTTCAGCTCCTCTTTTCCCTGTCTACCACTCTTGTCCTTCGTATAAGATGCATTTCTTCCCTCACCCACTCTTTCCCTCAGTTTTACTTTTCCCTCTATCACCTCACTTCCTTTCTAAAATTATTTCTGACATTCATTAGCATTTATTATTCTTATATTCTCTTCTCTAACTAGTAATATCTTGAGTTAACTGCAAGAAACTTGTAATACCTTCCACTGCAGATTTTATGCTTCTCTTTCAGATGTAGTGTTATGATGGGATGTGCTTACCTCCTAAAAGAGCTCCTCCCAGACAGCAGCTTGATGACCTGGTACATTTTTCTTTATACTCCTTCTCCACTAATCTGTAAACTTTATCTTGTTTTAAATATGGTGCACCCCCCATTGAACTTTCTCATGTCTGAACCTGGTTTTCATCAGTACAAACACTGTTGATCATGGTGTGTTTTTAAATTGCAGGCGCAAGGACTGCAGAACAGGGACCACTTCAACTCAACAGCCTGGTGTCATTCTGGAGGGAGGGAAAGCTGTTCTGGTGACAGGGACTATGCAGCTCAAATATAATAGCTCAAGAGGGAAGATACAGCCCTCCCATCCCTGGTTTGCTGCATTGGAATAAAGATTCAGACATGAATGAGCAAAAGAAGAAAAAAGAAGTTTGTCGTATTTGCTTTTTTCCTATGCAAAGTATAATTTGCTTTCTGAGGCTCAAGGTTCAAGATAATTTTTGTATTTCCATAATGATCACCTGACTGTTCTGGGGAAAAACACCCCTAAATGAAAAATTGTCCTTTGTTGCAAAGTTATACAGTGCCGTGGAGGTCTTAACAACTGTGGAATCCTTCATTCCTCATCACACCATCTCAGCAATGTAAGGGAGCAGGAGCCCCTCTCCACAGCTGGCTTCATTGTTTGGCTCTATGCTGCCAGTTTTGACTGGCTTTACAGCTACATGGACTCAAACCAAGGAGCAGTCTCCCCGACCTCTTACCTCTTATGCTGGGTTTTGCTCTAATGTTCAGGCACAGATCTTATGATTTTGCACTTGTTTTTCATGGAATTTGAACTGTTCTTGCCAACCTCTAAATTAGTCCTTGTTCACACCAGAAAAGAACAATTTGTGCTGATGGTGGCACCAATGCAAGTCCCAGCAGAGCCATGTTTGTTCCCTGTGGACTTTGTCCGAGTGGGAGTGATAAGAGAGGACCCTTTTGCTGCCAGCCTGGCAGCACAGCATGGCTGCTCCAGTAGCAGGCCCTGAGCAGACCAGCCCTCTCTTCCCCTGGTTCAGCAGCACCTACTTATCCACACAGACCCCAAACAGCACAGGAGGAAGTTCAGAACATGGCCCACAGAGCTGTCTCCTGTAGCAAAGGGTGGTGACCAAGGACATTTTTAAAAAAAAAAATCGAACTTAGAAAACATCTGTGCCTCTCTTCTGTCCAGGTTTATTTTTCCAATACTTCACATACCACAAATAGTTCAGTATGACTCCTCCATCAGAACAGAAGAAAAGAAAAATAAAAACATGCAGTATTTCATTAAAAAGAATATTTTTATTGATGTGACACATTTGATCAAACAGTCTGTATCCCCCCCACCACCACCACCTCCCATCCCCTTTCTACACCTCATCTTTCTGTTTCTCTCTCTTTTTTAAAAAACACTTTGCTGTCCTGTTGGGCTGCTCAGCTTCTCATCCTCTTGCTGCGTCTGGGCTGTTTGGCTGCCCTCAGAGCATCATATGACTTCAGTTAGCTTGGGGGGCTCCAGCTGTGCTCTTAAATGTCATGGACAGAGGTAAAAAAAGAGGAGAGGGTTAAGAGAATCAAATACATTATTTCTTTTAAATCCATTTCTTTTAAATCCTCTTGCAGAAGATGTAAATCACATGCTTGGCAGGCAGATTTGGGGATGTCACATGGGGGTTTGTTTGGTTTTTCGTTGATTATATCCCCAAACATTTGCTGTTTCTTACATTTTTTTTCCCCTTGTTTGTCTTACTCATTCCTCATTTATTTCTATTTAAGTCCAAGGGGTCAGAACCTAGGATAAAATTTTGACAGTTCCTGCAGCTAATACAAGAGCTTTCTCATCCAAGCTATTTGGGAACCTATTTGGGATTGCTTACCATTGAAATACATCCTGGCCCTCTTCTCTGTTGGCCCGTAAAGTACAGCTCCTTGCCCCTGATTGACAGAAACCACAACTCAGGGCAAATTGCCAGTCTGCAAAGCACCACAGCATGCAATTATCTCAAAATACATTCAGATATCCAACAGAACTTGAAGTCAGAGTGCCTAAAGAAATCTGAACTCAAGTTCATTAATTAACCTATGAGCAAGAAGGTCAAGGCATCATCTCCTGATGACGCTCCTCACTGGTTTACCTAGGGCAGTGAAATGGGGGTCCATCATCTAGTCAGTTGAAGAGTACTTATAAACTACCTGACACATGTCTTCCTCAGGACTACTTGCTCTTGCAGAGTTGGTTCCCTCTGGGGGAGAATGGGTTGAAAATTCCTCCAATTTTCAGAGGACAACAGTCAGGAGAAGTTCCTCAGATGTGGGGAAGTGAGAAGGACTGATCAGCAAGTAAATTTTAGCAAAATGAAACACTCAAAGGAAAAATGGAAGGTCTTGTACCCCTGTCCTCCTCCTCCCAGGGCTTCTCCAGAACTAACATTGCCATTTGGGAAGAAACGACAACCATGTGACCCCTTTCTTGTACAAGCCCCCCATCCCAATCAAAAGCAAATGAATGGGAAAAGGAAGGGGCATTTTCTGCACATCTTTCCCTCAAGCTGGAAGAGATGCTATGGGTGCTTTGTAGGGAGAAGCTCACAGTGCTGTGGAGACATCAGCTGTCCAACTCTCAACTTCCCTTGACCTGAGTGCCCTTCGCTGTCCCCAAGCAGTGCCATCATCACAGCAAGGAGGACAAGATGACCTCTAGGTCATCTGTTCATCTAGAACTAGATGACCTCCAGAGGTCCATTCCAGCCTCAGCCATTCTGTGACCATTGGCCATGGGTCTGAAACCTCTCCCCTCACCTGGGACCCTGCAGCAGGCTGATGGCCACTGAGACTGCAGGAGTTTGCTATGCTGATGCCCCACAGACAACCCAGACCTCCCACACTGTGTCATGGAAAATGTTGGTTTTCATATACTAGACACCTTTGAGGAAAAAAAATCAACTTCGTTGAGCAAAAGTTGAAAATTTTTAAACAAAAGCTCAAACTTCTTTCTTTTTGAAACTGTGAAATTCTTCAAATAGGAAAAGCTAAGATGAAGCTGAAGAAAAAAATTTCATGAGGGTTTACTTTGACAAGTTTGCCATAAAAAGATTTGGCATTTGACATCTGGGTCCAATTATGCTTCAGTCAGGTTGTGCCTGAATGGTAAAGAAAGGTATGGGGAAAAATTGCTTAAGTATCTTTTTGCAAGTTTATCAATAGATGAAAAAAACACTTGGGTTTTAGTCGAGATATTAATATATAGCTATTTTGGCTAATAATTTTGTTACTCTTTAAATACAAGTCAGATTCAATGGTCCAGGCTGTAGCTTATTTGGGAGTACATCATAGCACATTCAGCTGCAGTCAGTAGCTTTATCTCAGCCTCTAAGATTAAGTTCCTGGGTGATTGATAGACTCTGCTGCTTCTTTGGGCCTTTCTGGGCATGGTTTTGCTATACTGTGTAAAGTGGACATTGATATTTGATGTAACAACATGCTTGTATTTAATTTAATATCTGTGTGCCCGTAACTGTGGTTTAAAGGGTGAGAGTGGAAGGATGGAGGGTTATGTATGCACGTGCACAATCCTGGGATCATCTGATCCATGTTTATTTCAATAGAAACAACCAGGTTCTGATCTCACTGCAGCCATAGAGACGTTTACCATTGACTTCAAAAGAATAGAATAGGAAACTTTACATACAGCAGCTCCCAAATCGCTGCAGCCATTTTCCTGCTACGGTGACTGCTCAAAGAGCACTGCTGAAAAACCTTCTAATTTTTGCAAGTAGATTCTCCAGTTTTCAGCAAACTCACAGAGAGCAATTCCACACCATGAAAGGGAACATGTTAGCTGTCACTATTGTATTATCTTTATTCATAACTGTTGTTTGATATATATGTAATGAAATTAGAAAGACAGCACATGTGTTCACCACCTGAGCAGATGAAAACATCATTGTGAAAGGGTAAGATGTTAAAATATGTTTCTCTGCAGTTCCAAGGTGCAGCCCTGCATCTGTTAAATATTTACTTTTATAAAACTAACTTAGGAGACATTTGAGTTTCTGAGACCAGGAAAGGGTCTATGAACAGAAGACTGCAAAATGGATGTGGTTTTCCTAAGAAAACAAGATTTGAAATCTTGGGAAAAGAAACCACACTCCTTTTAGCAATTGCTTTAAAAATTTATCTGATTTCATAAGCTCAAGGGAGCTTTGTTAAAGTCCATAAAGAGAAACCTGAAAAACAAGCGAGAATTTAAATGCAACATCTGAAATATTCAGTGCTATGTTGCATAAGCATTTGCTGTTTCTTCCTCTCCCTGCATTTCTGTGTCTCTTTCCATACCACGTTCCTGTCATAAGAAGAACCAAAAAGGAGAGAGCAACAAAACATAGAAACAAAAGTACATGAACTTATTAGTTTCCTTCTCATGTGACCTCCAAAAGAAATTTGCTTTCCCTTACCTATCCAGCATCAGAGAGAACAAAACGAAACTTTCATCTGCAAATGCCTGGTGGCTCAGGGAAGGGAAACTTCATGAAAGACTTGCTGGAATATGTTCCCAGGCTCAGCAATGTGGCTACACCAGCCAGGGACAATTGTCATTGCTTCTTTCATGCCAGTAGTTATGGCAGTTCACACCAGCAGAGCATCTGCCCAAACATATTTAAGTCTGTTAATACAGCTGGTTTAGTGCAATCCCACTAGTATTGGTGCAAACAGGTGATTTATACTAGTGGAGTTTGTTCTCTTACATGATAAAAATCTCACCTCCGCACACAGGAATAAGCACAGGGAAGGATGGCAGGTGGGGTAACCCCAATACCCCTTTCAGGGACATGAGCACCAACCCAGATGCTCCCAGGGCTGTCCTGGGGAACCCTCAGCCCCACTGCCCAGGGAACACTCCAGAGTGGATCTCTGAGCATCTTTTGGACTGATGGGGTCCCTGCTTGTGGAGCTATGAGATTTATTATGGGATGCAGGCAAAGGCATTTGGGGACTGTATAAGATTTATTATGGGATGGTTAGGGGAGAAAACAAAGGCAGGGCAAGGGGAGATCAAGGTAGTTTGGGTCATGACCAAGCTTGAGAAAATAGAGGCATAAGAGTATAAAAAAAGCTGGTTGCGTGTAAGTAGTTTGCTGATCAGTACGCTTGTCTGGCCATGCCCCGCACCTGAACAGCACAGTCTGTCCTATCTTCCTATGCAATTCTTTTCTACCCATTTCCTGGGTGAGGAACTGTCTCCTCTGTGTGCACATGTGTGTATGGGGGTTTGAACGCAGCCAAAGGGCTGGGACCAGGGGTCAGAGACTGCTGTGTTCATGGTGCAGCACCTGCTGCAACTGCAGCTTCATACACATTTTGAAGATTAGCTGGCCTGGACTATTTCCCATCAGGAGGAACACTTTCCCACTCAGGCCCTGAGATGTAAGGCACTGCTGCCATTAGTCAGATGAGTTTAGAGCCATCCATACCCTGTGCTTCTCTGCAGCCACCAAGAATGGCTTTGTGAAATGCCACCACTTCACTTCCCCCATCCCAGGCTCCGTCTGTCAAACTCTCTTTAGACTGGGGCAAATGAAAAATCACACTTCTGAAGTGAGTGGAGGTGAGGTGAGCATCAGACTCTTTTCACTCAGAAACCATCAGTGCTAGGGAATTAAACAGGACGAAGAGGCAGACACATAAAAAGTCATGTTCCTAAGATCTTATGAGGCTCAAGCAAGTCAGGATATCAACATCACCTACAGGAGAGCAAGGCACAGGAATGTATATGTATTCTGCATTGAACTAGACTTCCAAAGCTGCCTGGCAGTATCATGCCCATCACAAGAAACAGACACCTGCAGGACTGTGCGTGAGTTTTGAGAATGCCTGCATTGAGTATAGACCTCTCTAGTGGTGGTGTGTTATGGATTTAGCTCTCATTCCATCCATTTTGTTCAGTTTATGAAGACAAAGAAATATCCTCACTTTTCCTCAATCATATTATCAATGGTCATAGCATTTTGCTGAATGTATGTTAAAAAAAAGCATGATCACTGATAAATTCAACATAATTTTTGTAAATACATTCCAAATAACTCTACAAAAATTTATTTTTGAAAACTAGATTATATATTGTTGTTTTTAAATTATTTTAACTTCCTCTGCCAAGTAACAACACTTGGGATAGGAAGACAAGAGCTCTATAGTCCTTGGGGGGCAATTTAATTTGCTATTTAAAACATAGTTTAAGTTTCTGCTGAAGAAAATTGGCAGCAGGCAAAGGTCACTTGGCTTGTCCAGAATCATATTTAACATATTTTTTTCCTTGAGAATAACCACACGTTTTGCTTCTTCAGTGACCTTCTTCCTGTCTTCCTTGTTTTTAGAAGATCTGTTAAGTAGATTATTTTCTAGTGAAAGGTTATGTTTTCAGAAGTACGTATCTCCATGTTCTGTGCCTGAACTTCTCCAGGCTTTGTTTATGATAGTATGCTTGTTTGAATGAATAACTCTGATGAAAGCCAGTGTTATGAACCCAGTTAGGATTTCATGAACTTCACCTTAATATCCTCATGCAAATCTTCTCTTCCCTGATCCATGCCTAGATTTGAGTCCCCTTGTTTATGACTCTTTTTCTATTGTAGCCACATCTTGTCTGCTATTTCCTACATACCAGAGATCTCAACTGTGCTACACCAACCTAAATCCATGACCCAACAGCAGCAAGTTACTCCAGCAGGGAACCCTGGGTCATTCCTTAGCCTCGGGGAGACTAAATTCTTCCTCAAATGCCATGGGATGTGGCAGAAGTGCACCTACCACTCTTCCAAATTACAAAATTATACTGGTCTGTGGGTAAGAGCTTTGCCTGTGGCTGTTCTGTGATCCCAGGAACACCTGTGGGATGTATGTATAATGGAAAGATCAGCGACAATTTCTCCAAGAAGACAGCAGTAGAGGAGAGGTGCACAGATTAGTAGTTAACAAATCATTCATCAAAATGCATTGGATGGCCTATATTTATGCATAGGTAAGAGACACAGATCAGCCTGATAGAAATTCTGCCTGGCACACAGGGGAATCAGAGCATCCTTGTGATAATGGGCCACCCAGATCCATCTAGCACTTGTAGGGCTCTGCCATAGAAATGCTCTGTTCTGGTTGGGCTAACCTGTATTCGTTTTTCAGAGAAAAGACATCTCCTTCACAATAGCAGATGTTTCTTCAGGTGAAGGAAGATGTAATAAATTCCTTGAAAGTTCACTGAATCTCCAGGGAATTCAAGAAAGCAGAGTATGCTTTTTTTTTTTTTATTAACTGAATGTAAAAGATGTGCTTAAATTGAGGCAAAGACATTTCCTCACACAGCAAACCCACGTAGGACTTAACTGTTAGCCTTCAAAACCAAAGTGAGATGCAAAGGGCTCAAGGCAATATGACACACTGTCATCCAAGCAGTAACAGGAAAGGACCCTGCATTCAGCTGTTTCTCACTCTAAAAATTGTGGAAGAAATCACTCTGGCAGCATGTCCCCAACTTCCCTGATACTCAGATTCCCTTTACTAAGGGTGGCCTTGTCTTTATTTATAGCAGGAGCTGCCTATAGCCTACAGCCAGGTTCCTTCTGTCATGTGCTCCTGGAAGTTGGTCCCCACTGCCCTGTTCATAGACTCACACTCCACTGAGACAAAGACCAGAAGAAGTCATTAAATCATACACTGTGGTATTTCAGATGCACTTGCAGGAAGTCCAACAGCTACCAAGGTTTCCAGCTCAGTCTGAAAATACCAGGAGATGGAGAATTCACCATTCCCCTTGATAATGTGACCCTATATTTACTCTTCTTCCCTTAAAAAATTGTGTGTCTCACTTCTGGTTTAATTCAACTAACTTCAGCATCCAGCCTGTCCTTGTTATCCTCTCTGCACTGCAGGGAAGAGCCCTGTAACACTCTTCATTTGCTCCCCATGAAAAAAATTGCACCATTGGGTTATCATTGTTCTCACCTGGGAAAGATCTGCCAGGGTGACACTGGTGTCAGCTGACAAGGGCAGTCCATCTGAGCAGAGCTTCCATGAGGTTATCTGTATGCCCATCACCATCAAAATTTAAACCTTTAAATCATATATTCTGCATTTCTTTACTTCTTTTTTTTAAATCTCTGACACTACCATTCAGCTCTTCAGCTGGTCTGAAACACAGCAGGTCGGTGTATGTATGTCCTTTTATACCAGGTGAGGAACTGGCCCATGGATTCTCACCCTCTTCGTTTCTCATGCTGTAGTACCTGTGTTCACAAACTATGAATGCTCCTAAGAGGCCTTCGAGCATCATCTCGTATGATTCAGGTGATTAAAAATAATTGCCTTTTACACTATTTAACCCTTAAGCATTACCCCATGTCCCTTCTTTAGAGGCGCTCTGAACAGTGGCAGCAAGAAAACAAGTAACACATGGTTTTGCTCTGCTGATCCAAATGGAAATTGATTTATGGCTCGTATGTATGGGCAAGGCACCTTGAAACTCCCCTGATGGCTGCAGTGGACTAAAATCTTGATCTGACTTGAGTTCCTCATACTCAGCTGGAGGGTTAGGCTGCAGAGCTCATTCAGATCCTCATGCTGGATTCCCTCCAAACCCGGTCAACCTCTCCGTTTAGGGCTGGGCTGCAGCTGCAAACAGAATGTGCATCTGCACAGGCCTCTCTGAAAATAGTCGTCTTTGTTGTGACTAAGATATTTAGATCTTTTTTCAGTAGCACCCTTATTTGATTGACTGATGTGCCTGCAAGTTATTTCTGAATTTGGGTTATTTCTATTTCTGATGTAAGATTCTAGATGCTGTGTAATTGCTAAGCCCACTCTTTTATTTGATAATACTTTTTAGTCTAAAATTAGGAGAAAACTGTTTTGTTGTGTAAAGTCCGTATTTGTGTCAGAAATATTGATGGTCACAACCAGACTAAGGGCGTCTTCCTCGTGTATTAAATTACATTGCTTAGAAGCATAACAAGTCAACATCATGCCCTCCTGCACTGTCACTTAGAGATCTTTTTTAGGTCCCTTCTTCCTTTCCTGCTAGAAAAACACAGGGCTGTTCAGTAACTCTTTCCATCTCAGGCTCACAAAAAGAAGAAGGGATGATGTGAATTTGCCCATGTTGTTTCAATTGATTGCTTGATCAGCTCTGCTAAAATTGGTCAGATGTTTTGCATTCTGATTAGAAATGGCTGACATGCAGGATTCAACAGTGAAATACAAAATTAACTACAAAGTCATGTAAAAATCATTGTGTATCAGTAAATATATGCAATTTGAACAACAATTCATGGAAGCTCCTGAGGAAACCTTGATAATTAAAGGTTAATGATGTAGGAAGATAAGTGGTATCTACTATTGGAGAGCTCCTGAAATCATGGAGGACTGTGTGTGGACCTGTGTGCATGTGCATGTGTGCACCCATTCATGAAACTTCTAAATGGTTATAAAGCCAGTTTAAATGGGCCTGCTTTAATTGGAAAAGAAAAGCTGGAAGGATCAGCCTAAAAAATTACCCTCAACCACATGAACTGACTAATCAAAATAATGTGCTGCATGAGCCTGAAAGTTGGAAAAAAATAAAAATAAACCTCTGGGTTTACACACAGCTCTTTTTGGCACTCAAAACATATCTCAGAGAAGCTACCTTTCACTCAAACACAGGTGCTGTGTTAATAATTACTGTGCTTTCACACAAATAATTTGGAACCAAGAGCGATTCAACTTTTAAGGAGTAATTTGTGTTCTACATGTCAGAGCTTTGTAGTATATTTGATAGTAAAAACCATGTAGATGGTTTTTACATTCCACCTTATCTATATTCTTGCAAGGATTACCAAGCATCCTCCTAAAGTAAAGGTAAACATTTTGCTTTGTGTACACTGGGTTTATGTTGGAGTTGTGCTTTTAGCTGTTGCTGTAGAAACAGATGCTAAGATGTGGCAAATTTACAATGCTTTGAAAAATGAGTCTTCACACACATCCAGTGAGGAGTTTGGAGTTGGTTATCTAAAGCCTCCAAAGCTCCCATCTGTGCTAGGCACACTCCAGCCACATGGATTGAGTTAGGCACTTGCTGTAACTATTCTTCATGCTCTCAGTGGCTTTTGTGGCATCATATGCTCATCCCGAAACCCCAAAGCCAAGGGCAAGGACAGGGGCTGGAAAATGACAATTCCATAAGCTATATTAAGTAGAAACATCAGTGTAAGTATTTTTTCCATTAAATAGATCATTACCTTTCTTGATACTTCTTTTCAAATCATTTTTAGGAGGTTAATTCTGGAAGGTGTATTAAAGCTAGTTTTGAACTGCAGTAGTTCTTTCTTTTTCTTTTCATTAATGACACTGGACGAACATTTTTTGTATCGGACTTGCAGTAATGCTACAAGGAGTAGTGTCTTTGTGAGATGTACTGTTCAAATTAATCATAATTTCCTGCTGCAAACATCTTGCAGTATAACAAGATAAAAAAGGAGCCAAATATGGAAAGCCATTAGTGTAACAATAGGCACATATACAGTTAGTTCCTTTTCTTACTCTCAAAACAAGTCACAGACACAGAAAGCAGCGCAAGAGAAAAAAAACTTGAGTAAGCAGAAATTTCATTTTGTGTTGTAAACAAATAGAAAGCTCTAGGCAAAGTTAGAGGAAATACTATAGTTTTGTTTCATTTGTGTCTGTTCCTGAAAACATAAAGTTGTATCCACTGTATCCAGCAACATCTCAAACAAACTATTATGAGTTGACTTATTTCTTTTGGGCAAGGCAATGGGATCTGAAGTGTGCAGTAAATGACTATACAAGGTTTCATTCATGAAGCAGCAACTAACTCCTTAAGCCTAAGGTACTTCAATTAAGGAAAGCTAAACTTCTTAATATGAACTACATCACAAGCTCCAGTACCGTGCATAATAGATCAACATGGCACACAGTAATTAGAACCTTGTCTAAATGATGACAAGAGGTTATAGGATCTATTTCAGTCTCCAGTCCCATAGAGGAAATCATTATAAGATATTCTTTTACTCTTACTTTTCCAAAGGCATTTTTTTCCCAGCAGTATCAGATGTTTATGTTACCATTTTTTTTGTGGTCTTACTTCACCAATTTTCATACCATTTAATGATCAAACAGAAAATTCGCTTTTATCAACTTATAAATTTAAACATATCCCACATAAAATGCAGACAAGCAACACCAGCATAGTAATTATCTGGAAAAAAAAAAAAAGGAATAGGACTTTTTAACATTCCTTGCACCCTGCTAGGAACAAAAATAGCTTTCATACAAATCTGTGAGTGAAGTAATAAAATCTGATGGGGTGGGGGTGGGGAGCTTGTTCTGCAGCAAGACAGACTCTATTGAATTGGAACATGGTGAAAAACATACTCATCAAGAGCAAAGGAGATTAGAAGCATCTTTCACATTGACCAAGCCAGCCTACATCCAGCCATAATAAATGTTTCAGTAGCAGAGGCTGACCATAATAAGTATTTTTGCAGGCTTAATGCCAAACCTGAAACAGGGTTCTGTAGGACTTTATCCAATTTCTTAATTTAAAAATGCAGTATTCATTTAAAAATATATTTTTAGCTGTAGCAGTACAGCTTTGTTGCACTGAACTGTTTTTTCTAACTTTCCTAAATGCTTGATAAACTTCCAGGTTTATTAAAACAATTTTACAGAAGGATGAAATTACTGTAAATCTCCCTCCAGCTCCTTGCTAGAAGTTGCTTTAGTGTAGGTCGTCTACTTTGTGAAGTTCTACTCCAATAAGTTGTTTGTTGGTTAAAAATGTAAGGTCTGACCATACCATTAATCTTTCAGCAGAGCTCCCTCTCTTCTGCTTCAGGGCACAACATGGAGAGACCCTGACGACACTGTGGCCCCATAGTATGGCCTAACCATTGTCTTCCCACTCCTCTTTGCTTCCACACTGAGCTCCTTGAGGAGCTCCTTGTTCAGCCTGGAGCAGAGATGGCTTCAGGGGTCCTAACAGCAGTCCCCAGTGCCTACAGGGAGGTCATCAGGGTGATAGAGACAGGCTCTTCACAGCAGTGCATGGTGGGGAGACACAGCAGATAAGACTCAAAACATGAGAGTTTCAGCCGGGATGTTAGGAGAAAATTTTTCCCCTTAAGGACAGTCAGGCAGAGGCACCGATTGCCCAGAGAGGTGGTGGAGTCTCCATCCTTGGAGGTTTTCAAGCCCCTACGGGATGAAGCCCTGAGCAGCCTGGTGTAACCTCAGAGCTGACCTGCTGTGAGCAGGAGGTTGCAGCAGAAACATCCTGAGCTCCCTCCCAGCCTGAGCTATCCTGTGACCCTGTGAGAACATCAGTGTAGCCTAGCAGAGAAAGCAGCTTTCCTTCCTGTGACTTTGCATCTTCTGTGTTGTCAGAAAGGGCCTCCACAGCTTTTGAAAATCTCAGGGGTTTGTAGCTGCTATGTGAACACTTAAAATTTATCTGCCCTTATATAAAAGCTTGTTAAGCTGAGTACTATGCAAAAGATTGCAAACACTTCTGGACGAGGTGATTTAGCACAAAATGCAGTCAAGACTATGGCTTCTCCTGAAAGCTACCTCAGCAAAAAAAAATGCATGAGAATGAAGAACGCTTAACAGTGAATGAATAAATGCAACCGTAAAGTGGAATTTCTGGGTTTCCCATCACAGGTGAATTTGCATGTGATACTGAGCTGGAGAAGGTGGCTCATTGACACTTCTTCCCCAGCCTGTCTCTGGCTAGCAAAACACCAGACACAGGTCCAAATCAGTTTTTCTTCAGTCATGCTGTGACAAAAACTGAGGAGCAGGCCCATGGCATGCAGAGCGCTTTGGAGTTCTCTGGATCTCCACTCTGACTAAATGGAAAGTGGCTCCTTTCTGTTAAAACAAGGGACAGCTTGTCACTATCTGCATTATATTCACTCTCTTTCTTGGTTATTATCTCAGACTCTGCTTTACACCACAGTACCTGAGCATCCTCACAAGCAGGAGATACTTCATGAGTAAATCCCAGCAGTGATTTTGAGAGATTTATGATCTTTCCAAGTACCCACTTGCACTCTGTTCTGCTCAGGAAACTTAAAAAAGCCATGGTTTTGGTCTGGGTTTTTTTTTTAATGTTGATAATCTGTAGGTTTGTGACTAGCTGAGACAATGTCTTTTCAGATAGACATTAGAGTTACTCTAAGTTTTTATGAATATGTTTTCCTAACAGGTAAAAAGAGATGTTATGCAATAATAAAACACGTTTTACAAAGAATACATTATTTTCAACCTTTTAAAGTAGTAATATTTTATTTTAAAGTGGAAATATGCATCCCTGAGAACTCTAAGGACAAATTTTGTCCAATAATAATGAAAATGGGAATGGATATTACTGACTTATTCTGTGGAAAAGTCTTCAGGAAGTATTGAAAAATCTCTATAGAGAAGGGCTCTGTGAGTTTTACTTGCAGAGCTGTTGCCTGAGGTAGCTCCCTGCGGCATGGAGCACACTTCTTTGGCTATATGGAGAATTTAGACTTCTAGTGAGTGGTTCATCAGGGATTTAAAATTTAAGGACTAGTTAAGCTGTCAACATCTCCTCAAAACCCTTCGATTTCTACAGTGGTTACTGTGATATCATTATGTACTTTGGAGGGTCTAGCTGCCTTGCATCACTCTGCTGATGCATCCTAGACTGAAGATGAGGATGTCGTTGAGCTCCCTCAGCCAAATCTGGTCAGGAACTACTAGGCACCATGACATTGAGAAGGAGTGAACTGGGCCACACTGCCAGAGATGTGATCACATTAGAGGGAGCAGCCTCTGGCATCTGAGGGCCATGGCAACATCAGCTAAGAAGAATTTAAGCTGCCACGCAACCACTGTTTGGTACCATAGGCTTCAGGCAAAGCAGCCAGGACACACAGGTTAACCTGGACCTGCTGCCAAATGTAGGGAACAGCCTTTCTGAGGTTGCATTTTCCATGATCTTCCTCTGTTTCTCTCCAGTAGAAGTCATTCATACCAAGGCTAATGGTTAATGCCTTACCCATCAACCCCAAAGTTCATATGAAAACTTGCTGAATCAATAGCCCGTACCATCTCTGTTTATGGGACTGCTCTGTCTAGAGAAGAGGCCACTGGTGACACCCACCAGCAACTATACCCAGATCCTTGACTTTTTTGAGGACTCCCTGTTCTGGCGCTTTCTGACCAGTGACACCATCATTTACAGCTATACAATACAAATTGATTTAAAAAGAACAGTGGTGAGGTAACACCCTAACTGAGTGTTGCTGTTTCTCTGTGTGGATAGGAATGACTGCACACAATGCCTTTCAGAGGGTAAGAAGTACCCCAGTGCTTGCTTTTCCAAGACACTGAACCTAACTATAGGAAACCTGGTAGATTTGGGGTAAGAAAACCAATACAGGACATGGTTCTTAGCTGAGTAATGATATATAAATAGCTTTCTGGGGGCTTAATGTAAGCTTTGTTGTAAGACTGCACAGCAAAGCCAGTAAGTGGCAGGAACAGATGAATACTTAAGAAACAAAGATCCTGCTCTCATCCTTATGTCCCTAATCATGAATGCCCCAAAGAAAACAAAAATACCTAAATGCTGCATGTAGCACAGTGCCTTAGACCACGGGTTTTTTTTGGAAATTGTCTTTAAGGAGTCAGGGTGTCTTCTTCAGTTTTTACTGTATTAAAAGATGACCTTTTACATAATACTGCAACAGCAATCAAAACTAAATTATTCCATTACCTCAACGCTTGCAAGTCCTTACGCTTATAAGGAGCTAAAATATTACTTGAACCCAGTGAAAACATGTTAAAAAGGAGTAATTCTCATGACAGAAAAACTGATCCATTCACATTATGCAGCCACAGTGGTATCATCTAATGGTACCTTTGCATTTAGGTGACTTCTGTGCCTATGATCTCTAAATGAATGACCATCTTTTTATAGACTTCACTTGTGAAGGACCTGCTTTTGTCCACAGTTTTCAGTTCCTCGTAAGTGAACCGAAATGTCTCAGGAGATCTCCCCCAGCATATCACCTGGTGTAATTTGAAGTAGGCCCGAAACTATCAGGAAAACAGCTAACCAGCCCCAGTAGTCAACAGACATTAGGTACTGCATTAGAATGGGCTCTGAAGAATAAGTCACCCCTAATTCCTGAGGACTGTGTTGTAATCCATCTGTCTGAGTCAAATCTCAGAGATGCTGTCATAAGAGTCTTTTGTAGTACTGGGCTCTCCTTCGAGACAAACACAGTCATTTGCTGTCCTAAATTTTCCACCCTGTGTATCGCTGTGAAAGTACTAGTTACGGTGAGTGGAGATTAGCACCAACCTGGACACTTAAATCACACTTGTGTTCTGGGCTCCTAGTCTGACCCATGTAGAGAAAGACACAGGTCCTTGAAAGCCTCCAGAGGGAAAATCTGTTTGTAGAATCAAGTGCTTAAACACAGGTTCATCAGGTAACTAAAATAGAGGTGGTAATGAAGCAATGACATTAGTTGGCCTATAACCCACCCCAGGTTTCCTACTCAGTAATCTGGAAGTGTATTTAGTTTTCACACCATCAAATTCTATGCTTTCAGTCAGAAGAACCCAACAATCAGTGTGAAGAGTGGCTTTTTCCACCCTCCTAGATGAGTTTGTGGCTTTGTTAACTTTACCAAGTTCAGTAGGATAAGATTTCCAATAAAAAGAGTATTTCATGGCTCTAGAAAATCAGAATTACAACAATATGACAAATAAAACTAACTGTATCTTTTGACAAGACAAAAATTAGCCTGTATCATATCTGCACATTAACATCTCAATGTATTGCTATCTTCATAAATGTTTTTAAGGTCTCTTAAGGGTTCAAATAGCACAATGTATCAGTGTGGAACTACTTAAATATGTTTATTTTATGTTTCACACAAATTTTATATCATCTTAAAAAAGACTGAAAGATGCTGCGTGCAACCACTGAAATAGTTCAAGCTCAGTTCTTTGTCTGCAAAATGAGCACAAGTGGATTTGCCTTTCTTGAAGGTCTGTGAGAAAAAGAGGCAGAATACAAGATGTTATTTGCTGATACCAACAATCAGTTATTATTCCTGCTGGCATACTCAGGCTTTTCTCTGCGGTGGAGCGATGCTGAAGTGCTGCTGACTGAAGATGCAAACACAGCCCAAGTGCCTAGAACATTGGTTCTGTAATTTGGCTTTCCCTATAGCAAATCCCTTTCCATTTACAGGGCTAGTTGCAATGCAAGGGTGCAGATGCCCCTGCTCCCTTCAGTGACACTCAGTGTGCAGCTCCCCGAGGTATGGCTATTCATAGCTCTCCATGCTGTTCACTGCAGAGTCCTGACGATGATGCATTGATTGCTGTGAGGAAAACTGACAATTTAAAGCAAAACCACAGACAGACACAGACACATAGACACATGTGGGTGGCGGTGACATGGACAGGAACAGACTTCTCAGGATTCAAAGCTGGTGACAGACTTCAAAGGCTCAGTCTCTCACTGAATCATCAATAACAGTGCACATACTGAAGCCTTTATTTAGCTGTTTTGGTGAAAGAATTAGCTCTTGCTTGATAACCATCTAAGATGCTAAACCCGTCCTAAGTAGTATTTTTGTATTCTAAAGCAATTTAAGTGTGCGTGTTTGCATGTGTTTCTCTCCAAAATATCTCTTTGGCTGCTGAAGGCTGTCTACCACTTATTAACTGTGGTTTTGAAAGTGCTGTTAGGCACAGTCCTGAGCTGGCAGCACTGATGAATTGTTCCCACGAAGAGACTATTCCCCAAAGGTGAATTCCTCAGGGATTTTCCCAGAGACCATAGGAAGCATATATGCATCTATAGCCCCCCTGGGGAACCCATTGTAACCCCCTAAGACCCCAGCCGTCTCTGGCAGGAGCATGCAGGGAGCAGCTAGGTCCATTTCATGCCACTTGGTGTGACTTGGAGTGCCTCAAAGAGCAAGGACATGATCTGCAGCCATGCCCTGCTGCTGCTTTCAGGGCCTGTCTCTTGGTATGCTCACACATGCTGCAAACGACAGCAGCTCTGCCAAGGTCTTGAATACAGAATTTGGAAAGATTTCATTTGTGGCACTGCCCCTTCCCATGCAAGAATCCTTTTTCTATCTGTGAAACCTTAATGATTTAGAGAAGTTTCTTTTATTTGCATGTTTCCTTTGAGAGGTTTTATATCTTTCTTTCATTGACTAATTAAGTTAAATGCCATGTTGCTATTGTGGAAATCTCTCTCTCTTTTTCTTTCCAAAAACAGCATCCCAGCTTCTACAATTTCCAAAAATTGCAGCCTCCACCACAGCCATCACTTGACTCTTTTATGCTCTTGGAATCGAGATGAGTTTTCTTTTGAACCTGGAATAAGAAAAGGCAAAAGGTACTGTTTAGGACTTTCCTACAATAAGCTCATACTGTTCAGTTCCCGTTTTATGGAGAGCGCCAGGGTGCAGGGCTGAATCGTGACCTGTGATACATGGGTGTGCAGAACTGCAGCTGTACTCTGCATCCATGCCTGGCCTCTCTCAGCTTTAGGGACAGATAAGCAGGACCTAGATAGTGTGTCCTGATGTTCAGGATCATGGTGTGACCAGACTGCAGTGAATGGGTGCAGCATTGCTACTTCTCACTGTACTGACCAGAAACATTTACTGCTGGAGTGGGCTGACAGCAATTTACTTCCATCTCTGCCTTCAGAAGAGCTAAAAACAAGTGATGAACTATTTCTTAGAAATGTGTCACCACATGAATACAGAAAAATCTGCTCAGATATTCATGGAAAGTTCAGTAAAAGTGCTTTGAATATGACTGACTCAAATCAGCATCTTCTTGTACCTGGAATACTCTCTACCCAGTGTTCAAATTCCTCAGAAATAGTGATGTGGAAAAGAAAATAAACAGGAAGGAAGAGAAGAAAAGAAGAAGAAAGGAAGGAAGGAAAGCTGACTTTGTCTTGAGGACATGTATGAAGCAAATGAATCTGAAGGAATAATGCTTAGAAAATATTAAAAAAAAAAATCATAGCATTGAAATGTAGTGAATTTCCTTTCCTCACTTTAATTATACATAACCAAGTCCTAAAGTGCTAGAGTTTACATAGACTACGATTAAGAAGCAAAATTATTGTGTGATCAGTCAAGCAGATACAAGGCAGTTCTCCCTGCATCTGGGTCACTCGTGGTTCCATGTATACACCCAATCTATAAGAGAGGACAAGATCATAAACTATAGTTGTATCATGACTTAGGAAACTAAAATGTGAAAGCAGAAGTTTGAAACAGTGTGAAATCCACTATAAATAGGTCCAAGTTTTCCTAAAGCAAATTTTCAGCTACAGATATGTAATGTGTTCTGAGTGCTAAATGTCTGCTAGCTTTTCTTAATGCTCAGACCAATCAGTTCTGTTAACAGCTGAATTTAGAGTTGAAAATCCTGAGAAAATGAGATAAATAATCTTGAGATGGAACAACTAAAACTGAATGATAGCATAATCAGGGATCTACATCCTACAGCTCTACATGTATCATATCTTCCTCTTCATTAATTAAGAGAAGTCAGATTTACAATGCATTCCCTTTTGCCAAAGTTTTTACCTGCCCAGGGGTTACTGTCTGAAAAAAAGATATCCTGTGAGCATGCAAAAATTCTTGTTTGGGCAATTTCATACCATTCTTACATGTCTTTTCCCTAATGCTGCAGCAGAGGTTGGCTACAGGGAAAGAGGACAGACCCATTTTGTTTTATGGTGGTTTCCTCATTACTTCCTTTGCCCTTTGTACATTTCAGTGCAGAATAGCAATCCCCAGAGTGTCTGAGGAGGTCCTCTCATCTAATTCCTTCCCATCTGACTTCTTTCTGGCTGCTATGGTTTAGCATTCCCCTTCACAGGCAAAGGTCAATTAAATGCAGTTTATGACCTCCTTTTGTCATTTTTAACATTTTGGGGTTTTTTAAGCCTTTGCTCTTTTCAGTCTTCTTCCCTCTACTTTTCCATTTTGTCTTTATGTCTAATCTCACCCATCATGCTAACTCGGATGTCATCAACTATCTGTGCAAGTTCTTGCATTACCAAGGGGGTCTCAGTTACCCACCCTTACATGCCACATTTACTACTCTTTCTTTGTTTACCAGGAAAATCCGTGACTTCCCCTGTGCTTGGCTCTTCTACTCAGCCTGGCTTCAATGCTCTTCATGCTCTGCTTCTTGGTGTTACCTTTGATTTGTTAGTTTTTTTCACAAACACCTATTGCTATCTCCAAATTTTCCCCAGCTCTGCTACAATCCTCATCCATGACTATCCTCTAGCCTGTTCTCTGTGTCTTCCAGAAACACTCTGTATCTTCTGGATCACTGCCTTCCTTCTTGCTATTGCTGTCAGGGCTTCCCTCACTGGCTATCCAGCCCTCAGGAACTGTCTTCTCTACCTCAGTAATGTTGTATTTCAAGCTATCTCTCACTCTAATATATTTATCTTGGGTGGATTCTCCCACCACCAATAAATATAGAGAAGTAAATGGCCAGATATTAATGTCATTTTGGTCAAAGCAGCAAGTATTTCCTGTATCTTGATGCAAAGGCAGTCCAGGGCTCTAACACAAGTTTACACCATTACTTTCTTCTCTCAACAGCTGAGGAGCAGTTTTCCAGTTCCAAGCAGAAAATGTGCGAAGTATGGCCTGTATGTACACCTAAGTATACATAATGCACGGGCCTCTGGGAAAGGCAGTTCAAAACTAACTCAGACCACCTCTACAGTCTTCTCCTAGAACTATCACACAATGAAATGTTTAGGGCTATGGCAGATTTTTATTAAGTACAATATCAAAGAATATAAACAAGAGATGGAAACTAGAGATTAAAAGCTCAGCTCGGAGAAGTTGTGCAATCAACTTGATAGAAAAAAAAAATTAAAATGAAGATCTTATTCACTTCAGTGCACAAAGTATGAGGAAGAACAAGACAGGTATTTCCTCAAATTATCAGAAATGTTGAAAGACTTTTCATCAGGTAAGGGTGAGGAAAAATAGAGCTTAGCACTTTGAGAGACCACACAGGTAGCTCTGTACAGTAACCTACCTCCTTGCCAGAAACAACCAACAGTGACAAAGGAATACAATGGCTGTATGCTGAAAATATTCAATAAAACCCCTATCTCATTGAAAGCAAAGGGGATTTTTTCTGTGGACCTATTGACAAAATATGTAATGACATGCTGAGGAAATTTTAACTCTTTCTGGCTATGTACTGCTCTAGCTCTTTTTTACTCTCTGGCTGGAATGTGTTAGGCTAATGAAGTGTGATAGAAGCTCTGTTTCATGTAGGGAAATGGAAGGAAGGCTTGAGCATATAGAGAACCAGCCCTTGAAGAACATTTACAAATTTTTGCTGGTACTGCAAGAAGCACTGGTTAAGTTAGGTTTAATTTTCTGAATGAGTCAAAATTCAGACAGTAAATATTTTACTCTAAATGGTATTTCCATTCTTATACTACTTCTAAGACCAGTGAGGTCCACTGTAACAAAAAATTATGCCCAAAGTTGCAAAGTCTCCATGTTTATTACCCTGTTCTCCATGTCCTCATGTACCTCTGATACCACCAGTGTGAACAGTCTTCCACCTGTCTGTGAGAAAAGTATACAAGATCAGATGCGTGAACTGGAGCTCAGACCAAAGAAGATCTAACAATTAGTATATATAAGGCACTTATAAATGCATTCATATCACATATTTGAAGTTCTTGTTCCATGAGGGTTACAGTGTAATGTAGACATGAAAGATGCCCACAGTTGGTACATCTGGACTGGTATTACTCCAGATGAGCATATGATCCACTGTTATGGGTTTGTGTGGCACGGTTTTCTTTGGTAGTGGGGGAGGGGGCTGCAGACGTGGCTCCTGTGAGAAGCTGCTAGAAGCTCCCCTGGCTCCAAAAAGTCGGACCAACCTCTGGCCCAGGCCGACCCCATCAGTGATGGTGGTAGCACCTCTGGGAGAACAGATTGAAGAAGGGGAACCAGCAGTGTGGGGGTTGGGAACATGAGAGGAACACCTCTGCAGATACCGAGGTCAGTGAAGAAGGAGGGGGAGCAGGGGCGCCTGAGGAGGCTGATGGTCCTGCAGCCCATGGTGAGATGGCAGGCTGTCCCCCTGCAGCCCAGGGAGGGGAGCGGGGAAGTGGAGGCCCCCCAAGATGGCCGTGACTCCATGGGAAA
>VYZV01034917.1:65465-80416 GCA_013401275.1 Pandion haliaetus | reverse complement strand
GTGAAGGACTGTCTCCCGTGGGAGGGACCCCACGGTGGAGCAGGGGACGAGTGAGGAATCTTCCCCCTGAGGAAAGGAGAGGCAGAGACAAGGTGTGGGGAGCTGACCTCAACCCCCATCCCCTGTTCCCCTGTGCCGCCGAGGGGAGGAGGGAGAAAGCACCGGGAATGGAGCTGAGCCGGGAAGGCGGGAGGGGTCGGGGGGAGGTGTTCTCAGGTTGGGTTTTCCTTCCTAATAACCCTGTTTTTTATTTGATTGGTAGTAAATGAAATGGATTTTGTTTCTTCCCCAAGTTGAGCCTGTCTTTTGCCCATGACCGTAAGTGGGGAGTGATCCCTCCTAGTCCTTGTCTCGACCCACGAGCCTGCCTTTGGATTTTCTCCTCATCCCAATGTGGCCAGGTGCGGGGGTGGGGAGTGAGCGAGTGGCTGCGTGGTGCTTTGTTACCAGCTGGGCTGAAACTGAAACCACGACATCCACTTGAAGAGCCTTGATTTCAGGCATTATTAAAAAGTAGGTAATTGCTTAGAGAATATCCATACGACTTATGAATTCTGGTTGCCGTTATGAAGACATTGTGTCTTTTAACAGGACTGTGTGAGGTCCACTATTTGCTGAACGTGTTTGTTACATGGGTCCACCAGGTCAGGTAAAAACAAATATTACTTTGACAACTTTGCTGTTAGTCAAAAAGACAATGCTGATGAAGCAATACTTTCAAGACATTCAGAAGATGGAGTAGAAAAAAACAAAACAAAACATGTCTCAGATTGCCACAAACAGGACTTTGGATAGAAGGCAGAGAGATGTGAATATTTCAATTGTAATGTAGGACTATTTCAGCCCACATGACTAAAATCTTGGAAGGGTTCATGCTTAAGTTGCTGAGAGCTGAGGAGATGAAAGGAAAGGTCAGATGCCACTTCTCCTATTGACCTGGGACAGCTGATTTGTACATCCCCATAGATGGGAAGGAGGAGCAAACAGGGAGCTTGAGTTAAGAAGAGTTACAAGAGGTGAAGGGAGTAAACAATATAGCCATGCACTTATCCAGAGATGTTGGAGACCACAGAGACGCAGTCTATGGGGACTGACTGTTTCAGGTTGGTGGGTATTTAGCAAGAAACAGCTTCACCATACGTGTGATGGCATGGCTTTAAATTTCAGTCAACATAACTTAAGCATGTAGTTAACTACTTCCCCAAACAGGGTTTAAAAAGTTATTTTTAAAATAAATGGGGAATTTACTAAATGCACCCACTCTTTTGAAAAATACACTCTACATTTCAATATTTTATCTTGACAAGAAAAATATCCGAGGGGTTTAAAGAAAATATTGGTCAACATCTGTGTATGTTCACTTTGTGTATTACTAAGCATCAGTCAGATCAATGTTGCTGTGCTAATGTCTGGAATTCACATTAAAGCGGTGTCAGGAAGCCTGGAGTTGGAACAATATTGATGGCAAATGGATATAGGTCATTTGGACCAGAAGACTCAGATTTGCCACGCTAGTAAAGCTAATGGAAATCAATAAGAGAGCAATTATAAAAAATTTTTAAGAACACTAGAAAAAAGGAAGAAAAGAGGAGTCTAAGCTGAAGTATGGATACTAAAAGTAAGCTTCATTTTTCTTACCACCACTTCTGACAACTTGGATTTTTTTTCAAGGCTTCACAAAAAGGAAAGTATTTACAAACGTCTGTTTTGATCTGTCTAGTATTGACTACAGTGGATTTCAGCTGTAGTGATTTCAGCAGGATTTGAAAACAACCCACAAAATAAGGTTCCCATTTTGTCTCAGAACTCATCCTCTTCATACCTCCTGATCATTTGATTCCTTTAGAAATGCCTTCCAATCTCCACATCACTTTTTGGTAAAAATCTGCTCATGCAGGATGCAGCAGCACAGGAGGCCCTGGTAGAGGGACACAGTGCCTAGCTATGTGATATGACAGCTCTGTACTGATGATAAAAAGCAGGTACGGGGGTGGTGGTAAAGAAACCAGGAACATGGAATCAGTCATCCTTTGGTGATTGGGTCAGTATAGACAACTGGTCTAGGCAAAAGCCTTAACTTTCAGATGGCTAATGTAGTTTAGATGACTACATACATAGCCTGTAATGAGGCAAAGCTTCCAGTGAACTGCGGAAGAACAGACCTCTCAACTCAGTCTCTTGAGGAGAGCAACAATAAATATGGTGAGCAAAATAGATTCAAAACATATACATCTTATCAGTCAAGCCAAACGCTTTCCTTTTCCAGTAAAAACAGAATTATGAGGTGGTGAAGCTATATTTGATAGTGGCTTTAGCAAACCATCTGTCAGACTTTCTCATAGAAAGAAAAAGCATGCTACACTGAAACTGTCCTTAGACATACATCCTGGAACTGGCATCCCAAGACGTCCTTTGTGTCTTTATAGAGCACCTATCTCAGCTTGGATTAGAGATGGCATTTTTACAAAGCTAAACTTAAGTGAAATGTATCCCACTGTGAAAAGCTTAAGCTAAGATAGTATAGCATTACTTAATTTAAAATATGATGTAGTAGATATATTGCAGTATTTGTATAATAGATGGACATAGTACTATAGTATTGCTGAAACATAGTTGTAAGACTGAACTAAACACGGTATGGACTTTGCTTATTTAGCTCAAAGCAAAATCTACTACTGCAGCAGCACATAATGAGCACTAGCATTATCTACAGCAAACCAGAACCCAGGTAACACAGAGTTAGTGACTGAAATTGCTGCAGGTTTGGACGATGTCCTCAACTGCAGTGCCCTGGTAGCCTGAATGCAGTCATGTTGTGCTAGCTGCACTGACATCACAGCTACCCTGTGCCAGCCTCCCATGTGGAGCTCTTAAAGCACACTAGTTGCACAGTCACCTTCCTCACTGTCAAAAGCAGAGAAGGCCATCTAGGAGATGTCTACACTAACCAGTCATGAGGACTAGTAGGAAAGGATCTGCAGAACAAAACACTTGTTGAGGACATAGCAGCCATATCATAGTGCCTTTACTTCAGATCACTTCTGGTCTGGTTCCATGAAGCAGAATCAGAGAATCATTTAGGTTAGAAAAGGCCTTTAAGATCATCAAGTCCAACCATCAATCATGCCCACTAAACCATGTCATGAAGTGCCTTGTCTACATGTTTTTGGAATACCTCCAGGGATGATGACTCAACCACTTCCATGGGCAGCCTGTCCCAATGTCTGACAATTCTTTCAGGAAAGAAATTTTTCCCAATATCCAATCTAAACCTCCCCTGCCACAACTTGAGGCCATTTCTCTCATTCTATCACCTGCCACCTGACAGAAGAGACCAGCACCCACCTCACTACAACCTCCTTTCAGGTAGTTGTAGAAAGCGAGAAGGTCTCCCCTCAGCCTCCTTTTCTCCAGGCTAAACAACCCCAGTTCCCTCAGCCGCTCCTCAGAAGACTTGTGCTCCAGGCCCCTCACCAGCTTCGTTGCCCTTCTCTGGACACGCTCCAGCACCTCAATGTCTTTCCTGTAGTGAGGAGCCCAAAACTGAACACAGTACTCAAGGTGCAGCCTCACCAGTGCCGAGTACAGGGGGATGATCAGTTCCCTGCTCCTGCTGGCCGCACTGTTTCTGATAAGTAACACCTATCTGCAGCTGAAGGACATTTGGAGCACAGGTTCTGGTTTAGCTTCACCCAAACCGAGTCAGGACTGCTCAGCAATGTGAAGCAAAAGATGGTGAAGGGGAAAAAACAGAACAGTAAACGGGGAAGTCAGAAGGGTGAATTCAACAGCTTACTTCTGGTCTGAACTGAAATGCTAATGTAGATGCACTGTTGTGCACAGTAAAGCATTAATACAAAGCAATTAGTGCAATGCAAGAGTTCTCCATTTCGCTGGGCAGCTCTTCCTGCAGCTGCAAGACATAGGGCTGTGGGTGAGGGACAGAGCCAGGGACTGCTCAAGCAAAGCAGCCAAGAGAGCAGTTGTACCCATGGCTAATGCCAAATTCTTTATTTTCATATGCATCTTCCTCTGACTTCAGTTCTTTGGCTTTATTGTATGATTTACATTAACTTATTGTAAGTATGACACAACCAAAATGTCCGAAGATTGTGATCAGGACAAAGACTGCTATGTACTCTCTTTACAGAGCTAAGTGTTATCCTGGCTGAGTGTAAGAATAAAAGCACTATCTGATTTTCCTGGGACAGGAGAAGAGACAGGTGTCTGTAAATTAGTAAATAATATCAATTTAACTTGGTGAAGGGGTGCTTGCTCCCATCATTTCAACTCATTCTTATAGGTTTTAAGGCAGAGATGAAAGATGGATGTGATAGAATACAAAGATCTTATAGCAAGCAAGCAATGCTGTTAACGTAAATGCAAGCTCCATTCTGGAACACAAAGATCTACCATAATTGTCAAGGTTACTTGAGAAGCTGCACATGCTCCAGTGCACAACAAAGGGCTTAAATGATTCACGTGGGGGCCAAAATAGCTCGAGACTGGAGGGGTGTCTTAGTTTACACCTAGAAGTTATTTTCCATCCAGCAGACACATCTGGGCAGCCTTTTGTAGCCATCTTAACAAAAGATGCTTTATGATAAAGCACATGCTAAAAGCAGAGTTTGTCCTGTCGTCTGCACGTACCAGCTGATGCAAAGACAAGTGGACAAACACTTTGCTATGTAAAAGGCAAGACAACACTGGTATTACTGAAGAAAGCATCTGCCAAACATTAACCAGGACTTTCAGAAACAGGCTGTATTTAACATCTCAGAACCTAATATGGATCATATAGCAGCCAATATACCATCAAAGATTCTAAACAAATAAATGTACAGCTTACCTGCAAAAAGACTTTCCTCTGGTTTTATTATCACTTACAACGGAGGCAGTGTTTCAAGAGCAGAGGAAGGTGGCTGATTCATGCCTGTCATGTTCTGCATACTGTCTTAACCTGCCACTGCACACACTTCCTTGAGAACGATGCTGTTGTTATTATTTAGTACTAATATTATTAAATGTCTTTGCAGAGGCTTACACAATCTGCTCTTATTTCAGTCACTCAACAAAGGCTTGTAAAAAAGCTGCAAGAGGAAGTAATTTACCCATTCACAGATTAAAACTGGAAGTGCCAACTTAATGTATTTTGACATTTTCCAGGCACACAAGTCTGGTAGAGCAGCAGAGAGCCCCTGACTGAACACAGGTTCCCAAGGAAAGGAAAAGACACGATGCAATTCAGAGACACATGTCCCAATCCACAGCCTTTCTGGAGACCGCACACACTATCACTAACAAATTTGGCTGACAGGTATTAAGAAAAAGGGCACTGTTAGTAGCAAGGTGTGCCTTCCCCTAGATTGGTTCATCTCTCCCAGAAGGAGTAAGCAAGGTTGCTGGTTATTTCTCAGAGAACACTGAGATATAGTAAGGGTGAGATTCAGATGACCAAAGGCAGATATGAGCTAGTGTTTCTCTGCGGGTGAATCCGTGATACCCATGCCTAGTTGCCGACCTACCACAGCCCTCTGGGTGACTATAGAGAAATCACTTAGTATGGTATTCATCTTAGCCAAATTTAGACTCCTGCAGTATAAACATCTACAGAGGAGCAAGTTACCCTGTGCTCCCTTTGTAGTCAACTGAGAGAAATAGATACTTCTAGGGTGCAATTAATCTCATCCTAAAGAAGACATCTTCCAAATGATTCATGCCTTAAAAGTACCTGTTTTTCCCTGACTATAAAGGGAGTCTGAGGTGATTTTTGCCATATGGACACCTCAGACATGGACAAATAATATATCTAGCAGAGCCATAAAGCCATTGATATTCCACACAGCCTGCAGTTAGTATAAATGTTTGGTCAATAATAACTCGAGCTGAACTCAGACGGTTGACCTAGAGGTGAATGGCTCTGTATTCCATTACTAAGCCTCTGAATCATCCAGTGTCTCTTTTCTTTTTAAGTAAAGTCTCTCCCTGGGTTTTAGATGTCACTTAATGGAATGTGGATATTAAATGTATGTAAATCCATAGCATTTTTTGATAGAGCTGCATTCCACTATGTCCCATTATAAACACTATGCCATCCTCCTCTTTGGAGCTGTCAATCTGTCAGGCGGAGGAGCCTGTGGGCTCCCAAGGCAAATCCTTCTACTTTCAAGGGGACTGCTATTGCCAAAAAGAAAGTTCCCAATGAAAATAGTTCTTGTGTGGAGACTATCAGAGAGACCCTCTTAAGCCATGTTTTTTATATCCTGGGATGATAGGAATTCCTTTACCAAAAGTAGTGCAGCTTGTTTTTTTCCCAGGATGTTCATTTCCATTTTATTTCTATTCCTGTCCTCAGAGGTCTCCTTCTGTTTCATGGAAATGTCTTCTATCATCTTCACTTTTGCTTCCCATTATTATTCTGCACATTTTTTGTATAGTTTTTATTGGAATTTCCACTTCAGTTATAAAATATGATGAGTTTTTTGCAAAACAATTCTTGTTGCATTTTTGCCTTCAACCTAGCAGTAAACTGTCAGGACAGAATATTTTTATTATTAATTTCTTTTTAAAGAGGTTAATGCAGCTGTATGTTCACTTAAACTCCAAATGTCAGGCACTATGTTACTTCACAGATGTCATTTAATGGAATGTGGATAATAAACTCTGGTAAATCCATGGCACCTGGCTGTTGAGCTGCTTTGCACTTTAAACATCATCCTACTATAATACACAACCCCTGTTCATGTGACATGAGTTAGGTAACCATCCCCACCAGTATCTGACCAACAGATCTAGAACTCCATCTTGTTAGATGGCTGGTTCAGTGGTCCACTTCAGATGAAGCAGTTTGCCACATTCAAGACACTTCTCAAGCACTTTTTTTTCTTTTTTTTTAAAGGAGGTGCGTGACACACTGCCCTTTCTGAGGCTGTCTCTGCACTTCTACAGAGAAGGTTGTGTAGCCTAGACTGTGCCTAGAACTCTGAGGACCAGGTATTATCTGAAAGATTACCCAAAGAAATACTCATGTATTTAATCTCCTGTTCATACTGTAAATTCCTGTATACATCTTTAGCAGACTAAACGTGGTCAGTGACAGCCACTCTTCAAATGCACCTAAACCCCATCGTCAAGGTTTTCAGCAATTACCTGAATTACACAGAAACCAGCATGCTGAGCAGGTGATTCCTGCAAACCTGAAATAAGAGTACAATGGAGACAGGAAAAATGGTGCTTTGAAGGTGCCCATCTCCTCTGAACTGCAGAGTTTGCCTAGAAAATTACTTCAGATTAGACAATTGTCTTCTACGTACCTGAAGTTACGTGAGAAGAACTGTCACTTTATGACTAAAATGCACCTTTAGATATAATATTAACAAATACAGACTAATTCTTTGTTTCTCCCCACTTGTTTCCATGGGAGATGCAGACACGTTCAGGACTACAGCAAGTTTGAAATTCATTCTCCATCTTTCCAATGCAGTACTGACATTCATGTAATGCAAAGCTTGGAGACTGGAAAAAGGGATTTTTTTTCCTTGCATTTGTATTTTAAACATATTCCCATTGCTGAGTGGATCAGCTATGTATTCAGTTCAGTGAAGTTTAAGATCTTGGCTTTGACCAGAAGTCTCCAAATGCAGGCCCCATCTGGCAAACTTGTTTTTTCGTCCCTCTGACATAGATGCCTAAAGCAATTTTACACAGGTGGCCAATTTCAGTCAAATTTGAGAGATAATTCATAACTATTAAATCCTTACACCCCCCACAAAAATAGAGGTTCCAGGTACAGGAGAGAGACCTTCTCATTGCCTTTACAGGAGGAAAAGCAGTAGTAAAAACACATAAATTATTAAGCAGCAAGGTCTTTAGACAAGTAACTACATACACACCCAGATCCTCTTGCTGGACCACATTGGTGTAAACAGGGGTCCCGCTGCTTGCCTCTCCAATTGTGGGACTTGCTGGAGTGAATCCCTCACCCAACCCTCACATCTGTCTCCCTTTCTGGGAAGAGCTGTGGAGCAACCAGCTGGTCCATGTTGCATGTCACCAGGACGTGGAAGTCAGAGTGCTACCATGCTGTGCAGCTGAGCCCAGAAACACAGCAGCCTTTGCACATCCAGCAGGAGGGCTGCTGTCTCTCTGACAGAAGACCATAGGAAAATCAAGTTGCCTTGCTTCTCTGCTCACAGAACTACTTGTTTTCTTCGTATTACGGGCATATAGAGTTTCTGTAGTTGAATCCAAATTCATAAATAAAGGCTAATTATGCAGGCTATTGTATTTATCCTACTAGCCACAAAAATGCAAGTAAAATACATATCTAGATCTTTATGAGACATAAATGACATTTTTGAGAATGGTTTATTTTTCAACATTGATTTTAGATACAAATGCAAGAATGAACCAACTTCTTTTTTTCTGTCACACATGCCCAATGCATGACATGCCTGCGTATGTGCTATAACAGATCATTTATTTTATTAGCATGTACTATAAATCCTAAAGAATAATAGGGCATGTGGACCAGATCCTCACCAACTTCAGCTGAGCTATGCTAGTTTACCTCAGTGCAGGACGTTCGAAAATAGTTCACTTCCATTAGCCTTGCAAGCCAGTGTTTCCTTCTGGAAACATTCCCTATCTCATATAGTTACATTTGATTTGGGTTTAACCCATTTCCTATTTGCCCCCGAGCATTTCTGGAATACAATAACATAACATGGCAGTTAACTATATTATCACCTTTTATTTCCCTCCATTTTGTCATTCTCTTCCTGCTGCTCAGAAAAGGAACCAGAAACTGTAGAGGTGAAGCTTTGCAATGAAACAGCTTGAATCCTCTCTACCTTCCTTTTTCCCCTCCATTCCTCCCTCCAGCTTTCGTCCCTGCCTTCCTTCCTTCTAGATAGCCATCTGTGAAGAGAAATCATATTTTTATACTACAAGATCTCTCAATGTACTAAGCTTTGAAGATCTAGTAAAGTGAACACTACTTAAGTTAGCTGATCTATTATAACAGCCAGGGTGCCAGTTAAGTCAATGGAGAGCTGGAAAGCTGAACATAAAAATAAATATTGGTCTTATTTAAGTTTATTCTCTGTTCCTCATGAGTGAGTGGAAGGCAATGAGTTTTCAGGAGAAGCCAAAGTGTCAAGGGTTTTTCAGCTGAAAATCATGAGGGAAGAAAATAATACATATAGCACATGTAACTGAAAAAGGAATTGATAGAGATGACTGTACAACAAAACTAGGTGCAAAGAAAGGATGCTCCAGAAAAATGAGAAAAATGAAAACCTAAGGGAAAACTAAATGTATCTATGCTTTTCAGTGGGTGTTGTATATATGTCTTGCTTAGTTGGCTTCTAAGACATGCACAGAAGTCAAGCTCCTAGTGCTCTGCTAGATCTGTCACTATATCTTCATGCATATCTTGTGGACACTCCCTCCTTGGAGATATTCAAAAGCCATCTCAACATGGTCCTGGCAACCTGCTCTAGGTGGCCTTGCTTGAGCAGGGCAGTTGGACCAGATGACCTCCACAGGTGCCTCAACCATTCTGTGATATATATTTAGAAGCAATTTGTTTCTAGGTACACAATACAAATAGCAGAAAACAATTCAGAGTGCTGGACATCAGGATAAACACTGGTTTCAGCATTCGTGGCTATTACTGTATATAAAAGCTAAACCAGACTTTTTATAGAGATATAAACGTAAATACATATGTGCATACATGGGGGGGTACCTGTGTGTATATATATATAAATGCAACTGTTCATGTCTAGGAGTCACCAAGGAAATTTTTGCATTTGGCTTTTACAAACAGTTAAGGTTAACTTTGCTATTCTCTATGGCCTGATTTTTTTCAACTCCCATGTCCCCAGTCAAAAGCACTTTTGTGGACTTCATAGAGATACTTATCTGATTCAATGTTATTCAACATGTATGTCAGCTATTACTAGGGAATGTTTGCAGGAAACATAAAAGGAATCTTCAGTACACGGAAATATTCCACACGTATTCTCCCAAAATCATGTCTCTAGATATCATGACACAAAACAAAGAAAAAGAAACAAAGAAAACTATAACATGGACTTTGAACATTTTTTTTTTTATGTAAGAGGTCTGCAAACTTAATATCTTATTCTCATAGCAGATTGCGTACTGATCTTGAATTGCCACATCATGGGGCAGACATGTCTTCCACTCCAGAATGCAGTTTTTCCCTGTCAGACATGTCCAGAAGGAGGCCATGGCCTAGGAAAAGTGTAACTTTAATTCACTCTGGAGGCAACACTTCCGTTCGTATTTTCAGTTTTGTTCCTCTTTTCTCAGAGCAGTTTGCAATAGGTGGAATATTTTTATATCCACTCAGAAGGACTAAAGTCTACCTTCATGCTGACAATGGAGAATGAAGATTGAACTGCCGGAAGTTTACAAGCTAAGCTTACAATTCCCTTAAGCAATTTTCTATAGCTCTAATTTCAATTTTTTAAAGATCCTGAATAAGGCACAAGAAATTAAAATATGCTATCCAGCTGAGAAATCTAGCCACAGCAGTCTCTTACCATGGCCAAGAGAAGTGACACTGGTTTAAGTGTCCAGTGAAGGTTTTATTGGACATTTTAATTTCTGGAAGACAGTTTCTGGCTTGCACTGCTAGGGCATTGTATTAAATCCCACGACATGCAGCTACTGATTTTTCGGAGGTTCCACAATTTTATTTTTTTTTTCAACTGTGGAGTTTCTGTATGTTTGCACTTCCACAGACTTTAATAAATCAATTCAAAATATGGTAAAACTTCCAATAAAGATCAGAAAGTAAATTAGGTGCTCTTGAAATTTAGCAGTCGCATTACAAAACACTTGAGGGAAAAAAAATTAAACCCATCCAGATCTCACAGGTTCAGAACATCTGAAATGAACCTAAACACTGTTGGTGTTTCTAAGATTTTGTTTAGAAACTCCAAATAATTAATGTTTCACATTTCTTTGTGATTAAATTATAGACACTATGTCATAGTTTCATCTTGTTTTACTAAACACCAGTTGACATCATTGCCAGACAGCAAAGCAGGAAGGCAATGAATTTGTGAATGGAAAATGCTGCAATGTGGAGAAAGGTCTACTTTTGCTCAGCAGTTTGGGCATGGCTCCTTCCTTGATGGACACTCAGGCAAAGCAAACAAAAACATGAGACCAATGACTTCTGAATGTCCCCAAACCTGTTTATTGATGTCACATGTTTTTACCTTACATGCAGTGAAATTTGGTCCCTGGAAAAGGGAAATCTGAAAATGCCCTATTTTAAACCAAGCAGAGTGCAGCCAATTCAATCCAAAATTCATGAAGTAAAGGACTGAAAAACTAGCTTTCACTGGAGCTTAAGCATTGATATAACAGCCAGCAGCTTTCTGTGGAATGAGAATATGTTAGGGGGACCCATCCTGTTTGTGATTATGTGATATCCCCCGTCTTCCATTTTCCTCTTCTTCCATAAAGTCCGTGTTTACTATAGATTACACTGAGTAGGCATAACCATGTGACAGGCAAAGCAGACAAAACACCCTTATCTTTGTCATGAATTTGTTTCTTGCTGGGGTTTTTTTGTTACCAAATTACCTCCTTCTTTCCTCTTCAAGGGACTATTCATTTGCACAGGTGAGGATTTCACTGGATGCTGGATGCTCAAAGAGTGACAGAAAAGTATGCCTGGAAGGGACCTGCATAATCCAAACTCCTGTGTCTAACATAATCCCTGGCAGGGTTTTCTTTGACTTGTTTTGAAAATCTTACACTGAACATGGTTCTGTGTTATCCTGGGTAGCTTCTGCCAATGCTTCAATAGCATAACAGTTAGAAAAAAATCCACCGAAGAGCCATGAAGAAGAATGTATAGCAATATTAGAATTCTGATGCCAAATCCTCCTCAGCCTTATAGGTCATACCTTCTTCTCATTCTTGTTGATCTCTTCCAGATTCTCTTAATTTGTCTAAGTCATTCCCAAAATGCAATTGCTCCAGTGTAGTGTGCCTTGGGTACTGGGACACATCCCAAGTATCCATCCACCAAAGCCTCACTGAACAGAGTAGCTGCCTCTTGCATCTTCCTCACAACAGCCTGACAGTGCTTCCCAGAATAAGATTTGCTGTTTCTGCATCACCTTCACATTGCTGACTCACTCCACATGACATCCATTCTCCTTTTCTGCTGTATTGCTGCCCTGTGGCCTTTTATATTTCCCCTTTTGAGCAATAAGTGTAACATTCGGGTCTTAACTATATTGATCATCTCACTGATTTTGGATCATCTTCCTAATTTGTTAAGGTCACTTTAAATTCTGATCATGTCCTTCAAACTGCTTGCAATGTCTTCAGCAAATGTATCAGTTTCTTCTTTATATTGCAAGCCAAGATGTTAGCAAAAAATGCTCTCAACCTCCCCACTCCTGTAAGACTACACTTGCAACCGCACCTAACCAGCAAACTGCTGATGCTTTTGAAAGCCTCTGACTTTTTTGAAAGCAGCATTTTGAACAGCTGCTCCATCAGCTTAGGCTGACAATTTTAGGCTTATTTCCTCAGCTTTGCAGGAGACCTAGGTGGGATAAGTTTGTCTAAAGTAGAGAGGCATCCCCTATACTGCTTTCCTCTTATTCACTAAATCAAATGCCTCAGAGAAGGAATTGAGATTGATTTAACACAGCATATTCTTGGCATGCTTGTGTTGGTTATTTTAATTCTTTAGGATCCTCCTGCGACTTATTTATTGTTTATTTAATAAATAAATTCAGAACCTTTCCAGGAGCTGCTATAAGGAATTGATTATAACTTCCTGATTTTTTCAGAAGAACTATGTTGGCATCCTTTCATGGTGAATCCATGCAGAGATTCACCAATGGTTCAGCGATTATACAGGACTATTTATCAGGCCTTGCCAGTCTGAATAAATCTGTCTTCTCTTTACCATGTTATATTTTTCCTAAGCTCCCTTCTCCTCACTAAAGTTAAGCAGAATAAAACATTAAATATTTTAGACTTCTTTACACCATGTCTGTCTTGCTCTCCTTTCCTGTTACATAGGACCTGTACTGTTCTTTGTCCTCTAGACTATTTCTAGAAACTTTTCTTACTGCCTTTTTTTCCCATGTGCTAGCTGAAATTAATTTTTGCATGTTAGAATTTCTGCTTTTGTATCCACATACCTGTGGTTTTCTTTATGCTTATTCTAAATCATCTGCCTCCTTTTTCACCCACAGAACTACAGGCATGGAAAGATTGCATTTCTTCTGACCATGGAGTCACTAATAATGAATTTACTGATTGGGGTATGAATGCTATTGATTGCAATATGTTCCTGAAAACCTTGCAGTGGTTATTTCTGGATTGCCCACATGAGTCATTTTGTGTGATAAGCACTTCTCTGCTATTAAATTATTGCTACTCACCTTGCAATCATACAGTGTGACTTTTACATAACAGCATGATGCATAAGAACACCCTATGTCCAGGACACTGCATAAAAGCAGAGTGCCCCAGGAACAGGTTCTGGTCACATTTGGAGGTTTTGGCAGGTGCTTGGAGAAAACTGCTCCTAACCACTGCTTGCCCAAAGGCTGCTCCTCCTTTCTGGAGCTCCTGAGGCCCCTGCTCTGCCGTTAGAGATAGGACTTTGCCAAGTTCCTATCTCAAGAACTACTTAAACAGTATTTGTGTGATTTAAATGCATCTTAGAGTTTTGTTCATGACCTTGTATTTATTTCATAGAATCATAGAATTATTTGGGTTGGAAGGGAACTTAAAGAACATCTAGTTCCAACCCCCCCCCCCACCATGGGCAGGGACACCTTCTACTAGACCAGGTTGCTCAAAGACCCATCCAACCTGGCCTTGAATATTTCCACGGATGGGGCATCCACAGCCTTTCTGGGAAACCTGTTCCAGTGCCTCACAACCCTCACAGTGAAGAACTTCTTCCTTACATCTACACTAAATCTACCCTCTTTCAGTTTAAAGGCTTTACCCCTTGTCCTATCACTACATGCCCTTGTAAAAAGTCCCTCTCCAGCTTTCTTGTAGGCTCCTTTAGGTACTGGAAGACTGCTATAAAGTCTCCCTGGAGCCTTCTCTTCTCGAGGTTGAACAACACGAACTCTTGCAGCCTGTCTTTATAAGAGAGGTGGTCCAGCCCTCTGATCATCTTCGTGGCCTTCTTCTGGACTCACTCCAACAGGTCCACATCCTTTTTATGTTGGGGGCCCCACAGCTGAATGCAGTACTCCAGGTGGGGTCTCACAAGAGCAGAGTGGAGGGGGAGAATCACCTCCCTCGACCTGCTGGTCACGCTTCTTTTGATGCAGCCCAGAATATGGTTGGCTTTCTCATGTTGAGCTTCTCATTAACCAACACCCCCAAGTCCTTCTCTGCAGGGTTGCTCTCAATCCACTCATCGCTCAGCCTGTGCTTGGGATTTGTGTTTGGGAATGCACAGACGTATGTGCAGGACCTTGCACTTGGTCTTGTTTAACTTCATGAGGTTTGCACAGGCCCACCTCTCAAGCCTGTCAAGGTCCCTCTGGATGGCATCCCTTCCCTCCAGCATGTTGACTGCACCACACAGCTTAGTGTCGTCAGCAAACTTGCTGAGGGTGCACTATCCCACTGACCATGTTGTTGACAAAGATATTAAACACTGCCGGTCCCAATACTGACCCCTGAGGAATGCCACTCGTCACTGCTCTTGCACTGACTTGGATGTCAAGCTGTTGACCGCAACTCTTTGAATGTAACCATCCAGCCAGTTCCTTATCCACAGAGTGATCCCTCCATCAAGTCCATGTCTCTCCAATTTAGAGACAAGGATGTTGTGGGGGACAGTGTCAAATGCTTTGCACAAGTCCAGGTAGATGATCTCCATTGCTCTTCCCTTATTCACCAACACTGTA
>VYZV01034917.1:8397-65261 GCA_013401275.1 Pandion haliaetus | reverse complement strand
TCTTCACATTCCTTAGATGGTCTCAAACCTGATCTTTTCCTAAGGTGGGTGGTTCTTCATTCTCCCAGTCCCTGCCTTTGCCTTCTGCGTCTTGGGTGGTGTGGCTGGAGCACTTGCTGGTGAAGACTGAGGAAAAAAAGTTGTTGAGTACCTCAGCCTTCTCCATGTCCCACGTAACCAGGTCTCCCATTTCCCTCCAGAGAGGGCCCATGTTTTCCCTAGTCTTCCTTTTACCACCGACGTACCTATAGAAGCTTTTCTTGCTGCCCTTGACATCCCTGGCCAGATTTAATTCTATCAGGGCTTTAGCTTTCCTAACCTGATCCCTGGCTGCTCGGACAATTTCTCTGTATTCCTCCCAGGCTACCTGTCCTTGCTTCCACCCTCTGTAGGCTTCCTTTTTGTGTTTGAGTTTGCCCAGGAGCTCCTTCTTCATCCACACAGGCCTCCTGGCATTTTTGCCTGTTTTCCTCTTTGTTGGGATGCATCGCTCCTGAGCTTGGAGGAGGTGATCCTTGAATAATAACCAGCTTTCGTGGGCCCCTCTTCCCTCCAGGGCTGTATCCCATGGTACTCTCCCAAGCAGATCCCTGAAGAGGCCAAAGTCTGCTCTCCTGAAGTCCAGGGTAGCCAGCTTGCTGTGTGCCCTCCTCACTGCTCTAAGGGTCTTGACCTCCATCCTTTCATGGTCACTGCAGCCAAGGCTGCCCTTGAGCTTCACATTCCCCACCAGCCCCTCCTTGTTGGTGAGAACAAGGTCCAGCATAACACCTCTCCTTATTGGCTCCTCTATCACTGGGAGAAGGAAGTTATCATCAACGCATTGCAGGAACCCTCTGGATTGCTTATGTCCTGCTGTGTTGTCCCTCCAACAGATATCAGGGTGGTTGAAGTCCCTCATGAGGACCAGGGCTTGTGAATGTGAGGCTGCTCCTATCTGTTTACAGAGGGCTTCATCCGCTTGGTCTTCCTGGTCGGGTGGCCTGTAGCAGACCCCCACTATAATGCCACCTGTCCCTGCCCTCCCCTTAATCCTGACCCATAGGCTCTCAGTCAGCTCCTCATCCATGCCCAGGTGGAGCTCCATGCACTCCTTTGACATAGAGGTTGACACCCCTCCTTATCTCCCCTGCCTGTCCTTCCTAAAGAGCCTGTATCTTTCCATTCCAACACTCCAGTCATAGAAGTCATCCCATCACATCTCCCCAGTGCCAACAAGACCATAACCCAGCAGGCGTGTGCCTGTCTCCAAATCCGCTTATTTATTCCCCATGCTACATGTGTTTGCATAGAGGCATTTAATTTGGGCCCCTGATGAAGCTGACTTACTGGCTGGAATTCCTTTGTGCTGCTCCTCAGGTGCTCGCATGCTGATCTGTGATCCCTGTGCAGGCTCTGGGCATCTAGTGCTGGCACTGGCATCAAACTGATAGGAGTGGGATGGACTGAGGTTCCCCTCCCCTGGCACCTTTAGTTTAAAGCCCTCTTCACCAGCTTGGCAACCCTATGATCGAAGGTGCTCTTCCCCTTCTCTGACAGATGGACCCCATCAGCCCCCAGTAGACCCTGTTTCTCAACAAAATCCCATGGTGTAAGTAGCCAAACCCCTGACTGTGGCACCACTCCTGTAACCATTTATTGATTTGCCAGATAAAACTGGCCTTTCAAACCCTTTTCCTTTGATGGAGGATTGATGATAATCTACCTGTGCTCAAGTCTCTTACAGCTGCTCCCAGGGCTCTGTAATCCTTCTTGATACTCCTCAGACTGCTCCCGACTGTATCGCTGGTGCCCACATATTTAATGTAAAAGTGCAACATTGACTACCGCTCCTTGTTTCCTCTAAGAAAAGTTTCAAAAATGAGCCCATTCCCAGCTGCCCTGCCCTTTCTCACATTTGGCATATAGTGATACTCAGGGTAAGAAATTCTTCTTGGTTGGCTATAAGAGGGAGGAACAATTTCATCCAGTCATGAAAAAAAGATGGCAGTCCAACAAGGACCAGTCAGCATAAGATGGGACTTTTCACAGCCCTTTAGCATTCATTATTTGAACTAAACCAGACCACCCAGAAAACTTTACTCTAAACAAGAGCATAAGAAGATTTATTAGTGGCAAGGGAAGTTTTTCTCATCTGATTATTCTGCAAATACTCAAGAGAAATCTTTAGCAAACAGTTTTACCCGTGGTGCGCTGGCACCAGCAATGTTGAGAAGTGGCAGAACATGGCCTTCAGCTGAGGCAATATAAGATTTGTGAGGCCTTTTTGAACTGAGGCCTTTCTGAACCTGCCAGCAAAATGAGTGATTCACTGCAAGATCAAGGAAGAGCAGCTCAGCATTTGACAACACTCATTAGTTGATGCTTCTGAATAATTTCTCCAAGGATGGCAGAGTTTTGAAGAACACCGAAAAGGAATTTTTCATTTTAGCCTCTATTATTTACTGCAAGAGATAACAGGAGACACAGCTGTGCTGAGAAGGACCTCTGCTATACATGTGCTCTGTTCCTGCAGCCTAAATCAAAACTTCAGCTGTTTAACGGGGACTTTTAAACACTTGCAATTAAGAGGAATTTTTACCTGTTATAACTCCCTTTTTTTTACACTCCATTCATCTCATTTTTGTTTCCTCTTATATTTCACAGGCCTAATCAAATCATCAAAGGAAAGGGAGGTACCTCAGTCCCTCTGCATAAGGAACAAGCCCCTGTCCACCTTGCTGAAGGAGCCTGCAGGTCCCCACAGGCTGCGCCCGTGCCGGCACAGAGCTGCTCCCCAGATTCAGGGGTGTCCTGCTGCATCCCACCCTTCCCTCGGCAGGTGTGCATCCCCACGGACATACACCCTTTCATAAACAGCATCTTCTCCCAGGGTTTACTCTGCCAGCCACCCCTGCATCTGCCGCAGACCCTCCCTCATTCCCACTGGCAAGCCCTGCTAAGCGCTCTCTGGAAAAAGGACCTTCTCCCTCCACAGAGACCAGGCACAGTGCTCGGGGCTAACACATGGCATCCCCATGGGACCATGTTCTGCCAGCAAGCAGCTGTGGTGAGGCCCATCACCAGCTGCAGGAAGGTGCGACACTTTTTTTCAGAGGAGAAATAAAGTGCTTCTGGCAGTGGGTGTCCCCGTGGCGACTGGCTCGAACACCCTCCTGTGTGGCGGGCAGATGGTGGCCATGCAGGCATCTGGCCAGCACCACTCGGCCCCCACGGCCCCAACCCCATATGCCCCACTCAGCTGCTGGCACTGCTTGTCAGACTAGGAATCATTTTTCAACTACCACTAACATGGTTGGAGCAAATGCATCAAAGTACAAACTGTTTTTTTCAGCATTAGTGGCTACTGGACCCAGAAGCTCCTGAAGTGCAGGAGGTGGATGAGTTTGACTTGCTGCCTGGTGGAAAAGCTGGCAGAAATAAGCAGCAACGCTGCCAGTGGCATGGCTTTCTTCACAGCTAAAAAGGTCCAACAGAGCTGTGCTGGGAGAAAGAGGAAAAGGATTTGGGGTTTTCTTTAAGTGCAGGTCACCTTAACGACAAGTTTTCCTACAAGCCTGCAAAATTCAAACATGCCAACTGTAACCTTATGCTAAAATGTAAGAAGAAGCTGCTCTGCCAGTTCATAACACAGCTTGACACCTGCACCCTTACTGCTGCTGCTGCTAAAGCCTGGAGTTACACAATACTGAGGTCTGGCATGGGAAAAGGACACTTTGACAGTACGGTGGTGATTTATGCATGAGGAGGTACTCAAAAGAAGGCAAAGTGGACAAGTAAGTCTCTACCCACTGCGCTTACAATCTAATGCCAAAATAAAGATTGCGAGGCAAAGACCACCTTGAGGGCTATTACGTCCCCACAGCAACACCAGTGTAATGCTGGATGGAGCCCAGGGGGAAAAGGTTGGCAGCCCCAGCAAACAGCTTGCCTCTTTCCCCCCCCACCCCCTGTTTGAAAGAAAACAGGCACCACGCTATGGCCTTGTCCTGTGGGACCAACCACAGGTAACCTCTCAGGCAGGCTGAGGTGCTGCTGGGGAAGTATCTTTGGCTTGCGCATGGTGTACCTGCTATGACTGCGCAAAGCCATTGCCGCTGCCTGGGCATGTAGGAACAGAGCTCGCAATTTCAACGTCTGAACGTGAGCTGGAGCAAGTCAGAGGTGAGCGGAGAGAAAAGGAGATCAGGGCAGGACAAGACCGGCAGGTTTGGATCGTCTGAGGTACTGGGTACGAGGGCATGTGCAGAGGTTGGAGTTACAAGGAAAATATTGTGCTAGAGTTGTTTAGAGAAGGCATATTTTGGGACTGCTGGAAATTAAGGAAAAAGTGCAAAGAGCATTTATTCCATTTTAAATTATTGAACATCATTATGCTTGGAGACAACTGTTCTGGAAAGGAAAAAAATGATCAGAGTTTACAGGAGCCACCCCAGTTTTGCCAACCTGACCCAGAGCAAGGTAGCCGGAGCGAGGAGGCGAGATGTTTTTCCTGGGGGACTTTCTTTGACTCAGATGTATTTTCCCTGGTGTTTTGAGCAAAGACTGCTGTGACACTATTCAAGCATAATCTTTCCTCTTACCCTGAAGGCCCTTTGCCAAAATGAGGCCACACTGGTCCTCAGCATTCAGGACCGCATAAAATGTTGCCGGAGAAGGAAGCTGTGACTTTTTGCACATGTTCATTTCACCACTTTTATCATTCAAAATTTTAAAATATGGCTACAAAAATCATCATTTATTTTTTAGTCAGTCAGCCAGCTTTTGTGTCCTCGGGATTCCTAGAACTTGTCCATAAGGGGTTTATTTTCACCTGAAGTTGTCCTAGCTACATTTAATCCAAGTTTACCACAGATAGACTAATAGAGCTTTGATAATGTAGATCCTCTTGAAAAAGGTCTCATTTTAATGTTCCAGGAAAATATCAACATGCTAATTTAAAAGCATATCAAAATGCACTGTGAATTTCTCTCACACATTTTCTTTCAAGGCTGTAATATAAATCAATGTACAATTAGTTATGTGTTATCTTAGGATTAGAAGTCACTCTTTAAGACTTCAAGAGACATGTGAATCAGTGAGTTTTCATTTCTAACTGTGAAAAATGGTTTTCACAGATCATTGGCTTTACAGAAAAGATTTAAGCTGCAAGGCAGATAGACAGGATGTTTGACCTACCTTATTCACCTCTAAACTTGGCTGGGCTATGCCATCATTTGTGCTGTTAGGACACTGCACGTATGCTGATGCTGCCTATTAGACACTGCGATACCATTCCCAGAGGGGCGCTTGCTTGGCATGTCAATCAAGCTGATGTGATTACATATTTCTTTGACTGAATGGGGGTGGTTTTCCAGTCAAAGGAGAAGAAAAAGATGTATATTTTTAATGCCAATATCATGGGCCCTATATTCCATGTACTGGATAAGTCGGTTGGTAACCTCTGCATATGTATATACGAAAATATATAGACCATTACTTGTTGCACTTAAAATGTCTCTGGAAGTGTTCTGAAACTTCATGGCTGATAAGTAAGACCTGCCTTTTCTGCTGAGGGATATCAGATACCTTTTCTGTATATATGCATTCATTCAATAATAAGATAGAAAGAAAAATCTATTTGTAGTTCAGAGAGCTTCCTACGTTCTCTTACATAGCTACAGACTCTCTTCTGAGCTGTTTTTCCTTGTTTGTCTATGGCAAAACCAAAATTGAAGTTATTTTAAACTGAGCCACTTTGGTGGAAATGGATGGTTTAGATCTGGCAAAATATAGCAGCTACAAAACCAGATCTGAGCATCCTGAACAAAATCTTGCTTTACTGGTATGTGCAAACTCATTCATCCCAGCAATGTGGGAGATTAAATATTTTATTTTTTAATGTCCCTGGGATGCAAAGGCACTGTACCAAATAAGTGTTTTCAAGCTTAACAACATTAGGAAGACTCTCAAAAATCCCTTTAAATACTATTTTTTTTAACCTCTGTATGTTCATTGAGCAATTCTATGTGTTCATGAATAACTCACACAGAAAGAACAAAAAGATTATTCCTGCTCATAAAGCTTGAAGTGTGCAATCAGGAAACAGAAATACTATACCATTAAGCTGACCAACCATGTGGCACAAGCAGTAATCAACACACAGTGAATAGTCAGCGAAGCCATTTTTCCAATAGCCCACAGGCCAGAAAAACACTACTGCAGTATCTAGAGATTTGGAAAAGTCAGTTACTTTACAGACAATTTAGAAACAGGAAAATGGAACATGCTGACTAAATTTATCAACTAAATTGTTAGCTTCAAACAATGTCACCTAGCTATTTGTTCAGCCTGTCGTGCCTTTGAAGCAAAGACTTTTGGTAATGTGCCCCTTCCCGGGTCCTCATTTTCAGAGTAAAGCACGCTGCAGACACCTGAGACCACAAAATAGCCACTGTTCTGTCCGTCTGTAAGTGGCACGATCTGTTACTGCTCAAAGCCCTCCTGAATTCCTTCCTCGCCAAAGCAGCACGAAATCTAACAATGCTCTTTAGATTTGAAGAACTTGATCCTCGAGCACATGGTGCAGCACCTAACCCACCCGCACAATTCCTGTTTGTAAATGTCACCCTTCATGTGGCCAATAAAGTTCATCTTGCTTAGGAATAGTTGTGTGAGGTTTACAAAGTGGCTTGAGATCACTGGATGGAAGAGGCTGTGCAAGTACAATAGACTGTCTTTCAAATTATTACTAGAGGATGTCATAATAATGCAGAATTCATCACTGCTGGAATAGGTTTTTATCTGGAAATCCTGGGGTACAAGAAAGAATCAGTTTAATTATAATGAAGGTGAATGACTGATGCTTAACTGGGATAGCATGAGAATAAATTCTGTTTAATGGAGATGCGTTTGACCTTTTCTAATTTATAAAGTGGCATTTAGGTATTAAAATAGAGGCGAAGTTTTAAACTTCAGTCTATTAAAAAGGATTTCACTAAATAAAGGTTTAAAATCTATGAATACCATTTTCATTTAAAAGATATTTTTTCTTTTATGCTGAATTTAGATACATTTACAGATTTGTTTTGCCTTTAATAAAATGTCCTTTCTGATCAGAAATTCCTGGAGAATTTAAGATGATCATCTGTTTACTTAGATGTCAGAAGTGAGGCTGAATGTTCTAAACACTTAGGCATGTGCTTAACTTGACATCAGCAAGACCACCCCTGTGCATGAAGTTAACCATGTGCAAAGATATTTGTAGGACTGGCATCTAACAGTCTCTTGTAAACTCCAGTTCTTTGGAAAGGTTTTCAGTTCAAGTGCAAAAAAGGAGTTGAAGGTGGAGAGCAGTGATGTGAAAGGACAGCATAATGTTACTCTTTCATAATTTGAAGCAAACCCAAAAAACAGAGCAATTTTTATTTTTTCTCTTTACATCTGCAGGGTAGGTACCAGCTGTGTAGGTACCCCCCTCAACTGGGGGCTGCTTTGGGATCCTATCATGATCTTGGTGCATATCTGCAGTGGAGATTGGATTGGCACAGATTTCGGTGCTGATATAAAGCCGCTGGGGATCTGGGTCATCTTTCCAAACTAGCTAAGGAGGGATTCCCGCTGAAATTATCTGCATTTGAAGAACAGATAGGAAAGCCAGAAAAAAAAGTCAGAACCACACATCCTGCATTAAAGTCTCGCAGCCACTTCTAGGCACAAGACAAGAAAGTGACAGAGCTGTGGCTTGCTACATAAGGCTTCGTAGCACTCGCAAATTGAAATCTACGCTGTAGAGAATGGTGAACTGGCAATGGTATTCAGAGCTTTTCCCTAATGGGTGGCAGCTTAAAAAGTTCATAACAAGTTTATTTCTCATCTGACTGCTCTTCACAACTTTGATGTGAAATGACTGTTAGTCATTTCATGTACTTCCCCCATGGAAGATCTTCTTACACAATAATTGTAAATTCAGTGACTTCCTCTTTACCACCCCTGTTAAGTTTTGGTTTCTTCTTTTGACATTCAGGGACCTGCTGAACCTCACATGTCTGTTGGCACGTTCCTATTCTCCCCGGTTGCTCTGCCAAAGATGTCAGCCTTTGGGCAGCTTCATTTCCTCCCCAAACACTCTGCATCCTCCAGGCTGTTCCCTGCACACACATGGCAACTTTCTAATCTCTGTGTCTCAGGCAGTCAGACCTTCCTTCTCAGCATAGAAAGCTGTCTCCCATCACCTCCACCACATGCAGGATAAACCTAGCAACTTGCACAGCTACTCTTCATCTATACTGAGAGGTACAGTGTCATTCCAGCGTTTCAAAAACCTGACTTTCCATTTTACAGCAGTACATGTATCATCATCAAACACAAGAATGACAGTTACAGAGTAAAGCCAAATACATTCGCACATGCACATATGCACAGACATACAAAGTCATTTTTTAGGCAAATTATTTCAACCTTAGGTACCACCAGCTCCCTTCAGCTCCTCTGAATTTCAGATTTTGCATTTGAAATGAAACTTTCACAACTGTAGTTGCAAAGAAAACTTCCAGAACCTAAGAAGAGTGTAAAATATAATTTTGCCTGCCCAAGTTTGCACAGAGCCTGAAAGAAAAGATCTGAGAAGTGGGGACGACTACATTAAGCAAATTATGTGAGGTGCTAACTCAAACTTGTGGTGATGCTTTCAATGTCATCACTTCAATGTTGTCAAGATGTTACTAGATTGGTTTGACGAGTTGAACATGTGACTGTGGAAAAAGATCCTGTCCCACCTTCAAAAGCCTAACACATAATATAGTCTATCTTTCCAAAGATGTACACTGTCATTAGTCAAAGTACTTGTACACTCCAATGAAAGGAGTATCTTTTTTGTGATGTTCAGAGTGTGCAGAGAACATATGTGTACTGGCACACCCTCCTTCCCATTCCATCCTCAGTTTTACCCTTTCATACACATGGTCTTGCACAGAAACCCACCATAGGTTCATACAGACCTACTCACCAAAACCACACCTTTTCGCAGCAATGGTCTCCTGCTCCCTCCTCTCCTGTTCTCTGACTATAAATGTTAAATCCCAGTAGGTACCACCTGGAAAATTAGTCCCGGGGACACTTATGAATTCTACCTCTTCTGACTAATGTGCTACATCGTATCATTGGATGTCTCGGGGTTTGGGAAGTCTGCTATATGTAGTCAGAGTGGTTATCAGAATGACATTTACCAAGGTGTAACCTCATTTAGGGTATATATGGGAGGGTCTTGTCATATCATTCCCAGTCAGAGATAATGGAGAACTATTATACCTGGCATTTGCATGGTTCGCATCTTATACAGGGCCGGTTATCTCCCCCTTTTTTGCAAAAAAGACAAGACATTCAGGTATTGAAGCTGGATTAAAAGAAAAACATGAGAGGCTTGGAAAACCTCTGTGGTTCACACACAGGAGAAGCTCAGACAAAGCAGAAAAATACTAGGAAAACTTTCAGAGAAATCATGCCCATGATCTGGAAGAAAAGTTCTGGAAAACTTTGACCAAAACTCTAAATGAAAAAATAATGGAAGTGACAAGGAAATTGAAGCCAGGGAATGTATGTAGTCCTCTGTTATTTTTTTCTAGCTATAAATATTCCATACACCAATTTGATTTGATTTCTGGAACTAGGCAAAGTCTGCATGTTTGTTTTGGCTATTGTATACCCCTGAAGAGATGATCAGGTGTCCAAGAGATCACCTGACCTGGGAAAGAGCATCTGTATTTAAGCTATTGTGATAAATCAGTTAGTCTGAAGAAAAACTATTCCTGATTGACAGCAGATAGTAGATTCTATTTTGCAAATGAAATTCCCAAATGTGTTTGCAGTTACACTGGAATTACCTACCTAAATATTCTTACTGTGTTTCTTTGGACCAGGTTACATATAAGCATCTTGGTTTTTTACAAGTCATGATAGAAAACCTCCCTCATAACTTAGATATGGCTTAAAATACAAAAATAATAAATAAGGGTTTTTCTATAACAATAATACATAAAATCTGGTTTCTTAAATTTGCATTGTTTTTGTCAAACACCATTATTAACAGTCAAATTAAGAATTCAGCCTCTATTGCCATGTTTGGTTTATGCTGACTTTAAATGATTTATTTCAGATACTGTGAATCATTTAGTAGGTAGCAATTTGTAAGCCTTATGAGTCACTGTTGATATTTTGATGGTGTGGGGGGTTTGTTGGTTTGTTTGTTCTGTTGCTGTTGCCACCTCCAGTGTATTCTGCCTGATCAGTGTTCAGAAAGAGCAAATCTTTGGAAATTAAATGCTTTTGAGCTCTCAGGACTGCTTAGAGAATACAGCAGTTAATGTCATTTGAAAACAACCTGAAAATATAGCTCAAAATAAATACAAAGATAGTTCATACCAGGGAAGGCATTATTAGCCCCGTCCTAGAGGAATGCCCTCACATGCAGCCCTCCTTCGGGTTTCACAGGTCTAGATCCAGACTGGAACCCACACTGGCTGGATTTAGGAGGCAAAAACTGCTATAAAAGCCAGAACTATTAATACTCCAGATAACCACCACTGAAAGGAAGAGCACAGAAAACTGCAGCACTGGGGCATCAACACTATCCTCAGCTGCACAGCCAGATTCTCGTTTGATGTCAACTGGAAAAGTTGCAGTGCAGCTAAGCTGACTTATCCTTGCTGAAGATCTCTTGCTTTAGCGCTTTGGGCTACCGTGGTGAGTTACAGCTACATGCTTGTACATATAAGAGGATTTGTTCTACACAAGAGTTATTGACTGATATTTCATTAACATAAGAAAGGAAGGTACGCTGATGTATTGAATGTAAACTCTAAAATCTGGCTTAGAGGAGTTACTGAGATTCCCGGGGGTTTTTATTCTTCATATCTGCTCTACTTACAGCTGTTACTTACAGGAAAAGAGCCTACTCTTGCCATAACTTTGCCTTCCTTAGCACGTAAGTCAGGAAGGAGACCTTGGACTCCTGCAGAGCCTCTTGCCAGAGTTGCTGTATATAGTAATCCTATTCAAGAACTATTTTCTTACATCTGAAAGTGAGTCACATTGCTCATGCCCTGACTCTGTTCAGACTAGCTCAGCACACAAAGATTTGAGTGGGAGTCTTGCATGGTATAACTGCTCAGGGAAATTCACTCAAGTAACTGGATGACGGCTTGTGCTACAGAGAAGTTTGGACGAGTGCTGGGCTTCTCAGCCTGTGAAATGTGAACCACTTGTCCCACAAGCTAATTCAAAAAAGGAAGAAAAATTTGATTCAGATTGCATTTTTCCTTCCTGTGAAAAGGAAAATTCTCTCCATAGCAGCCGCATCCCTGTCAGAGGACCTGGCGAACCTTGAGGAACATCTCTGCCTACATGAGCCAAGGGCCTGACAGAAAGCCAGGAGATACTGCTGCCACCACTGTGGGACAGCACACCTCCCTCTCCACACTGGTGGTGTCCAAATAACGTCAGGGCACCAGTGGCCCTAAGCATGTGATGATGGTCCTTCCTGCTTTTCAGATGTATCTGTGAGTCTAAGAGGGAACCTCTGAGGATAAATATCATTGACAAAAAGGAGTGAGCTTTTGTTATTCACAGCAAAGTGTTCTCCCTCCCACCAAATCAAGTGTATGTCAGATCAGTGAAACATCCTCGCTGGCTGTCCCCGCTCAGCTATTCAGACACACTGATTGCTGGAGTTGGTCTTCAGATAGTGCATTAGAGCTTTTACCTCCTGGAGCCTTTCTATCATGCACACTGTCCCAGGACAGTCATACAGGCTTTCCTTCAGGGAACATGGCTAGAGCCTCTCTGGATACTGGGAGGTACTGTGACATTCTAGATACAGTCCAAATAGAGCCAACCTTAGCAGCCAGTCTCATTTGCAAATGCAAGTGAGCCTGCATTTGTATTTCATGCACCCAAATGTTGCATGAAAACAGTTTACATATTCGTAGGTGAAGAAATACCAAACTGTAATTCTCTGCAACCTACAAAAAAGTTGTACACAACCTTTATATTGGTACTGAGAATGGAAGAGCAATGCATTCCAGAAATACCTACAACTGTACCTGTATGAGTGGTGGCAGCTCACAGGGTCAGTGAAGGTGTTTTTTCACTCGAGAGGGTGAACAGGTTGCATATGCATAAGTGAGTTTGTGGATTAGAGACATCTGAAAATGAAGAAAATGGAATTCAGTGTAGATATTTATGATTTGTATCAGTGACTTCTTTTCAATCAATGCCAGTTTTTTTAATGAGTTGGAAATTGCTTAAATTCTAGTGTTTAATTCGGGGGGGGGGGGTTAATGGGGAAAAAACAAATGCTTTATTGCATGAAACACAGAAAATGAATGTGCGTACATTTTTTTAAAAACAGTTGAAGTAGGACTAGAGGGTGAGTGAGGATGGAAATGCAAGATTTGGTAAGGAAAGATTCTTTTCAATAAGCCAAGTCCAAACATTATAGTACCACAAAGCTGTACGTGCTTTCTAGCATGATATGGTGAGGCTCATTGTTTAAGCTGAACACAGAGGAGTGCATAAGCTGAATCTTAACTACAGTGAAAAGAAAACACAATTTGTATTACCAGTACCTCTTAATAACCTCTAGTGATAGAAATACAGATAAAAAGATTAAGGGAGGTAAGTAATATTTTTATCCAGATGAATCTTTATATCCAACCAAAAAAATCAATTTGAATTTGTCTAGTATCACTATTAAAATCTTTGTGCAAAGTGTACTGTGTTTCATCATTCTGTGTTAATAATATTTTTGGACAACATAAGCCAATTCCCTCTATACCAGTCTTTCAAGACTTTCTTAGGTTCATTAGATACTATTCAAGACATTCATCAAGGATTTTTAACTGACCTGTCTGTGATTGGTAATGTTGATTTCAAGACCATGAGGTTCTGTCAGGATGAGGTTTGAATGTTTCTGTATTGCCTGCATATCACAGTCCTCAGGAAACAAAGGGGAATACTCTTTCAGACCTTATTAATAACAATACCATGAATGTCTGTTAGTTAAGCACCAAGACTGCTAAAAAAAAAGTCAAAATCCGCTTCCTGGCTTGATAGCAACACCCTCTTGTTCCCGAAACTCCCTCCCTAAGGGCAGCTATTCCAGCCATCCATATATCTTGATTATATATCTTTCAATTATTTACATTATTTGCCATAGCTTTCTTTGATATGACTTGGTATTTGCAGGCTGACTTTCTGAAGAGAAAGTTTTCAGCAGGGAACATGCAGGACATCTGCACTGTAGTTCTGCCATTTGTCAAGGAACTGAGTTCTTTACCAGGTAGTATAAACACTTGATTAGGTAGTACACAGTCCACCACACCGTATGTCAATACATCTCAAAATTTGTTTTCAGGCAGTGTTTACCCCAGTGGACTGTCCAAGGAGATAAAATAATGATCTCACACTCACCCACTGAACTGGGGATGCAGGGCTGGAACAGCCCACTTGCCCTGAATCCCACCCCACATCTCCATTGTTTGACTAATTGCTTATTTTGGAGGGGAAACACAATCTGAATGGCATAAGGCATTGTAAAAGCTCCACCAGATTATTTTTGTAGAGTTTTATTTTATGGTAAGCAGTGGTGTTGTGGGCTGGCAGCCCCCACAGGTGGGAGCCGGGGGGGTACATATGCAATTTTCCCTCTGCCCCTGCTCCTTTCCCAGGGATGAGATGATCTCCACAAAGCTGCATTATACGGCCTGGGTGACATCACCTATTTGATGTGTCTATCTACTAAGTGTATTAAATAAGGTTATTTCATGTACTTAAATGCCAATAATAAATTCAAATGAGATGTTTCTGTCCAGCCTGAGGAAGGTCTCAGATGTATGCTCCTCCTCTCTAGCAGATTTTTTTCTACTGCTGAGGTTCACTGGTGGGGGTGATGGGGGGAGCTGTTTAAGGTTTGTGGCTTTTAGGAAGTGGGTTGATGCTAATTCAGCCAGTCTGCGGTGTCTTCCTCTGAGCCCAGCTTGAGGTACAGTCAGGTGCAAGAGGAGCCTGTAGCTCTGTGCCTGGGTCCTGGAGCTCTCCAAGTGCATCACAGCACTGTGAAATCCAGGGCCAAGCAAACTCCCTCCCTGCCTCCATTCTTCTGAGATTAGCAGATCTCTTGGGAATGAAGGGAATTTGGAATATCCCAGTAGCACCTTCTATGGTATAAACGTGAGAGTGCCTTCTGCATTTGAAAGCTGAGGTATTCGTGAGGATACATTATTACGTCTTGTCAGAGAAAAATGCCTTGATCAAAACAGTTCCTTCTTTTTTTTCATGTAAAATAGCACAGTATATAAAAAGGGCAAAAATCTATGCTGGAACTGGTCTTTGCGTTAAATTTCAGATCTAGAAACTATCGTGGGGTAAGGGAAAGTATATGAGCAGAGATGGCTCACTGGGGTACTAACAATGTAAAAGGCAAAAATGCAGAGGTAGTTGCTTTCAGTCTCCTTTACTAGAACTGCTCACCCCTCCGAGGGCTGTGCAGAATACAGCTGCTCAGCACAGAGGATCTCAGGTCCATTTTTTTTTATCTTTGAAGATACCAGCTGCCACACAAGGACTGCCTATACATGTCGCTTGAGAAAATACACATCAAAAGCTCTGCTTCCTGGAAAAAGGTGTCATGAAGAAGGTGCCCTTGGTTTGAACTCAACAGGGGGACAGATTTCAAGCAGAGCCAGAGACTTCTTGCTTGATTTGAGACTAAACACTTCATAACTCTCTTCTCCAATTTACCCATTTAGTTAATAATGGTGGACACCAAATGCTTCCCCAGCCATGGGTAGTACAAGAGTAATTTTGGTTTTGCTTGTGATCCGCTCAGAGATTTATGGTGATGGGACCATATAAGTACAGAGATAACAGCTGGGCTAGACGTATGCTACAGCATGTGATTCAAAGCTCTTTCATATGTGAAGATGCAAAACCACAAAAATGGCTTCCATGAGAGTGCAAATAGGAATTCCACATCCCTCAAGGAAAACCCAAACACTGAAAAATAAAGATAGTTCTAGTTTCAGGCTGTGAATTTACTATTTCTCAGTATTCATTTAAGACTTATATGTAATTCAAATATTCTTGAGATATTATGTCTTTCTGTTCCCACTTCCTTAAGGTGACAAATTAAACAATTCCAGTCACTTACTGAAAGAAATTTATTTCCTTGCTTGTGCTCATGGCACAAGAGCTTCTTCCACACCAAAGAAGGATAAAAAATGTAAAATAAAAATATTGCCCATTGCTGTAAGTTTTCAGCATGATGGTCTTGGATACACCCTGAGGAATTTATTATTCACCCTATGAAATTTATGCTAGCATTTCCTTATGCAAACTCTTGCATTTATGCTCCATGAACATTGTGGCATTTGTTTTTCATTCACCAGGTGACATTTTTTATATTTGCACATTTAAATGGTCATTTTTTTGTGGTTTGCAGGTATGTGCCACCTTACTGCAGGTAAAAGCCAAAACTATTGCTATTTTTATTCCAAAAGTCATGATGGAAGTTTAGCTTAATCTTGAGACTTCAGGGTGGAGGTGTGGATGAGAACATCTGCATGAGCCTTGCTCATGAAGCAATGGGTCAGACCAAACCACAATATTGGCAGGGTTCAAAATGTATGGTATATGCCAATATGACATAATATTTGTTTTACAGTACTCTGTAGTAGTGACTGTAAAAGACTTATGGCTCTCACTGGAACCAGAGAATCATGAAGCATTTAACAGTTTAAACAGTTGAACAAACTTCTTGAGAGCCCTTAACATACCCAGATTGGACTGGAAGCAAACAGCAAGGAATCAACAGTAGCAACATTTCAGGAAGAGGAAAAGATCAGAAGTCACTCTGTTATGACAGAGACCATTACCACACATTTATCATCATTATAACATTATAACAATATCCTTTCACTCTGTTGAAAATACCATATCCATCACACTGGGCTAAAACTGATCTACCTTCAAGGACTTTACCCATTGTGACAGACATCAGACTGTGGATATTTCCTGCCTTTTCTAAAAGGACACATACATTTCCCACTTTGCCAATTAACTTCCATGAAAAAAATTAAAAAGGTCAGGGAATAAGCTCATTTTGAATATAAAGGAATGTGTTATAATCCCATCTACTTTCAGCCTTACTCACAAGTCACTATCTAAAAGGGCATGACAACAACATATAGCAGGTATACCTGAGTGGAGAATGAGACACCAGGTGCTTCCAGAAGGACAAGACTGGATTTAACATGAAAAGGTGGCTAAAGCAACCTTTTTTTCAGTTTTGGGAGTATCCACTTAGCTATAATTAGATGTGCCAGCTGCTAACAAAAAATGGCTTTGCTCAAAATTTCTCCATGGAAACAAAGAAGCCTTGCAAAGAGGGTGTCAAAAAAAGAGATTTTTCTGAGCTTGGGAGCAAGCTCCTTACTCCTCCTTACAATGGAAAATAAGCATAAGATATGAAAGCCAGCTTCGACTGCCAACCAGGCAACAGTGGGACATCAACACTGCTCTTACCACAGAAGTTTGTGTTTCTGAGTCCTCATTTCTGCTAACAGTATAGATGTAGTTGTAGAGGGACGTTCACAGGGCATTTTTATTTTCCAAATCTGGAGAACGTACGGGGAAAGGGTCTCATTTTGTTTTTTCATTTTCTGCCTCCTGGTGATATAACAGGAAACATGTGAGACTAGGAGATCTCGCCCTGGGCTGTGTGTGCTCCTGGAGAGACTCGGACATCCAAGGGCAGGAGTCTGCCTCAGTGCCTGAGTCACTGACATTTGGATGAGACAAAACACTGTTTTTCCTCTCCTTTCTCCTTAGTTACATTTTTTTAACCTTTTTCCTCTTCTCCAAATTCTTTCTTTCCTCCATTGATGGCCTTTTCTTACCCTGTCTTTGGCTTCTTCCCATAAAAATTATGGTTGTTGTGTGATCATAGAATCACAGAATCAGAGAATCACAGAATGGTTTGTGTTGGAAGGGACCTTAAAGATAATCCAGTTCCAACCCCCCTGCCATGGGCAGGGACACCTTCCACCAGACCAGGTTACTCAAAGCCCCATCCAACCTGGCCTTGAACACTTCCAGGGATGAGGAATCCACAACCTCTTTGGGCAACCTCTTCCAGTGCCTCACCACCCTCACAGTGAAGAACTTCTTCCTTACATCTAAACTATATCTACCCTCTTTCAGTTTAAAGGCTTTACCCCTTGTCCTATCACTACATGCCCTTGTAAAAAGTCCCTCTCCAGCTTTCTTGCAAGCTTCTGTTCTTCCACATTATTGGTGTCCCCTCTCTTCCGTGTGTGCCGGTGAGGGAGTTTTGGGCTGTTCGGCTGTGGGCTGTGGGCTCACTGCAGACTGCACTTGGAATTAGTTAATGCCTTCTCACCGCCTCCTGCAGCTCAGCTACGTGATGCAGGAGGTCCTCCACCTGTGCCTACCTTTTGCAGGGAGATCTGCTGCCTGTCCCTGCCCCGGGAGAAAGATCTAGGCACTTCCTGCAGTCTGATAAGCATTTGCCACACAGAGGTCCTGTCACTTAAGCTGGGACATTAAAATTTTACACAGAAAGACTGAAGGTACAGATTGTGTCTGAAGGTCTTTCCCTGGCATACTCCATATGCAGGTATCTGCCAGTGCTAACTACCACTTTGTTTCAGAGATTACCTTCCCTTTAAAATGTTGCTGGAAACGAAAAATTTCCAGAAAACAACCTAGGATGTCAGCTGGAAGGGAAGAGGTGGCACTGACCTGACGATACCTGGAACTTGGGCTTCATTTGATTTGAGTGACAGTACAGTGGGATTTTCAACCCCGGCTTGTCTCCATGTTTACTCTCCCTCAGAAGTGAATGCTCGCTTTGCAGAAACTACTATACAACTTATTAACACTTCAGTCCTCAAAGAGAGCTCAAGTTACGAGTTTCTGAGACAGCCATTCTGTACCAGTTTAATTAAATGGTTTCTTCTGAGACTGGTAACTACATGCTCGTTACACGCTCTCCACACCAGTATACCCAGGTTGTTAAATTCCACTTCACTCTTGCTGGCACACTGGTCACAGTGGTTTCTGAGAAGCTTGAGGCTGAAGGGTTTTCCTTGACAGGGAATCAAAGTCTAATAGCACTATATCCTGGCCCACAGACCATCAGGAGAAGTGTATTTGTAATGGCAAATCTAGTAATAACCAGATGCAATTACTGGACAACTTCGAGAAGAAAGCAAAGGGCATAAATTTCCCTGATGAAACAGTAGGCTTACAATAGGTGCTACATGCTTTGATCAAATTAAAATTTTTATTACACTTTAATTAAGACCAGCAATTTATGACTGGCTTGCAAAACCATTGACATTTCCTCTTTGTTCCAATCCATACTAGCAGTACAACCTGCACTTTTAAATCTAATTTGACATTTGTTCATGGAGTACTAGTCATTCGGTAAGACTCATGGTTTTGCTTTCCTGGAAGGAGGTAAAACTAGCTGTCTTTAGACTTATTTCAGAACTGTAAATGTCAGACTCCATGAGCCAGGACTGTGTAATGGATGTGTTAAAAAGGTTTTTATCAGATTCTACCATCATCACAACACACTTCTGTGCCCTCCATCTCTGAGAGCAAAGAAATTACCTATTTCATGAAGTAAATGAAGTCTGTGTAACTCACACAACTGGAAACATGCCAGAAAATAAATAATATATTTAGCCACCCTCAAGAAGTTATTTCAAGTGGTTTATGTGTTTCTGAAAAAATAACTCAGAAAAGACAGTTTTAAGAAACCATTAACTGGGGTGAACTAATTAGAAACAGATCACATGATGATAAATGAGGTAATTTAATCTGTTGACTGGACTGCTAGCCTGCGAGTATGTAGAATGACCCTGCAGATAATTGTATCAGTACCTGTGCTAATAAGGGTTTATGGAGATCAAAGCTGCACAATATTCCCAGACCCCTAAGCCCCTGCATTGTACTGAGATTAAGTTAGTAAATACATATCAGCTAATTTAAAGCAGTGCTATTACAGTGTAGCAGTTATGAAATAAAGTGGTCTTGAAAGCTTTGAAATTTGGCAACCAACCTTAACTCTGACCCAGTCCTGCTGCTCTCATTCCACTGAACGTGATGGAGCGACAGTGAGACAGGAGGGAAGGGGTAGTCCAGCACTTGAAAGTTTTGGTGTTGCTGTCTGGATGTGACCTTCCGAACCTTACACTAAGTTACTTCAGACCACTTCAGAGATCATGCCATAATGACTTTTGTGGATGACCTTGCAAAGAAATTAAAATTTAGAACACCCAGCATTCAGTCCTGCTAACTCTCTTTCTGGCTGTTTGGCACAGCAGCCCCACTTCAATAGGATGGGTGAAGACTGGCACTGTCCCAGCCTGACCAGCAGCTGCAATGGCCAGGGTGTTCTTGAGAGAAGAGAAAGGTTAGTTTGGGAACCACAGCCTGAGTAGCTACCCACTTTCTGCCTATAGTCAAACCGTAGTCTTTACCACCAACATTTTTTCGCAGAAAAGAGCAAGCCCAAGCCTAAAATATTTGGCTTAAGCATCTGTAAATGAAGTCCCAGGGACACCAGTGCCCTTTTACATAAGAGCATATCTCAGGATTGCAGGTAGGCACCTAAACCAGTGAGAAAAGTGGGATTTCAGACACATTTGTCCCCTCAACATTTCCTATGGCCTGGTTTCATTTTCTTTACATTCATTATGTTTGCCTTTGTTAGATTCACCCCAAAGTGCTGAACTCTTCTTGCCAGGGGACTTAGTGGCTTACCTTATGTTTGCGAGTGCTTCTCTCTGATGCTTGTCCTCAGCGTATCAATACTGCAGTATCCCTGGCTATGTCTGCATCAGTAAATTTGGATGTGTCCAGAACTAACCCCTGACACTGAGATCGACAGGTACCGTATGGCCCACATCCGTGCTACTAAACTCTCTTACTCACTGTAAATAGGGTGGCAACATGCAGACTGCTCTTTGGGAATCCTCCCTGCCTGCGCTAACTCCCAAACTCTGCCTAAACTTGCTTGGGCAGAGTCTAGTCAGCAGGGCCAATGCACAACAGAGACCAGTCTCACGTAGAAGCATTCAAACAGGCTCCAGCAACTGGAGCTATTTGCCGCAGCTGCATGATTTACCAGCACGGGGGTGGCCTGTGTGAGTCTGGACTTTCACTGCTGAGAGCAAAGGTTTTTAGGTGGGACTTCTCAGATCTCCAGGAAATCTCCGAAAACTGCACTTGCTTTCAGTGCCTTTTTCTCTGGTGGGAGCTTTGCAATACTTCTGCCATGATTTTATTAATTTCTTATCCCATGCACCTGTGTAAAACAATGTGCTGAAGAAGTGTAGCAGGAGCCACTCTGTCTTATGATTGCTGGTGGCATTAATAGCTCTTGCTCAAGTCACTGCTAAAGAGGAAAATGAGCTATCAAGCAAGGACCTGAGACAAATTTATTCTGAAGTGAGATATTGCTTCTGCTTACTCCTCAGTTTATGTTGACATAAATGACCCATAAAAGATATTTATTAAGTGTGCTATGAAATACAAGGACCTGGAAGGAAGGCCACAACAGGGATATTCAGCATGGAGGAATACAAACCAGTTCAAACACATTCAATAAGCTATCTTCCCCACCATGTATGGGCCAGAGAGTGTCAGTAGTAGACAAACCATTTACCTTGTCTCACATCGATTCATGTGAAGCAGCTGCCTCCAACCAGTACAATAAAGCCATCTGAACAGGTAGACAGGAGAGCAGCACAATTACCAGCCATGCTAATCTGCAGTATTGCCAGCTCCACACTTCTTAAAAATACCTCTGAAAACTGCAGCAGCTGACAAAGACATAATGACCCTACAGCAAAAATAGGCAAAGTTATTTCTTCTTGGCTTACTGGCATTGATTTGGACATTCTGTTATTTGAGATGATCAGACGTTGTCCAGCATTGCCTTTATCTTTCTTTTTAATATGAAGATATGTTGTATTTAAACTTATTCAGTTGCTGATGAGGAGCTGGAAAATATAGCTTCCTCAGTTTTCCTTTTTTGTCCCCCAATATTTTCGCCTTAGAAAACAAGTAAAACTGCCAAGACATTGTATTTAATACATTGTCACCAAAAATACTTACTGTCATCTCTGATATATAAAGTTGTCTGTTTTCTTAGTCTGTCTTCCAAACATCACTCAGCAATGCAGAATTTTGTTGGGAAAATATCTGTAAACTGAAGGTCTCTAGTCCTCTGGACCATTTATAAGTGGCAGGGAGAGACCATGCATCGTACCACCTCCTTTCTCAAATGACAGGACCGTCTGGTCAAACTCATCTCTGATGATCTACGTATGTACACAGATCAACAGCCTCCCTTCAGTGCCAGATTCACTGCTCATGCATTGATCAACATGGAGGGATAGCTTAGAAAACTTGAATCTAGGGCCTGGCTGTCATTGCCTGAGCTATTCACAGAAACTACCTTGGCCACCTTTTCCCTGGGGATTCCTACGACTTGCTTAAGAATGAAGCTGGAAGCTGTATCAGTTGGTCTGGCAATGACATCCTATACCCAGCCACATTTTTGCTTGGCTGCTTCTCAGTTTTGAGCTATGTTTGTGATGAACAAAGTCCCATGGGACACTCAGAAAGACAGTAGTCATAAATGTGCTTTTGACCTCATCAAAGCAAAAGGTGCAACCCAAAGCTGACTTCAAGGAGGTTCCTGGGAAATATAATCACCAGAGCAGGCCCTTGACCAGGTGACTTGTTCTAGGAGACTATACATGGCTCCATGGGCCATAACTTGATCCCCTTTATTCTGAAGGATGCAAAGTCAGGTAGTACTGGAAAAGTTGCCAAACAATGTTAAAAAGTCTTACTGCAAGAAAATTTGTCTGAATGGTAGAACTCTCCAGAGCAGATAAAATCATAATGGAGATTCAGATTGTAAAATCCCCAAATATCTTCAGCTTTCATTTGGACGCAGAGCCTTGCACTACCTGGTCCGAATACTCTTTGGAATGTCACAGCTGCAGTACTGTGAGACCTCCTAATCTGACTGCTTTTCCTAGGCATTTCTGGAGCTCCACCAAATAGGGTGGCTGCATGGAAGCTATTACATTTTGCAGAGATTAACTGTGCTGAACATTAATGCAGACTTTCTTCCAGAAAATATTTGGAAACTGGTGTATTTGAAAAATTCCCTCCCCTGCTTTTAAAAAAATAATTTGATTGAAGGTTAAAAAGTGCATGTCTGTTATTCAAAGCCACACAGAGGGCATCAAAGCAGATGCCAGTTCTCAAAGGGATCCAGACAACTGTAGCAGGCATCACTGGAAATAATAACATTACACAGATCTGTCTTATGATTTAGTTAATAATAACAGTGTAACAGTTTGGAAAACAAAATTCAGAAACCCCACAAAGCACCCATTATAAAAGATTAAAAGATTTAGGTCCACTTTTTCCAGCCTCCAGTATTAACCAGTCCTTGCCATTTAACAGAGGAATTCTAACAGAGGGTGAGGAAAGCATCTTTTTCTTTTATTACAGAATCACTGTGCACTGACTGGTGCTGAATCATGAAGTGTCCATATGCCAATGACTGTATTGCATCTCTCAGTGCCAGTTCCAGATCTTAATTCTCCTCCTGTTAAAAAATGCACTGTGTTTACAACTGGAATTTTTTCTACCTTTAGCACCCAGCCACTGGGTCTTGGCAAGGGAAGGCAAAATGAAAAAAAGGTGTCAGCAATTTAGAATACTATATTCTTAATCAGGTTTGCTCATTGTAAAGGACTGAGTCACTGCCTCAGGGACCACGTAAGTGGCTATACATTGCAAGGCTTTATTATTCAAAGGGAAAATTATGTCAACCTTTGGTTCTCCCTGCATTTGGGGAAATTATTGTCCATGTAAGTAGAAAACAGACATGGAGACCAAGTCACAACAAAGTCCTGAAACTTGCCCTACAGGCATAATATTAATTTGTCCATGACGGGGATGAAGGCTAACCTTTCTACTCACTGTCTCTGTGGGAGGCACAACCCTGCTCTGAGCTCTGGTGACCACATTCTTCACGGATATAATAATGGTTTTTAACACATCTGTTATAATGTTGGTATATAAAGATGCACAATAGTCTGTTGCTATATCGCTGTACTGAAAGAGGGTATCCCATTTGTTCCCTCTGCTCCCTATTCTTCCAGCACAAGTGCAGGTATTTACAGCCAGGACTTTCTTAGAAAACAAGTATTCTCACTAGGTAGCACCTATGGCCCCCCTCTCCTGAATGATAGCTGGAAGTGTAGTCTTCCCTTCAAGGGATCCAGTCCGGGTTTTCATATATGTGCCTAATCCTGGGCAGGGATTATACCCAGCACATCAAAAAAGCAGAATCAAGCCTGTAATCTGTGGGATGCCCAGCCCTGCAGGTGGAAATCCTGCTAGCCATCAGGATGGCTGTACCTGCACAGAGCCTTGAAACAGCTTTTCCTATCACCATGCAGATACAATTAGCCTGCAATTAACTATTTGCACATCTTCAGGTTTCCTTTCCTCAGAACATATTCTGCATAAGCTGCAAAGTACAAATAAAGTCTACTTTATGATTAAAGGAGGGATTTGTTCGCAAAAAAAATTCTTTACAAAAGCAGATATTCTAGTTGTCTACGCATATTGAATATGACATTTCCAAAGAAAACAACCAAAGCAATAGAAGAAGCATACCATCGAGAACACCTGCACCAGAGAGTTTAAAATCAGATCATATGCCACTATAGTGAACATAGTTTGTTTTCCATTATTGCTTAAATATGATGATAACCAATTTGGGGATTGACATAAAACCCATATTGTATTATTCTGAGGCTTTGTTAAGAGCAAAGAATGTGTGACCAAATCAAAGGCTTCACTAAAGCTAATAAACACAGCTTCAGTCATGTATGTGGCCTTTATCCACAGCTTGATTAATATCACATTTAACCTAGAATAAGGCTGAGGTTATGGAGTGCTTTAAACAAAAGCCAGATTTGAAATAGGGTAGGGTGAGGGGAGTAATATGTTTAAATTAATAAATCCATTGATCTGTCCACACACCAAACATTTGGAAATGTTAGCTAATGGCATTAAGGCAGCTGAAAGGCTACGATTATTTAAATCCAAGAAAACACCACCTTTCTGGTACACGAAAAGTTTTCCAAATTGTTCAGAGATTCAGCAAGCACTGAGACATGCTGAAGGAATCATGAAAAAAATTATTGCAGATTTGAGCTGCAAAAGGGGGATTTCATCCACCCATTTCTTCAAAGGGTAATTAATTGTTTTCAGTACTTCATTAAAATGTATAGTTTCAAAAGAGGAAAAATTGATTATTGATTTTTAAAAAAACAAACAACACAACAAATTAGATTAACTTGACTTCTCAAAGGTCAGAAGGTTTCTAAATCTGTTAACAGGCCCAGTGATGATTATTTAATGCCTTAACTATTTGTTATGTCTGTTACAATTTAACCCAAATCTTTAATTCATTAAAATGAGTTGTTCTAGCTCTGCTAAGAGGTCCTTTCTTTCCTTTCCAAAATTCTCTCAGATTCCTCAGCCTTTTTTAACACGCTAAACTAAATAAAATGTAGGTTTTGCTTTTCTAAACTCATCTTTATTTCCATTTCAAAGTTGAGTATAGTACCCAAATCAACAACACATCTGCTATGTCTATTATTTTTGCCATTTCTTATCTCCCTGCTGAGATATTTCAACTTGTCATGGGTCATTTGAGGATAACAGTTCTCTGCTTTAACATGACTAGTTTTTACAAATCTGAACTGACTGGGAATGATCACCATCCAGAATTTAAGCAGTTACATCCACAGTGAGTAGCTATTAATATGCCAACCAGTCCAACAGCTTGGGGTTTCAGGGCAGATGTGTAATAGGAGAGCAAAAATTTTCCCACTAAAACAGCAGCTCTTGGAACTGCCATAAGAAAACTTGCTTCTGCTAGAAAATTTTTGTCCTTCAGTTAGAGGTGAAGTTAACAGAAGGCTTTAGAATAAGTCAGTCAAAGGAATTTGTAACAAATAGCCAGGCATGGATGGTATTTGCCTAAAAACTTGAATACAATATTGCTGGACCCCCAAGGAAAAATAAACTGCTGGGAGACAGCGTGGGCCAAAGGGAGACCCTGAGAATGCACAGACAGGATAGGAAGAGCTTGGTTTGCATCACCTGCAGAGATGGGGGGCAACTACGGCTTCTGGAAGGTCAAAACAGGTAAGTTTATCCCCAAAGTGCCCTCTTCATTTGCAGGTGCCTGAAGACACCCAAGGGATAAGCTTACTCCTGCATGCGATGCATATGCTGCACCCAGCCACCCACCCACTTTTATATAACCTGCATGGCTCTTTAATGACAGACATTTGCATGTAAAGCCCACTGACCAGGTTTATGGAAAGTTGGTTAAAATCATAACTCAGATGCAACGAAATGGGTAACAACAGTCAAAGTATTCACATAGAACCTAAACATATAGTATGACATCCATTTAAATTCAGTGACCTGACTGGCTGTATAATTTGGGGGCTTTTTTTATTTCTAGTGTCCTTCTGCCACTAACCACTCATCTATTTGGTGCACAAGAAATGAGTAACTGAAAAAAGGCAAAATTCTATGCTTTCAGTCAAATCCAAACATCACTGGACAGATTTCATTACTAATGAGAGCCAGCATCCATAGTGCTCAGATAAAATATTAAAAATTTATTAAAAGCATCTCCTCAGAGTTGAAAGCAGAAAATATGTAATCAATCCTGACAATCAAAGCATGATCTAGTGGAAACACACACAAGATTCATTCCAGCAAAGAAAAGATGGGTGGGCAAATCTTCTTAACTTTCACTGATTTATATCATATGTTTTGCTATGTGCACAGCTCCATTCCTAGTTCTCTAATTGTACCTGTAGACACACTGGTACACCGATCATCCAGAGTGACTCTTTATTTTCCTCTTTGAGAAGTTCTGATTAAAAAGCAAACCCAGGAAATTCTGTTCAAATGGAGATGCCAATATTTCACACATACTTCTGTCCCAGATTTGGATGAGAAGATGAAATAGCATAGTTTTGGGGGAGGGGAAGGAAAACAAACAATAAAAGTCAGTATGAAAATGATGGAATATCTAATTTGAACATTTCAATGTAAATGACTCTTCCACATTTCCAAGCCTCTCACACCAAGCATGAGAGTACTTCAGGAATTCCCCAGGGCTTCGCAGATCCTACATCATCCTGTGCTTCATATGTTATACCCAGCAGGTTACAGTACATCCAAAATGATGAGGGAGGCACCACAGAAGCCAGGTGTGAGTTCCTCCAAGCCTTTACCAAACACTTGATATATACTTCTCTGATCATCTAACAATTTACCCAGTACCCAGCTGTGTCCACATGTTTTCTCTCAGGTTTTCTTCTCCTAGGAGTCTTTTCTTCTGTTGCTCCCTGATCAGTTTTCCCTACCCTTCCCATTCTTACTCCTCCCAATGTATCCTGTTCACTACCCAAAGCAGTGAACCTATCGTAAACCCATGAAGTGGATGTTGCAAGGCCAAAATAAATGGCAGTGGTGGGATGACCTGGGTCTACAGGACATTATGGTGGCTTGCACCAAGTCCTTCCTTACTGTGAACTTTTCGCTGTTGCACTTGGAGAGCTGCACAAGATGGTTCTGATCACATCAGTCATTTGTGCTCCAACCATCCCATACACAGACTGTCACCTTAATTGCTTTTGTCTTAGGCCTTCAGCTCCCCCATGATCCACCAAACACCGTCATCCTGAAAGACCTTGGTGAGAACACTGCTATCAAACCGAGACCAACTATGTTTAATGCCTCTGCAAGCATATACATATATTGCAGTATTTGCCAGGCTGCTGCTGAATTATACCTTTCTATAGTACAGGAGCCTGTCCCATCTACGATTTCTATTCCCGAAAGATGTTTGAGTCATTTTCATTGCCACTGATGTTAAAATATTAAAATACTGATAATATATTTCATAAAAACAAAAATGCAATTTAAAAATATGTAATGTATATGCATGGATTTTCAATGGATCTAGAAAAATAGTAGTGCAAATCTCCTTGAATATCCAAGACAGCTTGATTCCTGAGAATATAATTCCAAATCATTAACCTCAAATACATTTGTGCTATGAACTTCAATGAAAACAGGATTAAGTCTTAAACAGAAATCAAAAATCCTATTTCACACATTGCTTATAGAGACATTTATATAATTTACTCTGAGAAATAGCTTTAAGGTACAGCTATAAAAATGTTGGGGGGGTGTGAATATTCACGTGTCTCTAAAAAAGAAAAACAATCAAATTAATTCTATATTCAGAGGAAACAATTAAGATGCAATGATGAAAAGCACTACAAAATTCTGCACATGGGAATAATTGTGGTCACAGGGAAAGTTGGAGAGTATTCTTTGAGAAATAATATGCTAATGGATAATTAAAGACCCATTGAAGACATGGTACATCAAATAATGCACTAAACGTTTTATGTTCAATCACCATGCCTCAACTGTGCTATTCCCTGGCTTATGAATGACTAAATAGGCAAGTTTAATGCCTTTTAGTCTTCCCTAATGTTGTTTTCAAAGAGTATCCATAACAGACTTGGCTCTGCCATGCAACAATTTATTCATGTTGTATGCTGGCCTGTTTACTGAGATGTTTTCTGTATGACTACACTGGCCTAACTCACCAAGCCTCAGCCTGGAAAAAAACCTAATACTTAAAAATCTTTAAGAGGCTTAGCCAGAACTGATAGCTTTGATGATGTTTCCACCTCTGGCTCTATCTGAGAACAATCAAGAACCTACAGCCATCCAAAGACAGAAGAACAAAGGATGCTGGTAACATTTCATGTGAATGCCTCCAGAAGCAACGAGATGTTGCTTGGGAGAAACAACGGAGGAGCGGAAACTCTTTGGCATGATTCAGGGGTCAGCCTACTAGCCTAACAAGCACAGCAGGACTGTGGGGCTCTAGGTAAGTTAAACATATGTAAAATCCACTTTTTCATTTTAATTCCTTTTGGCTAATATCTTTATGACTACTACTAAACAACTAAATAGTGGGGGTTTTTTAAACACGTTCTGGGTCACAAAATCCTGATGCAGAACGACAACCTGCTCCACCATCCCACCTGCCGCAGCAGCAGGTCGGTCCCACAGGTGCAGGAACGCTGTATTTAAGATAAGAGTGAATACAATTACACTGTAAAAGCAGTCACATAAACACTGAGTGGGTTATAAAGTAGCTGCTATATATTTTATTTTCTCCTACTTCTGACCCACACACTCTCTCATCTTACTGAAATAAAGCTGTGCAGTGGGATGCACTTGTGAAAGAGCAAGTTCTAGTCAGAAAATCTGTGTCTGCACTTCATTGGTGAAACCTGAGTGTGTTTGCATCTCTGACTACCTCAGAGGGAATATAAATCAGAGAGTAGAAGTGGCACATGCTGAAGTTCACATCTATAACTCATTTTGTGGCCACAAAAATGCAGGCATATATTTGGCAGGTGCAAATTGCCAGACTCAAAAAATTGTGGGCCTTTGTATTTATCAGTTTCCATGACATGCACGGGCTGGATGGGAGCTGGCTCCTGCCCAACCCACTCGCAGCTCAGCTGAGGTGTGTCACATCTTTTGTCTCCCCTCGGCACAAGACACAGGATTACAGCACCTTAACAGAAAGCTGGGGCTGACCTTTCTGAAAACAGATCCCCCCAGATGCAGTCCTGTTTTCAGAAAATGTCTTCTTTCTTTTCTTCTTGCACACAGGCAGCTATAGGTAAGTAATGAAAAAGCCTGGGCAGGACACACAGATAATTAAATATTTCATCATTCTTTTGATTTCAAAGCTTGAAACAAGAAGAGGTTACCGAGGGTTTTATGTAAAATACTTCAGATGGAGTCTAGCTGTATAAGAAAATACTGGGATGGATCCAGATACAGATGTGCTATCTACCCAGAAACTATTTGGCAAGTCAGTGAACTGTGATATTGTAAGAAAGTCTGGGCTTCGGTACAAGTTTTCAAAAAAGTGCCTGTTGGCTGAGCTACGATAGTAAAGCTGTTTATTGGCAGAGAAGTTATATGGGAAGCTGAAATGAAGACCCTGCTTCTTTTCCCACTGTGATTTTTTTCTCACCACAATTAATTTAGTATAGGTAGTTCACTCCAGACCTTTTGCATAGTGGTTGAGGGGCAAAGTCTAGACATAATTTATTGGCCAGTGCCTGGTGAAAACAGAATTGCAGCATCCACATTTTCCCTCTGTTTCTCTTTTTTCTTCTGCCAGACACATCAAGTATGCTATACGCTAAGTATCTGGTATGTAAGCCCAGACTGACTGAGGAAGGGTTTCCTTTGCTAGAGCTGTCCTCTATCACATTGTGATATTTTTCCACCCTGCTAAACAGTAAATATCAAACTAAACATTAACAGCAGTAAAATTTTGATTACTTGGCTTGTTTTTTCTGTCATTCACATGAGCCCATAAAAACATGCAGCAATGTTCATCAGGTCTCTCCATTTCACAATTCCTGTTAGCTGGCTAGATGTTTTTATAACCACTGCACACATTGACAAATTAAAGCGCAGAGCAGTTAATGATATGAGCACAAGATATCAATGGCAAATTCAGGAACAGAAACCCAAAAACCTACCTGTGTTGTATGGGGGAGTACCCTGGTACTGCAGAGAAATATCAGAGTAGCAAACACAGTGGTATGGAAAGAGGCCAAGAACAGCAGAAGCTTGGCACTTGGAGGGTCCGCTTCCCATCTTCAGAATGCTTTAGAAATATTAATTTGACAATTTGCTAAATAATCTTTAAAAGAAGGCCTAGTATAGGTTTGTGCTAAGTGGGAGGACAGCTGGGATTGAGTCTGCTCCGGGTTTGCCAGTCAGAGCAGCGACACAGATGAAATTAGAACAAAGGCTTCCTGCATCCCAGGGCCACAATGCAGCAGATTAAATATCCCCACTTGCTGTGGGGACAGAAAGGCCCACTCTTTCCCATGTAGCCATGCAGCTGAGGCTGTGGAGCCTTGTCCCCCTACCACCACCAGCATGGATGTCCATGGCAGGTCCCTGCTCACTTCAGGCCCTGGGGGTATGGCAGGGATGGAGGGGATGGGTCCTACAGCCTGAATCCAGTCTAGAAGTGAATTCAGACTCCTTCCCTTGAATGCGCTTGCCTGGTTAGTCCAAAGGCAACACAGTTCCGAGACAGGACAGTGGTCTCTGTTGCTTTCCCCTTTAGTCCAAGCAGTTGCTGGGGCTGTAAACGCAAGCGTGCAGGGGAGCACAGACAGGCATTACCCTGCTGCTCCACAAAACCTCCACTGGCAGTGATGGTGCCTGGGGCAGGAATGANGGGGGGTCTGGGGGGCATAGCTGCCAGTCTGTTATCTGTTCCTTTGTAAAATGGGTGTATGTGTTATCTAAGCTACTGTGAATGGTTAAAGATTGCGGTGATAAGGCTGTTTCATGGCATGGGAAAACAGTTTGACTTTAAATAAGAGTAGGGAGTATTCACGCTGCTCAGTTCTTGACAGGAACACTTGCAAAGGCTCCCCCAAAACACTGCTGCTCTCAGCTCAGCTCAGCATGCCCCTCCGGGACTGATATTGGCACAGGGTTTCTCTGTCCCACCTCCCTGCTCCATGTGCCCTGAGCTCCTCTCGTGCTCAGCAGCACTGTCGATCAGTCCAAGCTCCTCTTCAATACCTCCTCACACCTGCCAGCAGCAAGCCATCCTTCTATGCTTTTAAGGTCCTTGTTCTCACCTTTAATGGAATCACTCCATTGGAAAAAAAATACTATGGAGCCACTTTCAGCTGTTCCTAATTCTCACCCAGGCAGAAGCTCAACATTAATTTGGTGGAAGAGTCATTTGAACAATAACTTATGGACCAATAATCTAGATGTTTTCATGTGGTGCCTTGACAAAGGTGATGCTGACATGTCATTAACATGTTTGTGAATAAAACTCAGGTGAATTTAAAAAAAAAAAAAGTATAGTTCTGGGACCAGAATAATAGAGACCCTTATATAAATATGCACTCAAGTCTAAATGGTGGTACTTAAAACAGTAAAAGTAGCTATTCAAAATAAAACAAAAAACATACAAGGAATTTCTCCTAGCAACTTTTCCCAAGGATCTATAATACTAGCATATAGTGGCTGCAGTAAAAGGTGACCTGAAGGAAATAAGAGTCAAGAATTGTAAATTTGCAGAACAGATGATATTCCCCAAACACCTGAGTTCATTTACAGTATTAACCTTTGTGCAACTGCTTGAGCACCTCAAGCCTAACTCTCATGCACAATTCAGAAGCAGCAATGTGGACTGCAAAAGACATGAGAAAGAAAAGCTCTAGCATTAAGGTGATCCAGAAGTAGTTGAGTAGTAAATTTATCAGAAGAAACTTCATCGAGCTTACTAAATTATTCAGGATAATTGAGGACAAAGGCAGGCTGTGGATAATTGGGAAAAAGAAATCCGACTCAAAAAGCAACAAATGGCAGCTGAAATTCAGCGTACACAATATATAGTGATGCATATCTAAAAAGAAATAATGATTACAAAGAAAGAGAAGGGACTTAGGGTTATCACAGATGACTCATGAAAACAGTTCTCATTAGTAGTCAAAAAGCCCCAGAGTTTTAGGAGAGAGAAACCGAAATAGAGAACATTACTATGCTGGTCTAGAAGTTCCCTCATCTGCCGTGCGTGCAGTCCTTGTCCCCTTGTCCCACTACAGCTATAAGTAAAATAGAGAGGTACAGAGGAGGGCAACAGTTATGATCAAAGCTGTGGATGGTACAAGGAATGACTGAGAGGACCAGGAACCTCAATCTACAGCCAAGATGATTTAGGGGGAATATGACTGGAGTTTATAAAACCATGAGTGGCATGAAGAGGATAGGGATTGAGCTTCATTGGCTTCTTGGATACAAGAACCAGAAGTCTCCAAAGGACCTAGTAGAAACATGCTGAAAATGAAAAATCAAAAAAGTACACGTTCCACACACAGAGGATAGTAGTCCTCCAGTGATTTTGTGGTTCCTAGTAGTTTATAGTTTGAAGGGAACAGACAGGCACATGAAAAAGCAACCCACTGAGGGTTAATAAATACAAAACCACATCCAGTTTAGAAAGCTTCCTGAGCTGGAAATAGTCAGAAGCTGAGAAAATATTCACACATGCTTGTCCAGACCTTGTTGAAGAGAAGATACTGAGCTAGACAGACCTTTGGGCTGCCAAAGTATTCCTGTGGCTATGATAAGTTAGGACAAGTAAGCACATCTCACAAGGCTTTCTATGGTTTTGGGGGCAGATTTTCACAGTGATTGAAATGTTTAACCCCATTTTTAAAAATCTGCTCCGAAACACTCAAGCCCAAAGTGTATATTTTGCCTCTTGAAAAATTCAGTCTGAAGTCAGAACAAAACAATGATATGACCCAGTGTAAGACAATGACCCACAATGCAAGTGGAAGCAAATTTTATACATCCCAAATGAGTGCTGAGATTTTTTTGTTAACTACCATATTACTCGCACACCGGCCATATGTCATATGTATTCCTATAGACTGCTTCTACAGAAAGGTGAGATCTTTTAACACAAATAAAAATCTCTTTTGTTGGAAGACACTGTTCATGTCCTGCCCTCAGTAACAAATGTCCACGCAGCCAATTGCAGTGGCAAACACAAAAAGCCAAATCTTGCACTTCCGTGGACATACAAACATGTGATTGCTTCTCTGAAAGCAGCATATAGGTGGGTGTTCAAAGGTGACGTTCCAATAACAGAAGACAAGGTATTATATTCTCTCTGTAAATTAATATCTGACCTGTATTTTACTGTTTTATTCTTCACTTGTATTTGAAGCAATGATTTGATTAGCCTGACCTGGACAGTAACATCCTTACAAGTATTCTCATCAGCTGCCTAATCATAGAATCATAGAATCATTTAGGTTGGAAAAGACCTTTAAGATCATCAAGTCCAACCATCAACCATGCCCACTAAACCACGTCCTGAAGTGCCTTGTCTATGCGCTTTTTGAATACCTCCAGGTAGGATGACTCAACCACTTCCATGGGCAGCCTGTCCCAATGTCTGACAATTCTTTCAGGAAAGAAATTTTTCCCAGTATCCAATCTAAACCCCCCCTGCCACAACTTGAGGCCATTTCTCTCATTCTATCACCTGCCACCTGACAGAAGAGACCAGCACCCACCTCACTACAACCTCCTTTCAGGTAGTTGTAGAGAGCCATAAGGTTTCCCCTCAGCCCCCTTTTCTCCAGGCTAAACAACCCCAGTTCCCTCAGCCGCTCCTCACAAGACTTGTGCTCCAGGCCCCTCACCAGCTTCGTTGCCCTTCTCTGGACACGCTCCAGCGCCTCAATGTCTTTCCTGTAGTGAGGGGCCCAAAACTGAACACAGTGCTCAAGGTGCAGCCTCACCAGTGCTGATTACAGAGGAACAATCACTTCCCTGCTCCTGCTGGCCACACTATTTCTGATACCGGCCAGGATGCCGTTGGCCTTCTTGGCTGCCTGGGCACACTGCTGGCTCATATTTAGCCAGCTGTCAACCAGCAGCCCCAGGTCTTTTTCTGCCGGGCAGCTTTCCAGCCACTCTTGCCCAAGCCTGTAGCGTTGCATGAGGTTGTTGTGACCGAAGTGCAGGACCTGGCACTTGGCCTTGTTGAACCTCATATGATTGGCCTCAGCCCAATGATCCAGCTTGTCCAGATCCCTCTGCAGAGCCTTCCTACCCTCACATCCCCTTTTCTCTGCAAGTGACAAAGGAGACCCATGATGACCCTCCACGTATCCCTGTCCTTGGCTTTCTAGCTGATTGCATGTTAATGAGCCTGCCCTCATAGCACAAACCTTCATAATTCAGAGGGCTTCTCTGCGTGTTGCCCAAAGCTCCCAGCTGAGCTAGTGAATCATGAAAATCCTGGCCAGTTCCCTCAAAGTTTAACCCAGCAGTTCTTCTTCTTTAAGACTAAGCTCAACAAATCTATTCTCTGTATGTCTTTCTATTTCAGCCACTAAATCTCTGAAAGCTGACAAGGATTTATAGTTTTAGACAGGCTTTGAGACCTTTTTATTTCTTCATCCTCTATGCCATAGTCATATGTACTTCACATTTCTACTGAAGAAATGAAGTGTCATCTTTAGTAGTAGTTTTTATTATTGTTATTGTTATATCTGTTGTCAGGAGACTTGTTACACAAGTTATTTGTGATTTTCCATTTCTAGCTTTCATATCTTCAATGTTGTTACCAAACACTACAAACTGACCTAGAATTAATAAGCAGCCATGGGTATTTTTCCTAGTCAAACACACTTTGTGTTGGGTGATGAAGTGTCATTTGCGATTTCAGCTTTCTGCATTCTGTGAAAATCACATGCCCAGTCATCAGGTTCAGCAGACACTGCAATTCATTAAATTTTATCCTTATCACTTGATTTCCAGTGATCTAATACATTATCACCAAATACTGCTCATTAGAAATCATGGAGACATATTTCACAGCAGATTTTCTTGAGAAGCTCCGCTGGGAGTCCTTGCAATCAGGAAAGCCTGGTCTTGCCCAGACTTAGGGAAACCCAGGAGATGCATACTTGTGTTTCCAGTCCTGCTGAGACCTCTGCAGAATTCCCAAATGGACTTTCTGTGGTCTGAAAGGGGAATCATCTGATTGTCACGAACAATAGTAACTAAGGCACCATGAGAAATTTTACCAAAGAGTTTTGGAAAACCAGAGGCTTTGGCAATTTACCACACACATACTAAAGGGACTTCATTACATGATTTTACAATTAAGGAGAAAACATCAAAACATATTGTCACATTCAAGTTAAAAACAATGGCTTTTATTGAAAAGCATCTGTTTCAGGTTAACTACAGATGTGAACTGTTAATAGAAACCATGACTATTATCATTGGTGTTTTTGTTTTAGCTCACTTTGTATCACAGAAAACTTAACTGATTCAGGCATCTTTTAATAAAGTTGATCTTAATCCAATTAGGCAGAAAAATTCTGATATTTTAAAGAAATGGGTACAGTTTGGAGCCCTTTCAAGTACAAAATTTTCCCTAATGTCTTTTGAAATACAAGGCATTTTTATCTCTATATGAGCTATATGACTGCTGTAGACACTTTAGGTTGATTCAGCTCTCACAAATACCTATTCTATATCTTTCTTACTTTTGGAGCTATTTCACATGCAAACAAGCATGAGAACTGTAGCAGAGCATTTGATATTCCCCCACCAGCAATTTGCAAGAAAAAGAAAAAGAGGAAAAACACTGTACTCCTTAGCTAATGCCAAAGTGCACAGTCACTGGGAAGGAGAGAAAACTCACGCAAGACAATGTTGGTCACAAATGAGCACATGGACAAGTTTATGAGTGCACAGAGAATGTAGCAAAAGGGCACAATGCAGTTGACCAGACGCTTTTAGGAGCCTGTGGCAAATCTGCAAAGTAGCTTGAGAGAACTTAAAGAGAAAATATCTTTTATTGGATCAATAGGACTGCGTGCAGCCGTGCGTGTGCATGAAAAAGAGTCGATCTGGGGCACTGGCTTTTTTCATGTGTGGTGTTACTAAAACAGTGCTATTTTTACATACTCCAAAGTCCTAGAAAAATGATCTCAGAAGAATAAAACAACATTAAAAGGTATTCAGCTGCAAGAGATGCATCATATATGTGCAATGTAGGTTTTCTCTTAATGGCTGTAAATTGCTACTTGATAGGCTAAAAAAAGACTGGAGAAAGACTGAGAATGTTGTCCTTTCTGGAAGCAAGGCATGTGTCTGGCAAATCTTTTAATTAATTCTTAAAAGGAGACGACCAGGATATTCTAAGAAAATAACAGTAATTTTAACTACTGTTATTAATAGGTACTTAATTAAAGGAAAGTTGTTGCCCATTTGATTTTTTTTCTAAATCAAATAAAATTCAAGTGGTTTTTTTCCTTTCCTTCTAACAGATCAGTAAATATTCATATTTTTGGAACAAGTTATCATATTTAAAATAGTATTTATAAGGTGGTGTGTTTAGTTTGTAGGAATTTCTAAGTTATTTCACTTCTGTTGAAGGCAACATAGAAAAAGATAGGCAAAAGATAACCTCATTACCTCTGTCACAAACCACTGTGTATTAATACAACTAGTAACTGAAACATTTTTAACAGCTGGTAAACAGCAATTTCGTACTAATTCATTCCAGGTAGAGGTGGTAGCTTGTAAAATGCTCAAATGTAGGTAACAGCTAACAAGGTTTCATAAATCGTAATATTTTGCATGTTGCGAGGGCGGATTGCTTGGTTCATCATTGGTAGAGTAGAAATAGTTTCCCTGTGCACTTTCAATGGCAGGACTAGGATGCAAACAAAAATTTCGTTGATCTGAAGCTCCCAAAAGCTTACTGTGAGGATTTCTGTAAGTGGTATACAGTGAAATAATTTCTACTGATTTCTGCACTTTTAATCTTCATATCATTACATTGCTTGTCTGCAGCCAACATACAAATCCTAGACATATGAGACGTGTTTCTCAAGGACCATGATAAAAATTTACACTTTTGAACAAACAAGTTTTTCCACATATGAAAATGCTTAAACAAAAATTTAATGACTGGATCCAGAAAGTTCCCTTTAGGCCACAGAAAATTACTTTAATCTGTGAACGTAATTTGCATCCATCAGAAGACAAAACTTCTCAGTCAAGAGTATAGTTAGCCTAAAATGTGGCTTTATATTTGTTCTGCTTTAATGGTGCTTGTCTCTGTCCTGCAAGGAAAAATTAATGCCTCTCTCTCTGCTCAAAGAGATGGTTGACTGAACAAAGGTGTTTATTGGCAGAACATTCATTCATTTAACAATACCTTCAACTAGCTGCACTATATCCCTGATGAAAGGTTAGTCTGAAAATAATGCTATGCAGAAGGACAAATTTAATTCTGTTTTACCAATATGACCTGAAATGCTTCACAGAGATATTTGTGGGAAAGGAGATGGACATTCAAAGAGTTTAAAAATAAAGAGTTTAATAATCCTATACCTGTTTAACAGTATCGTACAGTGTGAAATGTTCCCATGATGAATGCAAGGCAATTGAGGCCAGATGTCTTTCAGGGATGTAGTGTTAAGTACAAACTCGGGCAGATGATGCTCCAGGATAGGTGGTAAGGAATGAATAAACCCAAGGTGCCTAGTTAGCCTGGTTATCTAAAACTATGTCACAGACAGTCTCAAGCATTTCAAAATCTTGCCCAAATAACTTGTCATTAATTTATCTTGTTTAAAATATGCATTGACCAAGCAGAAGGCAGAATGAGCTCTCTAACTTGCGAGACTTGTTCCAAACACTTCTTTTATTTATTTTCATGTCAGTATGCTAACAAATGTATGTTTAGGTAGCACTGAGGCTTTAAAATTTCCTACTGTCACATAATAAGATTACAGTTTTGTTAATTTTATATTATAAACATAACCAGAAGNNCAAGGAAATGATGACTGTTCCCACCCTTTTCCTCCACATGTGGGGTTTCCACCCCCCTCAGCTGTGTCAAATGCTGAACTGACCAATTGTGTAGCTAAGGAAGGGACTGGGGATTGGAAACATGGCTCTGAAGAAGGGGAGAAATAAACTCTGGGAGTGGAGATAAGGAGGCGTTTGACCACAGATGTTTCTACAGAGAGGTCTCCGCCTCGCAGGGCAGTTCAAGGACTGGATGGCAACAACGTGCAAGGTTTCAGCTGAGGCGTTCATTTATCAGACAGAAGTACGAGAATAAAAGAACGTGAGGAAATCCGCTTTCCTTGAACCATCTCTTCTTTTCATGCTAATAATCACTTTAAGTCAAGGTGTTTATGCAGAGTGATTATATTAAGCAAGCAGTACTCAGCTTTGTTTTGCCCACGAAATGCAGTTTACGATATAAGACAAACTGGCCACCAACAGGGAGGCTTTCATGCAGGTAAAACTTGTTGATGTTAGTGAACTGCTCTTTAGTTGGTCCTACTCAGGAAAATACATGTATCCATGACCCAAGTTAAGCTAATACTTAAGTACCTTCCCAAACTGAGATGGAAATACTCAGTACTAAGTACCACATTTTTTATTAAAATGACAATAACAAAGGAGCTTCAGAACAGCAAATTAAACACTTCAAAATTCACACACACTAATAAAGCGCACCAAGCGGGACACCTGACACTAAAATCTCCACTAAAGTCACTTTCTGCTCACAGTTCATGAAAAGTGGTCTTGCATGATGGGATAAACCAGGAAGCGACTGCAAAGTCTTCACACATGTAAAACCTCTTAGTCTCAATATGTGCTCCTCCAGAAGAGTTTTACTTTAGCAAAGACAGCAGCATCGAGCCTTGAGGATTTACAAGGAAAAGGAAAGCTTTTTCCACTAAAGTTCCTATCAGGTGCATTGGTGGTAAATTCATCATCATGGAGGGTATCCTATAATCCTACATAATAAATCTTTTATAAAGTTTAATCTCCATCATGAAAGCCACTCATATTCAAGGACTGACCTTCAGCCAGTCTTTAAAGAAATCAAATTCATGTACTGTAAAATCAAGCTATCTCAAGATACAACTAATATTAATTCCCTAACTCTAATCTTTTTCTCCTGAAAGCACAGTAATTATTGTGTGATGGGTTCTTTTGGTATTGTCAAATTAGTTTTCTCATTCATGAGAAGTCCCTACAGTGAATTAGAGCAAAACATCAGGTTGAAAAGGTTTCCTTTTCAGTGATTTGATTATTTCTTAGCAACCATGTACTTGCTTCATTTGCAGCATAGCTTTAATGATGAAAATGTAAGGTTTTCCTAATGCAGAAATGACAGATTCCCATATAAAAATGGTTAAGGGCCTAAACCATGGATCCTATGACCTCTCCTCTGGCAGCATCCACAGTTCAGGTAAGCAGTTAAAAAGCTCTCAGTTTGGCATATGGCTGCTTCCAACGCAAGTTTCAGCTGAGTTAGAAAACAAGAAAATCTGGAAGTATAACCACCTCCTTTCCCATTTTCTTGTTCATTATAAGATTGCAGAAAAAGAGTTGAAACCCTTATCTTCTCCACCATGCCTTCCTCAGGGAATGCCATGGAGGAAAATCACTGAAATACTTTAATTTATTTTCTTCTTTTTATTTGTGCTTCCCATTTTGATCATTTGATGTATGTTATGATCTACAAAGTATGATCTTCCTAGTAAAGGACTGAGAGACAATTTATATCACCAGCATTACAAAATGGGACTTGCAGGAGGAAATAATTGAGAGACATTAATTAAAATTACCTCATTAAATCTAACATGGTCCCTTTACCACTACATAAATCTTAATTCCTTTTTGATAACACAGTATTGATCCAAGAAAGCCCAACACCTTTACGAATATTAGTGCCTAACAAATGGCTTTTAGTTACTTCCTTTAAACTTATATGTATTGTACCTATGACCAAAACTTAATTCAGTTTCCAAAGAGTCATTAATCAAGCACCTCTTCAGTGATTCCTAAAATGCTAAGTCACTACCCAAATACCACCTATCAATTTTTTTTGTGGTCCCTTTCCACCCCAATGGTTGAAACTTGAATTATGGAGCATAGGTGACTCAGAAGCCCATTTCCCATAGCCTTGCATAACATCAGGTAGGAAAGTTAGAAGGTGAAGAGATAAAAATTTCATCATCATACTGATTGTTTGTTCCAGATTAAGTCCATTCTCTTACCTGTGATACCTCCTAATAAATGGTGACTATTCAATACCTCCATAAATATGAAGCATAAAGAAATATAAAATAAGTATTTTTTAAAAATCAGAATAGAACTAGATACTCCTAAGTACTCATCACTTCCTCATCACATTCTAATTCCCATAATCATCACACTAAAACATACTTGAGAGATGACAGCTTTGGGACCTCAGTGCTTGAAGTGTGCTTCTAAGTACCCTCTGCATTAAACACATCATCTTTACTGAACCGACAGCTCAGCTGTATCTATGATCAAATAAGCAACTTTCAAACAGTATCTGTTAGCCTGGAGTGGGAGTATTTATACTGGTCTTTGCATTGCAGTTATTTCTAATATTAATGCTATGAGCCAATTTACTATGCAGTGCAAACATTTGGTAGTCTATTACTCTAGGATTGTTGCTTATAGCAACAGGTCACTCCTGCTGTGAGAGTGCAGAATGCTAAGGGATATAGAAAGAAAGATAGACACAATGTGGCCAAGTCTACTTTGAAAGGAAGTATATTGAGAGTGTTTAGCAAAGGTCCTAGCAACTGATATACCCTATAGCATATGGTTGACTTGTGAATTTGAGCATTTCCACATGTGCTGGGCAGCTGGCACATGTGTCACTCTGTGCCTGCTCAGAATTAGTGGACTGGGGAAATTTACCCTGTGAGAAGGGAGCAGAACATAAGCAGAACTCTCTCAACAAATATAACCATCACTGATTAAACTCAACGTTACTAGGGAACCATAATAAGATGACATTAAATAGTCATTGACTCATTTCCCAATGAGCAATGAAAAATGAAAGGGTTACCATATGCCATTAATTTAAACAATATTAGAGGGGCCTCATAAGAATGAGAAATGACTACCACATATAATTTGTACATATATTAAGTCAGGTTATTTCTGAATCTTGAGATTTTTGCAAACAAGAGGAAAAAAATATTTTAGACATTCTCTTTTGTTACTAAAATGTTATTTTCTTGAATTGAACTCTAAGAGCAGAGGAGACATCATTTGTTGTCATCCCAGGTAACTAATTACCAGGTCAAGACCATAAATACCAGTATGTCAATATTTAAGGAAACGAATACTGACTTTGATTTACATATATGTGGACCAGATTCTTGGCTGGCATAATAATCAGCATATCTCTGTCCAAGTCCGTGCTATCGAGCTGCATTGATTTACAGCCATTGGAGACTGAGACAATGTAGACAATAGCTATTTTTAGAAGGTATTCTTTGGAAGAAACCGTTATGATGAGGCCAAATTCTACACCCTTTACTCAGATGCACAGTCCCAATGAGATTAAGAGTAAGAAGAGAAAAAGGCGGCCCATCTTCTGAAGGTTATGTCTGAGACTTGAACATTAATTCTGATGCAGCTTAATAATGATCACATACGAGATACATACATACATGTTTAAAACACCATAGAAGATAGATTAAGTTTTAAAAGCAGTGGTGCTTGAAACACAAACAGGCCTGAGCCGAAAAGATAAGAAACCAATCCAAGGCATAGATGTTAACATTGTTCTCCTTCTCTTACTCGACAGCTGCTTGTCTGAGGATCTGTCATACGGAAAATATGTGAATGCGATGAAACGTCTGTTAATGTATCTCTGCTCCCACCCAGCTCCTTAAAAGCAAAAACTGTGGGCTTGTTACTATTTTCAATAGTGCCCAGACACTTGTTCTGTGCATCATAGCACGGGGATGATGGTGTGTCAGGGCTGCCTGCCTGCTTGGGGCTGGAACAGCAGCGCACTGCAGTCATCTCAGGCATGTGGGGTAATACAAAGACAAGGTCTCAAAGCAGTGTGTAGTCCTAAAAAGTGCCATTCCAGAGGATTTCCATTTAGGAATACTTAGCATGAGGACACCTAAATGCACAAGCAGCTAGTTTAGTTTGCAGTATGCTCTAGCTACGGAGATAATTACTAGCCCAGCTGCTTCTGTTACCTCTCTTCATGTTATTAGACAGCCACTTCCCTGATCTCTTGCATGTTGACGGCACATGGCATTCATACTTGCTGGAGACACTGACAAATTATTCCTGGCATTTGTTATTATTACTTTGTTTCTTTACTGGAGAAACTGGGAGAGTGTCAGCAAACTGGGTGCAATTAGGAAAAAAACAAGGAGGCTCCTCTTTCAGATAGAAAAGGGGAATAAAAGTAAAGAGTCCAAATACTTGTTTCTGTTGGCTTTAGCAATAGCCAGGCAGCTTCACAAACTTAATAAAAAGTGCTCCCTTCTCCTTAATGCCTATAAAATATATATCCCTGTACAGAAACAGCAATCTCACACCAGACTGAGAATGCAATGAAAAAAGTATATTGGTTCAACTGAGCATTATTTTTCTACTGACAGACAAGGTACTTTGTGTTATTTCAAAATCTAATACCAGTATATTCTCATTTGCTTGGTTTTTTCCCCTGTCGGTAAACGCAGCAGTAGGCAAGTTTAACCACATTAGGAAATTTTAATTTTCAACCTGAAGATGAGATGACAATCTGTCTCAGTTGTTGTCATTATCTTGTATCTCAAGCTGACATGTTTATTCCTGGGCATTTACAGTGTGGTAGAGAATGCCATGAAGGAGCTGAGTTATAAATGTTAGTTTTGATTGCATATGACACTGCAAATAAACATGCCAATACACTGTATAACTTTGTCATCCTCTTTCATCCTCTCAATATTGCAGCTGATACCCCATGGCACCTGCTGCCAGTAAGTCCGTAGAATGGTATAGGCTTCAAACAGGTATGTATGAAAATGACCCATGAATACCAGCTAATAAGAACAGAATTAAGATGTGAAGCCATAGTACCATGAAAACAATATAAAAGCTCTGGAAAAAACCAGTTGATGTTCACTGCAAAATTCTCTGCTACCCAGCAGTCATACACTTGTTTAGAGAAGAGACCACATAGCAACAGGAAGAGAATCACACAAAATGTCTATGATCATCCTCAGATCGGCCAGTGAAGGATTTCTTCTAAAAGGCAGTCTTCATTGTGCTACTCCCACTGTAAAATGGGTGTAGAGGCAAATCTCATACAATGACGAAGGTGGAAAAATCATAGTAAATCTCCATGTCAGTGCCTTTTGGTTTTACTGCTTTGGATGTGTATTTTGCAGAGCCGTAAAAGCACGGAAAATCCTACCAAACAAGCAAATGCTCTTCTTTAACCCTTCGGCACTGGGCAAGGAGTGTCTGGAAATCTTGACTTTTAGTGTCAAGGGTATCAAAACAAAACAAAACAAAACAAAAAAAACAGCTCACAACTCTCAAAGTCTGGCAAGAGAAGTGGAGAACATAAAACCTGTGAAAATGAGGCTAGCTAGACAAAAATAAAGAAAAGGATTGGCACCAGAAAATATTAGGTCTCTCATTTTTGAAGAAATATAAAGAAAGTTGTTGTTTTTTTTTTAAAGATGCACTGTTTCTGCTTTGTAAAAGTGGTATTTAAAGCAGAAAATGAAGAATTCATCTGATTGCTAACAAAATAGCAGTAAACTAGTCTTCATCAGCTGCTGTCTTATTGTCACATTCCCCCGTTCTAGTCAAAGAAGAAGTTCCAAATAAAGTGACGTGACAAAGTGTTTCTGAGTATTATAAGGTCACTTTCTTTCCCAAGCTTGAAAATGCAGGATTCAAATAGCTTAGCCACTACACTTTCAGAATAAGAAAAGATAGAAGTAGTCTGTATTTTGACACTAAGTTATGAAGAAACAGAAAATTAGCTGGTGAACTCCTTTTAGCTCTGACACACAATCATAATAGTGGCCCAGCTCAAATGGAATCAATATAATTATGTCAAAAAAACTAATAGACAATTTGGTGCAATACTGAATATTTACATATTCATAATGTGACTAAATATAGGCATATATTTTTACATGAGCATGTGTGTTCATGCACATGTGTGTAGATCAAGTCCTTGATTTTACCAAGATATTTTGCATACCCTGTATTGTCCTTCACCCTGTATTGTCCTGATCCCTGTGATTCCCATTCTAGGAATTTTTCTCCTCATCTCCCATAGGTCGATGGGGGTTAATTCAAGATTATGAGGGCTGCTGCACATGTGGCATTCAAAACAGCAAGTACCCAGTGCTTGAGTGGTTTAACTTGCATCTCGGGGCTTGCTGTGTCCCTAACTGGATGGCTCTGACTATGCGCACGGTACTTGTGGGAGCCCCAGTGCTCCAGCGACTACCACTGCCTTCTTCCTGTCATTTGGAGAACTGAAGTACAAAATGCAGCAAAAGGGGCTGACTTGGCTAAACAGGTCAACTGTCCAGAAGGAAGCTGTTTGCTAGAAGAAGAAAAGAAGAGTGAAACTTAGATCAGGCACCCTGCTGCCACCCTGCTACCCTCATTTCTGAGCTAGCACGCACCTTGTGCCTTAGTCCTCAGTCCACATCTTCGCCAGCTGTGGCCCTGGGTGAAGGGGGACGTAACTGCTGCCCTTTGAACCAAGCTCATCCCTTTCAGAGTGCCTCCAATGTGCTCGGAAAACCTCCATAAGATGAGGTATCTCGAGAGATGGCTGTGTCAGGGGACCTCTCAGTCTGTCCCTGCTGAGGAATGCAGTGGGCAGTGAAGGGAGTAGGCAGCAGCACCCGTGGGCCCCATGGGGGATCTTTGTGGAGCAGAGGGCATTGGGTCAGTCCCAAAGGCAGGCAGGCCAGTGAGCTTTCCCCCAATCAAAGTGTCTAAATCCAACTTCAGCATTAAATCAAGCAGTTCAAAATAATGACTGCAGTTCACTCTTCGTGAAATGAGGATAACAAACACATAATTACTTGAAAAGGCTGTTATGAGGGTTAACATGTGAAAGTTTGAGAAGAGCACAGGTATGGGGACAGAAATCCCCAAACGGGGACCATTTCTGTAAGAATGCTGAAGTACAATTTCTAATGCTTATGGCAAGAATAATCTTCCAGCTCATTCTTCTTTTCCAATGCTTTTTCTGTCTGGTGAAAATTAAGAAAAGGTTTGGCCATACTTCCGGATGTAGAGCTTCTTCTTCCATTTTTCCCAGGCAGAAGAGTAGGAGTGTTTAGTTCTGTGTTTTGCGTGTGTGTCACTAAAAAAAGAAGAAAATAGGTTACAGCAACTGTGACTACAAAATCTGCAGGTGTGTGTCCCATGATCACAGGCAGAGCAGCTGGGAGGTCAGGAAATTGCTGTTTTCAACTTTGAAGAGGCTGTATAATATATTCAAACTAAAATTAAACTATGTCTCCCCCTGGGAAAAATCAAAAGCATTTGTTAAACCTGCAAATCAACAGATTGCATATTTTACCTGAACTGATTTTGAGCTATGTGACTCTTCCTTCAAATTACATTTACATTAAAGGACATACAGCTACTGTGTACCTTTTTGTTCTTTCACCTTTGTGCCTTGTTGACTGCTGCAGTTGCTGTAGATACCAAAAGACTAAATAGAAGTCACAATGCTCTTTAAAGGAGCTGTGCAAAGTTCAGATTCAACTCTTATAAAAGTATTTCCAATCCAGCAATTAAAGTAAGCACTTGTAGTGTCAGGAAAGCCAAAGCTTAAATGTAGTTGAGACTTTCAAGGGATGTCAAGTGCAACACAAAGAGTTTCTACTGCTGTATTAGTAGGAAAAGGCTGAACAAGGAAAATGTGAGCCTGTTGCTGAATGAGGCAGAGGATTTAGTGAGAGCAGGCATGGATGAGGCTGACATACTTACTGCTTTCTTTGCCTCAGTCTTCACCAACAAGGTCTCCCAGGCCTCCATGCTCATTGCAAGGGTTCAAGGGAGGAACAACCAGCAGCAGATAAGGATCCAGATAAGGGAGGCACAATAATTTGTCCCAGGGAGACAGCTGCAGCTTCAGCCTGGCCCATGCTTGATGCACATGGAGTCTTCAGAGATGCTGGTGCTCACCTCTGACACACATGTGGAAATGGTGTTTCTGGGAGACTCTAACAAAATAATGTTGGGTTGGTTTTCACAAGGATAGCAATAGCCACTCATTTTGGATCTCACTTTCAATGCTTGCCAGATAAAACAATTTGGCCAAAACTTAGACATGGTAGAGATACTTAGTGAAAAGTCTGTATAACATTTTATTTTCACTAGGAAAACATTAAGACATCCCTGACTTCTTTTTGAGCAACTTTAACTTGAAACAGGAAAAGAAACTTAAAGTAACATCCAAGGTGGAAGTTAATCAGTCTGAGCAATTACAGGCCATGGCAACTGAAGAGGATGTTGACAATGGAAAATGGAAATCAAACTTAACTCCCGTTATCATTTCCACTTCTTCCTAAACCAAAGATACAACAAGTTCAGCCACCTCTGTATGTAATGCTTCTCTTACAGAAAACAAATATGGACAGAAACCATCCCTTCTTCCCTAGCACAGGGTAATACAGAGTGGTGCAGCAGCGTAGCACAAAACCAACTGATAATCCTTAAAAATCATTTGAGCATGATCCTAAGCATCAGACAGTGGTGCAGCCAAGGGATCTCTGGGAGTAGGAGACAACTAAGTTCTTTATCTACTTATTAAATGACAAAATAATGAAAACAGGACTGTTCTCTCAAATCTAGGCCCTCTTTATATGTCCATCCACCAAGAAGCAGTTACGCTCATTAAGGATATCCAGTGATTTTACCGTATTCTAAAACCTTGTAAAGGGGAGCCTTTTAAGAGAATTCCAAGAAAAATGCAGAATTTTTACCAAGACTTGAGATTTGTTCATTTAGTATTAATGAAACATGAAATATGCCAGCTGCCAAACTTGCCAGTCTAGGCAGGTTTCCAGATTAGCCTGCTTTAATACTCTGTTTTCTTTCTTCTTTAGTGGTGATATGAAATGAAAATAACATTGGCGATTTTGTTTTGCTTTGCTTAGTTTTTGTGAGCATCTGTGGAGGCTTTGTTTTTAATGTTCTTGCTTAATATCATATTCTCCAGAAGATCCAGAAGTGACATAGCCAAAGATAGCTTCAATTATCCAATATAGAGCATGCAGGAAAACACAGTATTATGAATCTTTTTTCTCCTTTCTATATTTTGCATCTGTAATCAAGCTCATGTGCAAATAATGACACTTAGACATCCTATTACTTGATTGTGCCTTTAATTCGGGAAGTGAGATAAATAAGTGGTATCAGCTGGGCCAGCAATTAACTATGCATTGAATTGCAGTTTCAAAAATAGAGCCTAAGCTGACTCTTATAAAAAGACTGGTCCCAGAATATCAGCATACCATATGCATTTGTATATGTATTGTTAAAATATATGCAGCCATTTAACATTTCCTAATATGCATAGGATAATATGAGGTGGACATGCAAGAAGAGCATTGAAAAGGACAGGAATGGACTCAGGGCCTTGCAACACGAGTGCCCATCCAACATCCCCAGGTCTCTGGTCATGTCTACATGACAGCCTGTGGTGCTGTGCCTGGACACACAGGCTTGCTGAACAAGAAAAGCAGTATTGCTACAGTGCCAGGGTTCTCCCATGGTAGCATGCAGTGTGGAGTACCCTTAGATCTTCTGACTGGGACTGGCTTGTGCAGAGCTAACTGGGGCAGGTAAGCCAAGAAGTGCATTCCATTAACAGCACTTGCAGCATGAAGGCAGCCGAAGTACAATGCATTCCTCTCTAGGCAAACTGGTGTGCAAAGACCACAACCTACTCCATTTCCAGACAGTAAAATACATACACATATATACTCCAGTTGACACTGCTCTGAGCAGAGGGTTTGGACTAGATGACTTCCAGAGGTGCCTTCATACCTCAGCTATTCTATGATACCTGACATGGGGCAAATGTCAATGCTATCCATCTCCTCATTAAAATGCCAAGATACCACTACGTTGAAAAACCTCAGAGTCAGTAAATGGAGGAGGAGCTGGGGAGAGGGTAGATGTAAGTGGAAATTCTGAATAGAGAGATCTACAAACAAAAAAAGAAATTTGAAATAGAAGGGCTGCATAGTGGCACAGGCAGCTGGTCAAGAAGAAAGCTAAACCCTTTTTTAGCAGTCAGATTTTCTGGGAAAGCACTGGACAAAACAATCATTGTGAATAAAGTATCTGAAGGTTTCAGCTGTATTGTTCTGTTAGTGAATCATTGGCAAGTATCTCCTTAATTTTGAGATTTTGCCGTAGCTAATTGTCCTGTAATTTATGCAAATCTATTTCCATCATGTACACAGAATAGTGGCTATTAGTTATTTATGAGTAGTAGTCAGCTAGCTCTGGGTCATGACTGAAACTGTTCAAGCAGGAGAAAACAAACAATTTAGGAATAATGAGCAATAAAAATTCTTTCCTTCCACATAGTACTATCTCTGTTTCTAGGTGAATACATACTGAAAGTCACTGTCCACTGAACAGATATTAACAAAAATTTATTTTAAAAACATACACAAATAACAAACAGGAAAGGTTTCTGTGTAGCACAGTTATCAAAATGCAAAGAATTGTAACATATTCTGGGTCAGATATTCTAGACTGGTGTAAAATCAGCATCATTCTAGTGCCAACAGTGTGATCATTGAAGTTTCATTGATTTATACCAGATGCAAGTCTGGACTTTATTTCTTTTTTGTTGTTTTTTTTCCATTGGTCAACCAGCTTCAGTGCAGAAGATGATTAGAAAGAAAGGACTTAGGAAGACCACAGTAGCAGGCAACTGGAGAGATGAGATGCAAATTGTTTAAGGCATGAATAGGTTATTGCAGAGAGGCAGAGGAAAGAGAAGAGAGATTCTGGCAATGTTACGGTGGTTGTGACATGAACTTAGAGATGATGGAGATGAAGGGCAGAAAAGAAAGTCTGAGGTTAGGGATGTCTCCAGTTCTGCAGTAATTTGATACTAATAAGAGAGCTGAAAAAACTCTTGACAAAACTTTTAACAAATTTAACTAAGGAAAAGGTTAGAGGAACAGAAAGACTCATCAAGTTTTCTTCACCAGACTTACTCTGGTGTAAAATTATTTCTTTTATATCATGAATTAGGACTATGACTGCCTTTCTCCCACCGCCTGGCTTTACCACCATGATAACCAACAAGGTATTTTTCTAGAGACATTAGATAGACTGGACATGTGAAGCCCTTTCCCAAATTTTCCTAGCTCAGAGAAACCATGCAATGAGAAGAAACAAGCTTGCCGGAATTTAAAAACAAAAAGACACTGTCTACAAATATGTACTAGTGACAGACCCAAAGGGCCACAGCTCTTGCTTCACCCAACATCTCTGCCATGATCCTGCCTTACATACAGGCGTGCACCAGCATGTACATACACACATGTTTTTTCTTCACCATCAGAGAAACCTCAAACAAAGAAAGAGGCTAGGTTTGATTTGTAAAATGCTTTAAACCACAACACTACAGAAAACACATGGGGAACAAGAAAAAGCAGAAATTTTGGAAGAATAACCACTTCAAACCCAGTTGCCCATGTGCAAAAAAGCATGTTTAGGAACCCACTGTTTAATAAATTGATACTACTCATCTATAAAAGTTAACTGTCTGAACAAAATACAACCTACAGCAATGCTAATGGGAAGTAATGTACATTGACAGCTTTTCAAAACAGCTAGTTTTCCTTGATCCAAAATAAAATTTTCAAGAATACACCACAGCTGTTTTTAAACCTACACTGCAAGTTCCTGGAGGGGAAAAAGAAATAGGAAGAACAGATAAAAATTACTGTAGAAAGGGAAAGGCATGGTCCCAGCCAGCCCTTTTTCTCCTGTTTCTCCCTGTGACTGGATACTCCATGGTAAAGGAAAAAAATAATACAGAATGGGGCAGGACACAGGCCTGCAATCTGGTACCACAGATCAGGAGAACTGCTGGAGGTTGTGCATGGTCTGGTCTTTACTGGACAGTGAAAATAAACACAGAGCAAGATAAAATCAGGATAGAGCAAGTAAAAAAGAAGGACCCAGAAACAAAACCAGTAGCCAGTGCAGCTTGGAACAGAGAAGAAATATGAAAAATTCTCCTTTTGCATGGCCTGAAGGAGCAAAACTAGGATATACTTCAAGTAATCCAGGCACAAACACATCCCTGATAGAGCCTGTAGCCTGATAGGAATGGCTCTGCTCACAGGAGTAGTAAGATCTTGATCTCCTCTCACTGCACCCTCCCAGTTCCTCATAACAACACCAGTTCAGTTGCATGATAAACCTCCTTGCAAAGATACAGGGCTAAAGGCCAGCCAAGGCCCACAGAGGAGTGTGTCACTCCTCCCCTAATTAATTCAGGGAGAAGGAACTTGATCAAAGAAGTGCTGACATTCAATCAAAAGTCAGACAATATGCTCATGAGTAATAAGCACCATCACATTGTCAGGATGTGCCAAGACTTCCACTGAAGTACATGCTGGAAAAGGGGGAGGAAGGCCAGAAAGGCAATTGCACAACTTATGTGACAGAGGCCTAACAAAAATAAATAGCTCCCCAGCCAGAAAATAACCCTCCCTGATTCCCCTATGCACTGCAGAGGGGACAGACAAAACACCTAAAGCTGTTTCACCTCATATAGTAGCTGCATGCAGGAGACTCATCTGGGTGCAAAACCTATAGGTGCCATACAGTTTTAAGCTGCATGTCCAGATGACCAATTCAGCATGTGAATTAAGCACACCAGAGGTCTAAAGGACAAGGAAAAGGTTGGCAAAGAATTGACCTGTTTAGAAAACAAATCCACAAAAGCACAAGTCATCTTTGCGGGCTGACCAGGCCAAGCCATTGGAAAACTGCCTTACCTCATTGGGGTGGAGCAGGGACAGGTCTCCAGGTCTTCACCATCCCAAGCCTGTCCTGATTTTTAGGTAACAAGATCAAAAAGCTTCATTGACAAGGGGATTGCAAAACTTTCTCCCTGATGTTTTCCCCAGAAAGCTGTAGCACCCAGGCTGAGACCTGAAGACAAAGCTTATAGGACATTATGGGAAAATTACCAGAGATTGTCTTTCCCTGGAGCTAAGGTGTCTAAGGAAAAAAGTCAAGACCCGAACATGTCCAGCCCTGCTCAAATCTGTTCATTGCCAGTGCTGAACAATTTATGTGCCACGTATCACCAATAAAAGTATTGAATATTTACTTCTGTCTCCTAATGCTGCAGTTTTCTCAAGCAAAAGCATTACCATCTCTTATAAATGCCAGTTGTCACTAATTAAAGGACTCTTACTTTAGCCATTTGTTCACGTAGTCTAATTTTGCTTATCAGTCAGACACTTCTCGTGGCATGACAATACATGGTATAACAACTACAATATGGTAAATTCTAAAAATCATACCTTTCTCCCATAATTCCCTTTTTCACAAAAAAGAATTTAAAACATCTTCCAGGATACATCATGCTTCTTGGAGATCAGATCCCAAATATTCTCCTGTGAAGACAGTTCTGGTCATGAGTACATCAATCAACCATAAAATGTCCTAATGAAGTAAGATTTATGAAAACTGACAAATTCTTACAAAAAATCAGGCACACAATAGTCGACATTCCTATAACATGCCTAGGGGTGTAACAGTCTCCTGTTTTGTGTCTATTAAATAAAGGCTCTGGCTGGATAGTAGCTGCATGGACCTGATACAGAAATGTCTGGTTTCTGTGGCCTGAGAGCAGGGGGAGCTCAGGTGAGATGACCAGAATGGGGGATCTCTCCCTGTCCAAAACATTTTTGAACCATGTGGAGTGCTGAGAGGGGAAAGGCCATGCTAAAGGGCAAACATATTATGAGCTTGCTTACTGCTAAGATACCTGGAATATCACCTGCATGCCTGTGCACACCATTATAACCTTTTTCTTAGAAAAAAGTTGTTGTTGCCTGGCTCTGCCTAATGAATTGGAAGCACAAATGAGGCAGAATTTGATGTTACCAGGTCTCCACCAGAGTGCCAAGAATAAAGAGAAAAGAAGTTACAAGACCAGATGCATAAGGAGCCTGGCAGGGAATGCCTGTGAGTTTCTGCCTCCTCTCCAGACAAGGCAGGCATGTGTTTCTAATGGCTTCTTTTTATAAAGCACATTCAGATAAGGTTGGGGGTTTTTTTCACCGCAAATCCTTATTATAATCTCTTCCATCTCTCTATCTGGCAAAATAATCAAGAAAATGTTGTGTTTTCAGTACCTGCAGCTCTAAGTACGAGTCAAAGTACAAATCATTGCTTGTAATTTTTTACAATCCTGTATTATTTTACCACTTTCAGACACCAGCTACATTATGCGACACACATAGCATATTACTTTTCACAGGTCCAATAAAACGTGTCTCTATTCAAATTTTTAAGCTGATGTTAACAGCTAAGGTCATCCCTTCAGTATCAAAGTAATTTGGATATGTGATGGACATGAAAGGTCAACATTTTCAAGTATTCAAACACTTCTGAAGTTTGAAAAAACATGTTCTATTGAAGTGAGAATTCATCTCTTCAACACAGACTAACAGGAGCTGTGGACAGTCAGCAAGTCTTAAAATTAAGAACCTAAAGTTAATGTGGTCTTTTCACAAATGTGCCTGCAGATATGTGCAAGCAAATTTTAGATTCTGACATTTCAGCAAAGAGATAAGTAAGAAGAAAATGTGTTTTGAACCAATACATCTAACGTGAAGTGCTTGAGTTTTATTATGGGAATTTCTTAATGTTTTAAAAACATTATCCCATGGAAGGAAAGAATGTTTGGAGAAACATCCATTCATTCAATTGAAAAATCAAAATATTTGGGTCAGTATTCATCTCAGCTCTGGAAATTTCCATTTACGTATCTAAATCTGAGTAAGTCACTCTAGGCTTCTCTAAAGCCAATAGTGAGAAAAAAATTACTTCTCAGGAGACATTATTTTTGTCCTTTGTTGTTATTACTCTAAGTTTTCCTCTGAAGTAAGATAAGTGTATTTTGAAAGTACATGGTGCTCTGGGAGAACACAGCCTTATACTGTACCTACATTGTGGGGAAGGAGGCGATATTGACTCCTCTGCTAATGCTCAGAGTAGCTGAGGCAGGAATGCACCTCTGGAGATCCTCTAGTCCAACTCCTGCTCAAAGCAGGGTCACCCACAGGAGGTTGCTCTAATAAATCTATGAACCTTTTGGGACACTGATGCCTGGAGGTTTCAGGCAGGAAGATCAGTGCCTTACCAGCACTGTTGTGCTTCACATATGACAAGAGAGCAACAGCAGCACTGAAGTTACCATGAAATTTCAAGTGGCAGAGCAGTTCCCTTGACCAGAAACACAAATATTCAACAACAATGAAAAAGACGTAAAAAATAAAAAGTGGTGGGGTGGGGTAGGGAGGAGACAGGAAATGATGCAAAAAAGTCATAAGTCATCCCATGTAATGGCTTGGTAGGAAAATGTTTTCACACTTCAGCCCACTGAAAGTAGACTGAAGCTCCACCCTGTGTAATGTCTGTATTTTAACTGTAGATAATTGAAATGGAACACACCAGCCTTTACTTATCCTGCCTAATGAATGTTATCGTGTGGAAAAGGTAAATCAATAACAGCTGAGATCAAACATACCAATCTCCTTTTGAGCGTACAATGCTCTCATTTATATAAATCTTTACAACCTGACTGCCCTTCTCATTTAAGTGCAGTGAGTGAAACATTGCCCAGTACAAAAGACCTTCTCTCTTAAGAATTCTCCATGCTGTTTGAAAGGGTAGCCCAAGTAAATTGCTGGAATGACCATTGAAAGGGCTACTCGTTAGCTATGACTGTCCTTGGAAATTAGCCAGACGTGAGGTAACAAGACCACAAAGTGCTGTTGGTATTGGCAGCAAAGCCAAGGTTCATCATAGTACCTCTTGTCTAGACTAGGGATGTAAAAGGAAATAGAAAACAATTCTTCAACTATATGCACTTGATGTTCCATCCCCTTTTTCTATAGAAAAATGTAAGACATTTGGAATTTTTCATTTTTATTTGGGAAAGACAAATTTGGAAACCAGAATGACTCATGCTGGAAAGTGTCTGACTGGCATGTGATAGCCAGCTAGCTCCAGAAAGTTAAAGCCGTAGGAAGAGTTTGAGGAAGGCATGTGGATTCAGACTTTAATGTGATTTAACTCTTAGTATCTTCATCATTCATTTTGCTTTATTCACTGTGTAAATGACAGGGAGGTCCCTTACATGGACAATCTATCTATTTACAAGCAAGTTGATATATACAAAGAGATCCACATACCGTGGGAATAAGAGTTTCAGTTTTAGGAAAGTATTATGGGTCCATTCCCAAATACATTGCACAAATGTCCTTTCAGGTAATTCTGCAGCACAGATACCCTGGAAGGAAAGTTCAGATCAGACCTGTATTTCTGACTCACTTGGGCGGCTGCAAAATAATTGCTTTTCTCTGCAGAGCATCCTGGCACTGTGGTACCCCTGTCTGAATTGAGATCCACCCACCCTTTACACAAAATTCCTTCTCATTTCCAGCTGCTGCACTTCATTCCCTAGCCAGCTCAGGTTCCGTTACAGAGGGGCTGGCTGACCCAAAGCTATAGACTGAAGGAAAATTTATAGTCTTTCATCAGGATTTTCCCCAGAAGCTGAATCACACCTGTTTGGGGATTTTTTTCTGTTTAGTGGCAGCTACTGTAACCTTAACAGCACCTCTCACTCCTCTTTGCATCCTTTCCTTCAGCAGGGTGCAGACATCCTCCTCTTTCACCCATGCCTCATTTCTTTTGGGAAGGGTAGGAACTGAGTTTCTTCAGTCACCACATCTATCCTATCTCTCAGCTTGTTTCCTAGTAATAAATGGAATGGAAAAATTCACCATCTATGCCCTAGGATCTTATTAGTGTCCCTACTAATGCAGGCTATTGGGAGGGTAAGGGGGCATCACAGTGCCCCCTTCTTTACCACCACCAGCTTATAGACATCTTGTCTTCTGTTTCTGTTTCCAAAAGTATGTCTTGTTCCCCACTTTCTCTTCCAGTGCATGGTGGCCATGTGACCTTCATTGTGCTGACAACCACAGAAGCTGATCTTTCCTTATCTATTTATCATTCCAAATAAAATTTGATGTTCTTGCAGACAGGCATGGTTTTAGCAGCAGGAATGGTGAGACTCACAGCACTTTCCTCTAAACCCACCTACCATTGTGTGCATGCTCCAGATCATATGACACTGTAATGCAATTTTGACTGTTTGCCACTCAGGATACACACAACGCCGTTGAAAGGCTTTTTTTTTCATCATTCTCACATTCCCATACTTCAGTCCCCAAGTGCTACCATTTAGGCAGGAAGGTTAGGAAGAGCTTTCTATGCTGGACACTTGCAGCGTTGGAGTCCTACCAAAGCAGGCCTGCATGCTGCCTTCTGCCTGTTTCTTGGACCTCCCTGTTTTTCTGATCTTTGATTGTCACCTGCTCCCAGAAGTGGTACCCTCATATACCATCCATGCCAGGCCCTCAAAGCTGGGGCAATGCTTTTATATTTACAGACATATGGAGCAGACACAGAGAGTTCAAGGAGTACCAGAGACCAAACATTCCTTAAGTAAAGAAAAGCCACACAGATGTGGGCAAAATTGACATCTGCACCCACTTTCTGCCTCTTTCTCACTCTTCTATTACTGTCTGAACTGCCATAGAGTTTCTTAAGGAATCAAGAGCCCTTCCTCTTCCACCTCATCTTCCTTTGCCAGCTTGTCTTCTAAGTAACTTTCCAACCATAAAGCTTCTTCTCAACTCAGTGCCCTTCCATGTCCTTGCTCACATTTCTCTTCATGTGATCTATGAAAAACCACCTCTTTGACACCTTCCAGACGTCCTTGTCATGTAAACAATGATGCCATGAGGTGGTCTACAAGACAGTCCATCACTAAATTGCTCCCCCTCAGATTAACATTTGTGCTGGATCATAATAAGCTCTTTGCATATGTGCAAGGAAAACCATCCAGACTTAACAATGTCTTGAAACACTCCTTGAGACTTCAATCTGACATAAAGATTACAAATGAAAGAGAAAGTGCACATGAAGTCTGATGTTTGACAAGGATGTGCTGCATGTCTCCTATGTGAAGCAGAATTGACAAGTCATTCAAATCATTGCAAAAACCTTGAAAAGCAGGAGTTCACCCTCACATGATTTTTATGAAAAGGGATGGCAGAATAGACAGGGAAAACTTTTGGTAATGACAAGACAAGAGCTGGAATAAAGGCAAGAACAGAGAAGTAGAACAATCTGTGTAGCTGCAGCAATGAAAACCTAGTATGGTTCCCAACTTGCATGTTAACAACTGAGGTGCCAGACATTTTTATGCTTCACAATTGCTTGGTTTTCACTTAGGGCTTTGCACATGATTGAATCTATCGAGAGACTGTGCCTTGGCCTTATATTTCTAAGATATATTTCATTCCTTTTAAATACACATTAGGCATCCTACTCAGGGCCTGGTGTTGTATTCGTGTCGTGGTTTCAGGTCAGCTCAGTCGGTAACAAAGCACCACGAAGCCGCTCGCTCACCCCCCACCCCCTCGCCTGGCTACATTGGGATGAGGAGAAAAAAAACAAAGGCAGGCTTGTGGGTCGAGACAAGGACTGGGAGAGATCACTCCCCACTTATGGTCACGGGCAAAAGACAGGCTCAACTTGGGGAAGAAACAAAATCAATTTAATTTACTACAAATCAAAACAGAAAACAAAACACAAGGGTATTAGGAAGGGAAACCAAACATCAGAACAAACCTCCCCCCACCCCTCCCGCCTTCCCGGCTCAGTTCACTATCGATGCCTTCTACCTCCTCCCCCCGGCGGCGCAGGGGAATTGGGGATGGGGGTTGAGTCAGCTCGCCACACATCGTCGTTGCCGCTTCTCTCCTCAGGGGGGAAGATTCCTCTCTCGTTCCCTGCTGCAACGTGGTTCCTTTCCGCGGGCTGCAGTTCCTCACAAA
>VYZV01034916.1:0-33774 GCA_013401275.1 Pandion haliaetus | reverse complement strand
GAGATAGGCTGTTTTCCAGATTCTGGCAATTTTTGAAAAGCCTTAAAAGCCAGTTGGGCAGACTCTCTTAAAATGATAGGGTCCATATGAGCCTGGAGCTCTGGCGTATTGAAAGAACCCGTCCCCATTAAGTGCTGCACCCTCACTCCTTGGAGCGGATCGCCGTCCTGCCGTGCCAGATTATCTAACGCTCGCATCTCGCTTAACTCTAGCCATTTATCTTTCCATAATAATTTCTGTGTTGGAGTTAAAATCATAGCAGCTAGTTGCAAAGCATCATATGGCGTTTTTAACTGTCCCAACACTACATTCTCCAACAAAGCTTGCGTAAAAGGTGCCGTTAATCCGTTTTGCACTACTGCTTTCCCTAACTCCTTAATTAGTTCTCATTGAAATGGTTGATAAGTGGCCGGTTGGTTTGGCCACACTGTCACCGGACAGGCAAGTTTTACTGCCTCTCCCTCCTTTAGTCCATATAGTTGTAGTTTGCGCCACCCATTTCTGATTGGGCACCCTAAATCATTTTCAATGTCATTATCAGAGCTGCTGTCACTATCATTTGCCTCTCTCTCTCTCCTTGTTTCTTAGCTTTTCGTTTTCGTTTCCTTTTGGCAGGCTGTGATATTAATCTCGTTTCTTACAGTTGAGAGACAAGTGTTCCTATATCACTCTCAACCGAGGATTTGTCCTTATCACTGCTTCAGCTACTAAACCACATTCATGTTCTGACTCGCCACACTGTTTGCTGTGCAGCGTCTTGTGTGAGAGGTGGTGCTGTTGCTTCAGCAGCTAATATGGCATTAGCTTCCTCTGCAACCTTTTTCCTCACTTTTTAGTTCCTTTAAAGTCTCTTTCACTAATCGCCACATAGTCATAACCTGTGTAGCGGTAGAATCACCTTTGGAAGCATGTTCCCATATCAATTCTCTGGCTTTTTCCCAAGTTGTTATATCAAAAGCCCCTGAGGTCTTTGTGGGCATGCCTTGCTGTTTAAGCCACATTAATAACAATTTTAACTTATGAGTTTCATATTTTATACCTCTTCTTCTCAGAATATGTTGAAACAACTTTACCACAGTCTTTTCTTCCACTGACATATTAGAAACCATAATTTCTCAGCTGCTTACCTGTTCTTGTTGCACAGGTAATAGTTTAGCCCCGGGGTCTGTTGTCCACTCAGTCCAGCCGGTGAGACGATCGTTCAGCTGAGACATCCCCTCCGGAACGCAGCCCTCTTCCGCGAGCTGTCGCCTTTATCCCGAGTCACGTCGGGGTCACCATTTGAGGGGATTGACGGCACGGACTCAGTATGTGGATACTGAGACACTTTATTCAACAAGCAAACGGTTTATATATTCTTGCAGCTCGTCCACGCACTATCCTTTGCATTATCATTGGTTAAAGGATGATGTCCACGTGCCTTAGCTAAGCATTTAATTGGCTGACTAATAAAGTCCATGCATTGCTATTAACTCCCTCAAATTCTTGCTTAGTTCTTTCTTCGACTCGGGCTCCCGTCCAACTTACTGCTGCGCTTCCTTCTTATCAGCGTTCAAGGACAGTCACGTCTGCCAGCATCCACCAAGAATGCCTCCACAGAGCAGCATCTGCAGCATCTCCAGGAGGAGAGTGGGGAAGAGGGACCTCAAACCTCTGCTGTCAGATCACAGATCCACGGGGAAATGTGAGTTTGCTTATCAAAGGTGGAAATGGTGTATTGGAGCATAGCAGCTGGCCTAACTGGCAGAGTGGGTCTCCATCCATGATGGGACTGGGATGGTGGATGGGGTATCTGCTGAGCCTCATCAGCCAGCGTTGCCCTGTTCAAGCTGGACTTTGAGGGGAGGGAGGGACCCCTACCTACTTCTGGGGCTGCCCAGAGTTTCCACCTGTGGAAACAGCTCCTTTCTCGGGGTAGCAGGCATGCAGGGGATGTTAGCGGGGCAGGAGGCAGGATGGGATGGAGCGGGGCCGGACGGCAGCAGCTGAAATAGGCCTTTTCCAAGGGGCAGGGGGAAGGCAGATAGCTCTGAGCCTCCAGAAGGATGTTGAGATGTCTGGGCCTCCGGGTGAGGGTTGGTCCCCAGGGTGACCTTGAGTCAATCGCTCTGTTTCTGCACCTCCTCGTTTCACAGGGCCCTCTTGAACAACCTCAGGAGCTGCGCGAGGGGATGTGGGAGGAGAATTCAATGGCAACAGGGAGGGGGGAGAGAGTCCCTCGGTCTCTCACCACCCAGCTGGGATGAGAAGCAGTCAGCTGAAAATTCACATCCAGGCTGGGGACTGGGAAAAATGTCTTTGTGAAAAAGGCAGCAAGGCACAGGTTGGGCTGCGAGAAATGTCTCGTGACAGCTGAGGGAAAGAGTTGTCAGAAGCGGTGGTGTGCCTGTCGCTCTGCAGCCCTCGTCCAGCCGACATTCTGCGAGCTGTGGTATGGGGACATCTCCTTTGTTCACTGCCCCTGTCCCAGTGTTACGTCTGCTGTGGCGTATTCTCCAGACATTAGTACTTAGGTTGCTATCTTGCTGTCCTTTCCAAATTTCTCCTTACTTCATGGGTTTCAGCTTGTGGTGTGGAAAAAACAGAGCACGCTCTCTAAAGAAACTTATCATAGCTTTGGGTGGTTCCTAGCCTGGCCTGGTGACATGCAGGCAACAGTCTGTGTATGAGAGAAGTAATGCAGACGTGGTAAGGAGTTAGCCACTGACCCTTCCAAAGTGTTGTAATAAACTGGTCATGGAGGAAGGATGAAAAAAAAAAAAAAAGAATCAAAGGGTCTTTACATCAAAGGTGGAGAGAGAGGCTGCAATTACCATGGTCAGATGTGGGCAATTTGGCAGGGGAGAGGACCAGTACCAGAATTTGCACTGATGTCCTCCTGTCCAGACCCTATCAATCTCGCCAGGGAATTTGACAGGTGAGAAAAGTCAAAGAGCAGCCAAGGGATTCTGAAATCAAAGGGCTTTGAAAGCTGGATCAGAGAACGGAGCACAGTTTTCCCATCTGCTTTGAATTTATTGTTGCTAATGAGGAAGCAGCCTCTGGTCTGAGTGAACACGCTGGACCAGAGGGGTCACTTGACATTTCCATCACGTTCAGAAGAGGGTATCGAGGGACTCTCTCCAAGTTAGCCCTTTCACTGTCAAGCACGTACAAATGAGCATTCAGAGTGAGGCGGCACAAGGAGGGAAATGCTGGCCCCTTTCAGGCTGACAGAACATGCTCTTTGGACTCCCAGATCCCAGGGTCCTATTTGTTCATCTGGCTGGTGGGAGCTCCTGCAGGCTGAGCTGAAAATCCCAGCATCAGTCCCTCCTGCTGATAGCTTCATAAGCGTGTGTATTTCTTCTGCTTTGTTGCTGATGTTGGCTGTGGTCGGTCTTTTTCTGCGGGGCTGTGAATCCAAGATCTGCAAGTACCTTTGCTCAGTAATGTATAATTTATGTACAAAGCTGGACGTGGTTGTGTCGAATGCTTATTTACAACTAGATCCTGTGTCCCCTTCGGGTTGGATGCTGTCCCTGTCAGCAGAAGTTGTGTGAGGGGACCAGACCTCCCTCCCCCAGCCTCCCCACTAATGTTCCTAAGTAATGGGGACCGCACCACGTTTGGGTGAAGGAGCAGACAAGCAAATAGGCTGATGAGACTGAGAGGAGTGTTGGAATTAATTTGAGGCCTTTCGCAACCCCTAAGAGTTTATCTTGAAACTGGTAGCCTTGTTGTTTAAATGCCAAACACCGACCTCCCCATCCCAGATTCCCAAAATCTTTTCTGTGTTCCCTTTCCTGCCCACTGACCTAAATGCTGATGCCATCACATTTGATTTTCTCTGACTCCTGATAATGCTGAAGGCGCAACAATCAGAGACGAAAGCCACAGGGATCTGCTTGCTGAGGTTATGATCCCCAATTATCATTCCAGGCTGCTGCCTGTCTGCGAGGCAAGAGCTGTAGCTGAGACTCGCAGAGCTGAAAATCTTCAGAGGGGGACAGAGCGTGCAAGAGGAAACGCTGGTATGAGAGCCACATCCCTGACTCATCATCAAAGAGCTTGTCCGTGCAAGCCAAGGAGTCTCTATTGTAACAGAAGGCTGGGTGGCTCATGCTGCAAAACTACACTCCATCTCTTCTCTTGAGCACTGCAGAGCTCCGAGCCAAGTTGGCCGTTGGAGTAGACACTGATCACAAAAATTAGTTCAGGGGTTGAGTTCAGAAAACTTGCAGAGCAGGTGAAGGGATGCTTGAGTGGCTTCATCTCCTGTGAATCCTTTTCTGGCAAAACACATTTAAACCTAGCACACGATGAGATGATTAGCCCCAGCCATTCAGAAGGGGATACAGTATGGCCTTAACTTGGAATTTCCAACCTGACCACGTCCTGTCTGAATGAGGTAAATGTAAGGTGAAAGGTGTTAACCTGCCTATTGCTGCAGTTTAAGTTAGTGCAGCTGTGTGTGCTCTCAGGCACTGGAAGCAGAAGGCACTAGTGAGTTAGCATGGCTCAGCTGACATGCAATAACTTGTTAAACAGTGGTGGGCTGACTGCGTGGCCAAACTGTGAGCTTCACATGAGCTTAAAACCCTAAAATGAAATTGCTCTTTAAGGATTCATTCACAATCAGTCTCAGTTTGTGATCAGGCAAAGGCGTGTGATAATGTCTCTACTGTGCCCTGTCCTTCTTTCTGCTCCTCTGAAAGACTTTGCCTTTCCTGAGATATTTCTTCTTTAGTTGTCTCCTTGAATGTAGGATATGTAGTTTTAGGGCGATCCGTCATCTGACTTCAGCAGTGTTGCACTGGGTCTCTTAACAGCACTTCTGAGGCTACTTTCAGTGGATTGTGATAATGTGGTAGATATCAAATAGAAAAGGGTCCCGGAGTGGTTGAAGAATGCTGCGGCCATTGGTTAATGGGATATTTAGGACCATGTTTTCAAGTAAAGTGTTGGCAATTAAGAAGACAGTGAGTTTTCAAGGACATTTTATCTACTGGGAGTGTTTAAACCTGGAAATATACAGTGTTGATAACGTAACAGGATTAAAGGTTGTTGCATCAGAATCAGCAAAAAGTTTTGTTGCCAGCTAGAGCACAAAGCCCTTATGTAGCAGTTAATTCTCTTATTTGGAGGCCTTCCTGCTTGCTGCCTGCTAAACTGCACATACTGACTGACAGTTGTCTGTTTAAGCACTGTCTATTCTCAGATCTCCCCTCTGAACCCGGCCCGGCTCACTGAACAACTGACTGAACTCAGCACTGAAATCCGCAGGACCAGCCGCATTCGCTACATATTCTAAACATTGCACGGCTTGGGGAGATCTAGTCTTTCTGGGTCAGGACAGAATTAGTAGATACATTTTTAATACAGGCTGGTTTTTTCAGGTGAATATAGGTATTGATCTTCTAAATCAAAGTTTTCGCCAAGTCTAATCTGAGCTAGGTTAGTCAGCAATCAGTTAACGTGTTAAAATAGGACTGTGGTGTAGGTCAATCTCAGCCTGCCATTTCTCATCACCAGGCTGACTGGTGAACATTTTCAGTCTCGTTGCTTGCAAAGAACATAGTAAAATTGATCCTTCCCCTCCCCGCTGCACTTCCTCTCTTTTTTTGTTTTTTTTTTTTTTTTTTTTTTTTCTGTACTGCTCCTAGCACCAAATGAAAAAGGCAAGCTGTAGTCATCGGAGCAGTATCGATGCTGTCATTGCCTTCCTAACAGCGCCTGGCCGGTTACAGAGCTCTGTGCTGCCTGCAGTCATGTCACAGGCGTGCAAAGCCAGGATTAACACCAGAGAGCCCCAGTCCTGGGTCCTAGCTGCAGACCTGCCCTTCAGACTGTGCTCCAAACTGGACATGAAGGTGTTAACAAGACATGAAAAAGAGCTGGGGGTAAGGGGGGTAATCTGTGGAGATGGCTTGGGTTTACTTCTATTTTATTTTCGGAAGCGCAGTAGGACTGCGTGGTAATGTGATAGCTGTGTGTAGTGACAGGGACTCTAGAGACAAGTGATCTTTTTGGTGAGCATTTGAAGTGCTCCTGAGGGCTGTGAGGGGAGGAGGAGAGGCAGAAACACTGGCTGAGGGGCTGTTTTATAACTATAAAAGAGCTCGTACCATTTTCTGTATAAGTTGACATACAGTAGGTCTCAAGGGGATAGTAATGGACCCCTCTTTGTGGGGGCCCACCCAATGAAGGACAACACTTCACCATAACTAGTTCATTGCGGGCATTTCTCCGTCAGCTGTGGGATGTCCAAATGTCATAAATGCTGTAATGAAAGTGGGTTAATAAGGCAATAAATGGCAATGATGAAGTCCCTGGTTGATTTCAGCTAAAAAAAAAAAAATCTGTGTTTATATTTCACTTAGGATGACTGAAGCCTTATGTCGTGGTTTAACCCCAGCCCATAGCTCAGCCCCACACAGCCACTTGCTCACTTCCCTCTGGTGGGATGGGGGAGAGAATCAGAAGGGGTAAAAGTGAGAACAGTCGTGAGCCGAGATAAAGACAGTTTAATAGGGAAAGCAAAAGCCGTGCATACAAGCAAAGCAAGACAAGAAATTAATTCCCCACTTCCCATGGGCAGGCAGGTGTTCAGCCATCTCCAGGAAAGCAGGGCTCCAGCACACTAAGTAACGGTGACTTGGGAAGACAAGCACCATCACTCTGAACGTCCCCCGCTTCCTCCTTCTTCCCCCAGCTTATATGCTAAGCATGATGTCCTATGGTCTGGAATATCCCTGGGGTCAGTTGGGGTCAGCTGTCCTGGCTGTGTCCCCTCCCAACTCCTTGTGCCCCCCCAGCCTCCTCGCTGGTGGGGTGGGGTGAGAAGCAGAAAAGCCCTTGGCTCTGGGTAAGCACTGCTCAGCAGTAACGAAAACAGCCCTGTGTCACCAATACTGTTTCCAGCACAAATCCAAAACTCAGCCCCATACGAGCTACTACAAAGAAAATTAACTCTATCCCAGCCAAAACACCTTATTAGGCCCCTTCCCTGTCCCCTGCATCTGCTTCATCTTAGGTTTGAGGTTTGTTTGAGCGATACATCACTCCACCCATGAGACATTGCTGGTATCTGCAAGCTCTGCAGACCCCCCAAAAGGTCTGCTGAGGCTATGCTGCCCTCCAGGCCATATTTATTCTGTAGCAAATCCTCAGCAAATGACTGGAAACCAGGAAACTCTGACAAAAACAAAACACTCTGGGCAACAGGGAGCTAGCTGTGAAAATGAAATTCATGTCAGTGAGTCGCTCAGAACCATCCAGGCTTGATTCATTTGAAGTACCCCAAGCCTTTCCTTGCTCTGCATGGGCATGTGCATCACACAGACAGAGGGGAATTTAAATACATGAAATTTCTTTCCTGTGCCCAGCAAATTCATATCCCCTGTCACAGCTATATGAAAGGAGAGGCAAGGCTAAGGGCCAAGGTGCTGCTGGAGAGGGGGAGAAAGGAAGGGGACGTACCCAGGGGAATCATCTCGATAGTTGCTGGTTTACATGGAAGGTCTGAAATTGAGACAAAGCAAAGGGGGTTCTTCTGAAACAAGTGGATGAGCAGCTCTTTCACTGTGGCCTCCATTCACAGTTTCCTTCTGAAGCCTTTCATATGAATGAGGTAGAAGGACAAACTTTCAAAGTGGGTCAGGGAGAGGTGAAGACTTGCTCTCAGCTATAAACCCCAGCAGGATGCAATTCCTCTGAAGAGCATTGTAACAGTGATTTAGGTTTTAGTTCAGGAGTCGAACCCTCTTGTATTTTCAGAGCTGTGTGGTACTGTGCTCCTGAGGAACTGGAAAGAGTGATAAATTCTGCAAAACACTGTTTTCTTTGTAGGCAGCAGAAAATCATTTCAGCCTGCGCCGTCATAGGGAACGCTATACTCTGACATCTTTTTCTTGGCAATATGCTCAGTACACTTGTAAGCTCCTTTGGTTACATACTTCAGAAGGCTTAATACCAAGTGGACCGGTTAATTATCCTATATCTCACCCAAAATAGGTGTAACGTAGCTTTCGACCTGCTAGGCAGAGGTAAAGTGCGATGCTCGAGAGTCACAGCAGAGGCAAGCACACAGCTCAGAAGTCCGCATTTCCAGGCCTCGCTCCCACCCCCACCCAGGCTACCTGCTCCAGTTTTACTGGGGTTCCAGAGGTGACAGCAAGGCCTCCAGTTCTGCTCTTTATAGCAAACAGTCCCACTGCCCAGGGTCTTACGTGGCGGATGAGCCTGAAGAGCTGCAGCTGCTCTTTTGGGCCTTCTTTGTGTCTGCATCCAAGGAGCTGTGAGAGGTTTGACTTCTTGTAGGGCATGCAGAGGTCTAAGCAAACCAGGCTGTGCTCCAGAGTTGGCGCCAGTGCCTACCGTTAGAACAGCCCTATGCTAGATGATACTTCTTACCCGGAACCCTGCTAATGAGAAGAAGCTGCCTGTACTTAAGAATAAATATCATCAGTGACCAGGATATTTATTTTGTATGCAGTGATCATCCCCAAAGCTTCTTCCCTCTCTCTAGAGAATTACCAATGAATTGAATTTCATCACCTGAAAGTTGAGTTCATTTTCAGTTACTAGCAGACTTCTTAGACTCTTCATTGCTTCAACAGAGGCATTAAGACAGTTTGTGTAATTTTTTTTTTTTTTTAAACTTTGGTACTTTTCATTTATTACTATTGAACTCTTGAAATAGCTGTTCTTTCACTGCCAGAGTGCAGTCTGCTCTGGAGTGGAGGATTGAAGTATGTATGATAGAGAATGATTTAAGAAAAAGGAAATGTAGAGAAAGAAGAAATTTTAACTAAAAAAGCCACAAAAATTGTTTCTCTTGGGGAAAAATTGAACTGGGAGCCCTTCTGATACTGCAGATTGGATGGGCACAGAAAGAGGGTTATCAGAAGTAAGTATCTGAAGTTCCAAAGAAAGTACTCCACACCTCTGAAAACTGGACTGTTTCTCTGTGAGCTGTCACTGGGGACACAATCCGCCCATTAAACTGCATAGATCAGCCTTACTTATGCAGGAAAAGATAAGACCACTGCTGTGTCAAGCAACTTGAAAGCCTGAAATCTGATCCTGAAATAACTAAACTATCTTGGTGATGCATTACAACCAAGGGACAGGATCCTTGCTGTTACTGATGACAGTACTGGTGGCAGCGTCAGCCGTTTACATGGGGCTGTGAAGACAAGGTCTCTGCCTCAGAGAACATGTCATCTAGAGAGGTGGTGTGCAAACTAGGACGGAAGAGGGAACGACAGGTACACCTTGCTTAGCTATTTATTTTTTGAAAGCATATGAAAGGTTTTTAATTTGCTTTTTTGCCTGAGGACAAGGCAAAAATGTGTCCAGCTTCCATTTCATTTAAAGGGTCTTTGCTTTATTGAGAACTACGTTACCACACCCACAAGGGTAGCTTTCAATGTGTCTGTTCTAGTGCCTTTAGTATTAGCCAGAACTTCTAAGCACCAAAGGGAGAAATGAGGTCACTGGAAAGCAATGAGTAGAAATTTGTAAATAAGATTGCTTACAGGGCTAATGTGGTAGATGAGACCGATAGTGATGTTTGAAGTTTACCATCTGTGCCCAGGAAAAGGAAAACATCCTGAAACGCAGGTGGCCAAGTACGCTTTTATGCTGTCNGGCAATATGCTCAGTACACTTGTAAGCTCCTTTGGTTACATACTTCAGAAGGCTTAATACCAAGTGGACCGGTTAATTATCCTATATCTCACCCAAAATAGGTGTAACGTAGCTTTCGACCTGCTAGGCAGAGGTAAAGTGCGATGCTCGAGAGTCACAGCAGAGGCAAGCACACAGCTCAGAAGTCCGCATTTCCAGGCCTCGCTCCCACCCCCACCCAGGCTACCTGCTCCAGTTTTACTGGGGTTCCAGAGGTGACAGCAAGGCCTCCAGTTCTGCTCTTTATAGCAAACAGTCCCACTGCCCAGGGTCTTACGTGGCGGATGAGCCTGAAGAGCTGCAGCTGCTCTTTTGGGCCTTCTTTGTGTCTGCATCCAAGGAGCTGTGAGAGGTTTGACTTCTTGTAGGGCATGCAGAGGTCTAAGCAAACCAGGCTGTGCTCCAGAGTTGGCGCCAGTGCCTACCGTTAGAACAGCCCTATGCTAGATGATACTTCTTACCCGGAACCCTGCTAATGAGAAGAAGCTGCCTGTACTTAAGAATAAATATCATCAGTGACCAGGATATTTATTTTGTATGCAGTGATCATCCCCAAAGCTTCTTCCCTCTCTCTAGAGAATTACCAATGAATTGAATTTCATCACCTGAAAGTTGAGTTCATTTTCAGTTACTAGCAGACTTCTTAGACTCTTCATTGCTTCAACAGAGGCATTAAGACAGTTTGTGTAATTTTTTTTTTTTTTTAAACTTTGGTACTTTTCATTTATTACTATTGAACTCTTGAAATAGCTGTTCTTTCACTGCCAGAGTGCAGTCTGCTCTGGAGTGGAGGATTGAAGTATGTATGATAGAGAATGATTTAAGAAAAAGGAAATGTAGAGAAATAAGAAATTTTAACTAAAAAAGCCACAAAAATTGTTTCTCTTGGGGAAAATTGAACTGGGATCCCTTCTGATACTGCAGATTGGATGGGCACAGAAAGAGGGTTATCAGAAGTAAGTATCTGAAGTTCCAAAGAAAGTACTCCACACCTCTGAAAACTGGACTGTTTCTCTGTGAGCTGTCACTGGGGACACAATCCGCCCATTAAACTGCATAGATCAGCCTTACTTATGCAGGAAAAGATAAGACCACTGCTGTGTCAAGCAACTTGAAAGCCTGAAATCTGATCCTGAAATAACTAAACTATCTTGGTGATGCATTACAACCAAGGGACAGGATCCTTGCTGTTACTGATGACAGTACTGGTGGCAGCGTCAGCCGTTTACATGGGGCTGTGAAGACAAGGTCTCTGCCTCAGAGAACATGTCATCTAGAGAGGTGGTGTGCAAACTAGGACGGAAGAGGGAACGACAGGTACACCTTGCTTAGCTATTTATTTTTTGAAAGCATATGAAAGGTTTTTAATTTGCTTTTTTGCCTGAGGACAAGGCAAAAATGTGTCCAGCTTCCATTTCATTTAAAGGGTCTTTGCTTTATTGAGAACTACGTTACCACACCCACAAGGGTAGCTTTCAATGTGTCTGTTCTAGTGCCTTTAGTATTAGCCAGAACTTCTAAGCACCAAAGGGAGAAATGAGGTCACTGGAAAGCAATGAGTAGAAATTTGTAAATAAGATTGCTTACAGGGCTAATGTGGTAGATGAGACCGATAGTGATGTTTGAAGTTTACCATCTGTGCCCAGGAAAAGGAAAACATCCTGAAACGCAGGTGGCCAAGTACGCTTTTATGCTGTCCTTTTCAGAGTGGGGAGAAAAAAAAGGTTGTCTCTAAATGAACTTCTCATAACTTTCAGTTATGCACTGCACTCAGTCATGCTTTTGTGTGTCTGATTTCAGTCTGATCTCCTGATTATTTGTCACCAGACATGTCTTTACAAAAGCGTATCAGCTGCCTGTCAACATCCAGTTCAACCTGTCTAGATTATCCATGATTTTTTGCCAGTCTGGTTTAGTAGAGCACGGAATAATACTGCCTTAGTGGATTAAAAAAAATATAAAATCGAAAGTAAGTGTCATGTCTCTATGCAGGCATATAAATGCAATAAATGCAGAAACAGGCTTAGGAATGAGGCACCAATGCCTAAATGCCACAAAGCACTAAGGAACCAAAATACTTTGGACAGTGCATAACTTACTGATTCTGGTCATAAATCTCCAGTGGGCCTTATGCGGGCTGAGCCCTGCTGCTGTGTGGAGCAGCGACACAGCTCAAGGAGCCTTGCTGACTTGTGTATAGTGCTTTGTTTGGAAGTGAGAATATTTGCCCTAAAACTTAGATTACAGAATGGGGGTTAGGACACGCCTAGACCTACAGTCACTGGTACAGTTGTAAAGATGTCAGCGTTTCCAATTAGCCCAGTTCCCTGTCAGTGCAAAGGCCAGGCATTGGTATACTGCAGTCTTCTTGTGTAGGTTTCTTCTCTCTTCATTACAGCACGGTCCAGAGTGTCAAAGCAAACTTGCTGGGTTTTTTGTAAGAAACTAAAAAGCTCACTCCAAGGTCCAGATTTTCAGTGTAAAGTTTCTCCTGCATCTTATTTGCATGGCTGAGTTATAACCCTCTAAATTACAAACAGAAGCGCTGGCAGACTCTAGCTAACAGCTCTAATGGATGCTATTATATTTCTGCGGCTAGTTGGCACTCAACCTTCACTATCTCATCAGCATAAAAGGATGCTGTCAACTTGAAAAATTGTGTCTTCCTTAGAGGGGAGGAAAAAAAAAACCCCATCCCTACTATTGTTCCAAACCAGCCTTTTCCAAGAGCAGTAACTAGAAGAGAGTAAGGCTGTGAACGGGCTATTTAACTGTCTCTGTTCAGTGTGTTTTCTTTGCATATCTGACAGCACTTTGCGGCTTGTCGGTGTCGCTGGTCTGCATTTGCACTTCCTCACTCAGACTGGCAAGATGATGCCTCCTGGGAGGTGGGGGTGCAGAAGGGTCAGCAATGAGAGGCTATGCTTTCATCCCTGGCCTTGTATTAACAGCAGCAGCAAAAGTGAGCGAAAAAGCAACAGAGAATTTGTGTATACATGGAGAACAGAGATCAAATATACAGGATGCCATTGCGCTTGGTGCACTGTTTAAAAGTGGTTTGTAACGTGCTTGGGAGAGAAGGAACTCTCCCTCCCTGCCCCCCTCCCCCCTTCCTTCTCCAGAGATGATTTTGAGAGTGCCCTCCTTGCCTCTATTTAAAGACAAATCTATGCAAAAGTTGCATTGTCTGAGATGGGCCAGTCCGGCAACATTCCAAGTTGTCGGCATCCCTTTAAATACAACGCTCTTCTTTCCCTTGAGGGTGCCGAAGCTGTCCCGGGAGGAATTTGCAGCTAACCTGGCAAAAAAAAAAAAGGAAGGGGTCCTACTTCTTTCTGATTAAAATGACTGGCACACTGCAGAGACCCGTCTGCTACCACCATCTCTGCCAGCTCTTCCCCTAAAATGTGCCCAGCTGCCTCAACCCACAAATGTGTTAGCAGATGAGAGACCGTTTGCTAACCAGTGAGTAATATCCCCTTTCTGTTTTGCTGCTAAAGCGCGTGATTCTGTTTGGGCTATTGCAGGCACTCGATTGCTCCCAGCTTCTGAGAAGGACGGCCCAGACTGCCACTACCTGACTGGTGAGGGAACACAAATGGGAGACCAAGCTCGCCATCTCCTGGGCAAAAGGCATTTACGCTTCCAGGAAAGTTGATTTCATTCCTTCCTTTCATTCTCTCTTCTTTCTCTGTGAAACACCAAGGCTGTAGGAGAAAGCTTAGGAAGCTTGCCGGCTTGCACTGCCAGCTCTGACCCTGCTGTGGTCCCTCTTCTTCCTGCGGGACTCGGTAAAATAAGACAGTGAATTTATGTCACGGGGTGGGTATACAGTTGGCATTTTTGTTACACGCTTCATACGTACTTCAGCAGCAGCAATGTCAGCGGCAAGATTCATACGCATTAATAACCCCAGAAAAGAGGTTTATAGAGTGTTGAGCAGATGCAGGGTCAGGTTCTTCCCATACTTAAAATGGCAAGGACTGTTTAGGGACTGCCACATATGCCCTGTGGAGCACAGGGACATTATGAAAGCTATAGCAGATAATCTACTTACTGACTAGTCGCAGTATAACACCTCAGTTTTCACAGGCAGTTATGTCACTTCAAAAACTGATGCCTGCAGTGAGACTTCTAAGGATACCTATGGATTTCTGAGTTAACCAAAAAATTCAGGACCTTTTGCACATTCTCATCAGGCTTGCTACAAAAATCTCCCTGCTGTAGTTTGTGAGGCTTAATTCACCAGTGTTTGTAATGCAGCTGTAGTGCTTCAAAGCAGAGGCCAGATGAATGCGAACCACGAGACGTACTTGAAAATGCTGGGCAAGATTACCAAATACCAACAGTGCATAAGCCAAGGTGTTGCACTGTAATGCTACAGGGCTGTGCTAGTACAGTGATACTCCTGACATGGTTATTGAAAAGTAGTAAAACAGCTGCAGACTAAATTGCATAATGTTAATCAAGTTACATGTTGGAGGTGACAGTTATTCAAAAAGCGAGGCACAAATGTCCCAAGCATTATTAACCTCTTACACTAAAAATAGAGTGAAAAATCAGCAACTACCTGCACAACATCTGTGTAGGTGGGGGAAAAATATATGACAGTTAGTGCAATTGCTGTATCACAGAATAAAGTTTGTGGCTAAGGGGTCAGGAAGTCAGAAAAGGGTCTAGGGAGGTGGGATTCCTCAACACCAGTGCTGCCACTAATTTATTGCAACCATAAGCCCCTACTTTACCCCTCTACAGCTTAGTGAGATGAACCTTTTACGGAGTATGTGAGAAAGACTGGTGAATTCATTAAACTGGTTACTTTTGTAGGGGTTATTATGACTCAGAGTAACTACAGTTATAAAGCAGCTGAGGAAGCTAGTGTCAAGAACTGAAATTAAGCTGGGCTGTTGTGATTTTATTTAAGAGATGTTGTTCACTTAACGAGAGATCTATCACAGATTTGTTACCAAAAAAGCCTTTTCCAGTCCTAATCTGGGCAGGGGGTCCCATATATATTGTTAAATAGAAGCTCTATTATCTCCAGTGAAAATTAGATACCAAACAAATTGAAACTCACTTTTTTTTTACTTAGGTCAAAACAATTCTAAACCAGATTACTAGTAAAGAAGTAACTTGTTTGAAGTGAAATAATAACACCTCAGTTACAAACAAAGCAAAAACTCTATAGATGATAAGCTCTTCCAAGACTGAATATGTAAATTTCACACATTAAAACCCAAACTTAAACACAGTGTAACTATTATACCTTTACCAAACCATCATGAGTCTTGTAAAGTCTTCTACTATTTTAAACTAATGGTTAAAGATCATTAGTTGAAGTGGAAGCTAAGAATCATAAAGGCATTTTCTTCCTAAGTTCTTCTTGCTCTCACTCACAACCAAAAGTACTGAACACCCTAAAGCACACATTTTCTTGCAGTAAGAGGAAGCAAAATTCTGTTTTCAATAATACAAAGTAGGATTTAATGTTTTAAATGCTTTTTCAACACCTTGACACAGTCAGAGCCAACACATCTGAATTGTGAAATTACAATTTGAATTTAACTTGCATACTTGGGCTTTACAAATAAATTTATCACTTTTGCTTAGTGTAATTGAGTTACCACTTGATAAACAGTGTATATGTAGGAGATGGTTTCTTGTTCCTCAAATAGTGGAATGAAGAGGGAGTTTTTGAGCTCCATTTCACAATGAAGGCTTGTGGTTTCCTGGGAGGAGGAGTTAATTCTGGTGATTCACGTACTATGACAGCTCTATTCTTTACTAATGTCCTTGGACTGCTCTTTTCCAGAAATAAACAATTGTGGTGACCCCCTTCAAGGGAGATGCAAACTGTAAGTGAAGAATGGCCACTATGATGCTCAAAGGCACAGAATATAGAGGTTACTAGGCTTAGCCATCCAAAGTGGAGGGGGATTTCACTGCTTCCTAAGTATGAGGGAAAATGGAAAGGTAGGAGAGAAGTAAGCTAAAGAGGACTGTGTTGGCACAGGAACAAGCTGATAAAAAAAGTAGTGAATACATTTAGGCTAGCCTACCAAATAGCAGCAGTATGTGGAGGGAGGATAAAAATCTAACTGATTTTAAGACAGCAATCGTTTTATGAAAGAGATCACATATGATTTACTGCAATAGCAGGCATATTCTGCCTCTGTGTAAGAGTATCCGAAAGCAGGACTTCAATGTGAAGTACTCTTGTTGGTCAGATAATGACAGTCCTACACAGCCTCTCTTCTTTTATATACCTCTTTCTAAGCAGTCTCAGCTCTTCTGGCAAAGGTGATACAAGCATAAAATACCTAACATTTTAAGCAAAAAGTTGAAGGCAAGCTCTCATAGCCTCCTAAATCTTGGGCTAGAAAATACCAGCATCTTCTTGCTGAATGACTTGAGATATACCCCTTGAAGTCATCAGATGTTTGTCGTGCTTTGGATGCAGTGGACAGCCCCCTTCATTAAAGTCTCCATGAGCAACTTTCAGCTACCTGCAGACAGTGCTGCTCTGACACTGGAAAAGCCTCTTCAGTTTCAAGTCTTTCTTTTCCTTACAACTGTTCTATAGTTGTATAATGGTTTTGTATGAGAACTCTATGCAACTATCAATTCTTCATTTCATTAGACCCTACAACATTTTGACTACAACTTCAGTATTTACCTCAAGGATTCCCTCTGTGTATTGACTTCCTCAGCTCCTCTAATGCTATGAGTACTTAATTATGCATTATTTACCTCCTCAATGATTCTCACTTTCTAAAGGAAACAGTACAATATAAACAATTTCATTTTTTTTTAAGGCTAGGCTCTAAAGGCAACAAAACTTCCTCAAACTGAAGAAGTCTATTACAGATGTTTTTCACAGCTTGAATCTGATGGAACCGATTCTTGAAGATCCACCTTCTCCTTTCAGATTTCCTTATTATATATGAAATTTACCAGTTTACTTTGATACTGTACTAAGCATTACAACCTTTACTCAAAGTAGACCTTAACAAGTGATTTGTCATACATCTCATCTTGATGCACAAGCTATATTATACCAGTATCTTTTAAAGGCACAGGCTTCATTTACACTTACACTCTAGCCTGCACTCTGTGGGAATACATAAAATTAATTAACAAAGCTCTGTAGTTTATGCATACTTCTTGAATGATTTCATGTTTCCAAACATAAGAGACAATGTTTTGTGTCTTGAAGGAAAGCCAAATGTTTTACGAAAGGTGGGACTTTGCCATAAACAAAGCACTTGGATCTAGTCTTCCAGTTTGGAGCATTATAGAAGCTCATCAGAAAGAAGAGTCTGAATTTTGTTTATTTTCTGCACTTACTCTTCCACACTTCCAATGCACATATATTTACAAAGTTTTAGGTCAGGGTCATCATCTGTGATGTTGCACAGAGCCAGTGGCTGTGGAAAAAGGTGCCCTGAAACAGTATTATAATGAAGAGAAGACAATTTAAAAGATTAAACCATTTGAACAGGAACAAAAGATCCCTCTTCAGCAACAAACATGAACATCCATTAAACCAGCCTAGAAACTAGGCACCATCACAGAGGCTGAGGTAACCCAGGACAGTATCTCTTCTAGACTGAAAAGGATTCACAACATCAATTAGCAGTTTGTTTTTTAACTAAATGAAGATTTATACAAACAAACAACAGAACACTTTGGGGAAGTATAGGCACATATTGCCACAGAAGGGTTTTCTACAGCACAAACAACGTCCATCAATTCTTTACTGTCCCAGCCTGGTTTTTGTGCAGCGACGGCAAAGCCCAGAGTCCAATAAACCGAAACATGAATTATCTGAACTCCTTTTTTCAAAGAGGAGGAGGAAATTACTTGCTGCTAAAGACGTTCAGGCTAGTCATTTTGCAAATGGTGCTATGAAGCTGATCAGAAGGGAATGTGTTGCAGCATAATTGCCCTATTTCAAAGCATTATCCTGTAGTAACAACCTGCGAGAGTGCTACATCCAGCAAGCACCTCAGTACATGCACATTCCAGAGAGAAGAACCCTCCTTGTCTGCTAATGCTGGAAGGCAGCCCATTAACCAGCTTGAGCCTTTTAGATCCTAATTTCAGGGCAGAGAGATAGCACTTGCTTCATTGGCTGCTTTTTCCAGTTATGACCCTTGAGATTAAGTCAAGCTCTGAGCCCTCAAGTGCTTTTCCAAAATAGAGACCAGCTTTTATTCAACAACATATTAGGAAAACACTTTCTGGTATCAGACCAAAGCAACGCTTACGTGTTAGCTTTTCAAAAGCTATTTTACTAACTCAGTAAAGAAATCTCTTTAATTTTGTTTTGTTAAAACAGAAAACATGTTACACCAGGCTGCAACTTATGAGAGCCATAGGTAGAGAATACTTCCCTTCCTCGCTGCTGGAATCTGTGCCCTGGTGTATTCATTTGTTTGCAACGGCAGAAAGTTGGTCCCGGATCCTTCCTAGACCTTCTAACATAGTGTCCAGGGTTTCTTTGCTCAGTTCCACAGTCAGTGCAGAAACGACAGGGCTATTTCCACATAAGGCAACATCTTCCTGAATCTGAAAACAGGAACACAGACGTTAGCTGTATGAAAAATTCATTCACGTGTTTTTCCAGTGCCACTACAAAAGTCAGTGTTTAATATATAGATTAAGAAAAATGCCTTATATTTGGCATCCAGCTCCATCCTGAAGGACCATGGCACATTTTCTAAGCTGTGTGCCTCACTAGCAAAGTGCAGTCCCATTGACAGAGTGCAAGATTTTTTTTTCCTCCTCCTCTGAAATCCACCCACTCCATCTTTACTGGTTGGGGGATCTAGAACTCTGTAGAATATAAGCAGTAAGTTTAGCTATACTCCCCAAATGATAGATATGGCCATTGAAGGAAGTTATTAGTAATCAAAAGTAATTTCCCAACTAATGCAGTCAGCTAAACATGCTGATGAGTGGCTTAGAATTAAAGGGTGATGACTTCATAATTTATCTTCTTTCTTTTTTCAGAGAACAACGGTGACCAGGAACAAATATCCTGCCTTCTTGCGTCCTCACGCAAAGAAAACTCTCCCTCACAAGAAAAAGAGGGCTTCCATCACAGACATCATTCTCAGGCTCTGTGGTATTTCAAAGATCACCTCCGACAAAGTCTGTTAATTGCCCACCAGGCAATACGCAAGCACCAGATGCCTGTCTGAACTGTTTTGCACTATGACTGGCAAGTCAGGTGTTGGACTTGTTTATTTTGATCCTGCATCCTTTACAGCCACTGACATTACCTTTAACTGAAGCAGGCAAGTAGGGACTACCATTCTGCTGATGCTGTCTGAAGACGTCTTGATGTCCACCCTCCAGTCCATGTCAACCAGCCGAGGCAGGGAGACTGAGGGATTAAAAAACGGGTCTGTTAGGCCCAGCAGCACATGATGACACCAGTCCCTGGAACCTGTGACTACGACCATGTGCATGCTTCTCCACTTCTGGCCCTGGGAAGTGTACAGCTTTAGTGCTACTCCATGGTTTCACATCATTTTTACTCTGCAATAAGCCAGTCTCTGAAGGCCTCTTCATGACACTGGAAGGATAAACAGGGCTCTCCCATCATCACATGCAAGGGTGGTATAGTGCAATACAAGCATAGGTAAATTCACAAAGCAGCTGGGAGAAGGAGAGCAGTAAGAGGTCTCGTCCACCTCTTCATTCCCTGCCTTGCTGCCTGCAACACGCAACTAGTGTTTCATTGTGAGTTGCTCTGGGACTTACATGCTTATTGCTCCATTCTGTAACCAAAAAGAAAGCACCAGGAATGCTCTTAAAATCCAGCAGCATAAAACATGTTATTTCAAGCTCCCCAACCTGTGAACCAAAGCATCCTGCAGTACAGCATCTGTACTGATAAACTGCAATCTTCACGTGTACTGCCAATTCATTAAAAATATTGAAGATACCATCCTAACTAGATGTAGCCTAACAGAAATCATTCAGCAGTCTGGTGCAATACTGACATCACTAGTTCTGGGCTGGAGATCCCATGAGCCTTCCAAGGGAAGGAGGGCAGGTCTGACTTGGCTGCCCTGCCAAGAAATTTGTGCAGCTACCTCGTGCAGGGAGGAGATGGGGATATTCTCCCATGATAGTGTGTACTTAATGGAGCTCACTGCACTATGAACCCTCAAGGGCCCCTAAGCACCGTGCAAACTGGCGTAAAACCTGAGATTAAGGTTCTCCCAACAAAACTCTGGCTGCTGCAAGTGCTCTTTGTCAGTTCCTGGGAGCACAATGTTTTTCAACAGTGTCTTTCAGTTGCCAGTAATAAATGTAAGGAACATTTGAAGAATATATTCAAGCAAAACTAAGGCAGGTATTTAGATGGGTGGCATGCAGGTATCTTTTCCCCTTGTTTGAATAAAAAAAAAAGTTTCCTACTTTCATTAAAAAAAAAATACATTTTAACCCAGAAAAAGAAACAGTATTGACATTTTCATCTCAGATTTACAAGTGTTTTCTCATACAAACTGCAAACCGGAGGAAAGCATAATTACTTATCCAACCAGGTAACAACAGCTAGTGTTAAAAGATGAGGCTTGAACCCTTCACTGCCCAGTGGTAAAGCGCAATTTACCACCAGAATCCAGAAATTTGGAAATGCCTGTAAGGTAAATTCCTTGTTTAAAATATATGTAATGAAAACAAGTTGTAAGATGCAGTTTAACAGGGCATACTTAAAGTCACTTCCACTTTGGTACTGTCATATTTATAGGACTCAGGAACACCTCTTGCACCTTTTTCCAACTCCATTTTCTGGTAAGAGCTGAGCTATACTTCCTATGTTTGAAAGGGCAGCATCCAGTTTCCTGGGAAAAAACAGTAAATTCTCACTAGAAGAAAGTCCAAACTAAGGACATGGAAACAAAGACAAACCCTTCTGGTTTGAAAGAGGTGTTTGCAGCTAAGGGACTTAACTGCTCTAACTATGTCAGAATAAATGGCTACAGTATGCTGAAGAAACATTATTCCTGTTTACGACAGCTAGGGATTTTCAAAGAAGTCTGAATGAAACATAGGACCAACCCCATAAAAGAACTGTGGGGAGGTGATCTTTCATTCTCAACTTAAAATCCCAGCAGTGGTGCTTGGTAGGTTTGAATGTCTTTGCAAAGCCTTATTGAACCTGCTTGTCAGCAGTTACCTGACATCTATTTAACGGTACCAGAGGCAAAGACTAAACCTCTGTTTAGTGCTAAGGAAAGAACTGTCTCAATAGGCAATTGCAGCCTGTCTGGATTCTGCCTATCGTAAGATGCCTGGTTTCTTCCCCAATTGTTGATCGCTAGCCTTCCGACTGACTCCAGATGCTCAAGTTGCTTCCTAACAGCGCTTACAGAAATTTCTCTTTCTATCTGGGGAAAGGCTCTCCCTCATCCTCCTGCTCCCCTAAGCAGAGCTCCAGGGGCAGCGCAAAACGGGCTGCCTTGCTCTTGCTTTTGGAACACATTGCAGTTTACAGTCTGTCAGGGCCAGCACTTGGCAGCATTTGCAACAACATAAAATGCATCTGTTTAGCCTTGTATGTTAATTTGCTATGGTTGACTGGGAGGGGTAGGAAACCATCCACGTTTTTATGTTAACACAGATCAATCAGTTGGAATGCCTGTTCTTTAAATCACTGCCTTGGTCCCTATGTAATATATGTCAGATACTTCATGAATACAATACTAAAATAATCCATCATTTCCTAGAAGACAATCTCATTCCAACAGGGTTAAATATTCATCAAATGAATACAAAGACATGAGTGTCAAAGCAGAGCTCCTGGATGGGGCTCCAAGAACCACACACCCAGTCTTGCTTCTGATTTGTGAAGACCTAGCTAGTGTGTTATGCTGGTGTGTCACGCTTGCTCCCAATGCATGACAATGTTCAGGATACAGGAAAAAGCATTGTGGTAACACTAGAACATTGTTTAGTGTAAGCAACTGCTGTATTTACTATATTAGCATTACACAACAGTTTCTTCCCTCTCCCTATTTATACTCCATTAAAACTTTGAGAGACAGTGTATTTCCAAGTCTTGCCATACTGTTTAGCTGTGGACATTATCTCCCCTGCAGGTAGAGAAAAGGGTAAGGAGGATCCATGCAGACCTCAAAGTACTCTGTTATGTATCAGCTGTCATTTGAAAGCCTCTAAGTAAAGCTGTAAAGAAAACCTCTTGCAGAGAAAACAAAGTGTTGTAGCTGCACAGAACACCTAACTGGAACATAACTCATTGCCCATGATGCTATTGTTAAAGCTTGCATTCCTTAATTACACCGCTGTTTAGAATGGTGAGGAAAAAGAAGAGTTATGAATATATGCAGTGTACTTCCTGATGCATGGAAGAAAAAGAATTGACTAGATGTGCAAATATAACTTATTTCCCAAAACACACATATCCTTCACAGTGCACAATTATTGAATATGGACATCACTTAATGACCTAAATGGGGAGGTCAGTGCTTCACTGAAAAGCTTTGCAAATACTTGCTATACACAGCACTCTGCAAGGTAGCAACAGACTGAACATTAAATGGAATTGCTTAAGGACTGGAAACAATTCAGCAGATCTGAATACAAGCTTGTTGGCCTCTGCTAAGCTGTGATGCCACAACCATACAGCTTCATCTAAGGCAAATGGGAGTATTCCTATACTATGTTATGAAAACATGTTGTGATGCACTATTCTAAACTCCAAGTTCCAATGACATCAGGAAACATTAATTGCATCAAGATGTGAATGACTACTCACTCTGACTTGCTTGTGCTTCAATCCTCCAAGAAGAGCTGTGAAAAAAAGTGAAGAAAAAAATCAGTATCACCAGTACTTTGAAAAAAAGAAAAAAGTTAGGGAAAGCATTCAGAGTGGCTTAGCCCTGACAGAAGGGTCACCAAGGCTGCAGCTGTAAGCAGGGGAGAGAGACTGCCTATGCTACCGAGTGCCGAGGAAAGGCTGTCACTGGTGGACAATGGTAGGCAAACTGGTGACCAACTATCGGTTCTTCTGTAAGTGTGGCTCACTTACAGCATGTACCTTTCTTCCCGGTTTTATCAAAGCAATGGGCTACCAAGCAGTGAGATGTACAAGCAGCAGAACTGCTATCCTCTGCCACCACCTCACGTATGCTCTACTGCATACAGTGCCTCCGCACCTAAGCCAGGGTGGTAAGCTGACAGGCATCTAGATGCTATCCAAACAGATTTTGTAATGCTGAAATCTAACCCTCTACATTTTATCATCATCTGTGGCATTTTTCTACCACATGGGTAAGCTGTTACAATAAAAGGGGCTTTGCATTATGTGAACGAGGCCCACAACCATTCCAAAAGTTTTGGGAAAACCCCCTGTGTCCATGGATGTGCTTTGTTCGCCATTCCACTCAGATGATTTATTTCACTCAACTCTGCTCATCCCAGCCTGTGTGATTATGCCCAAGGCACGCACAAAATTAATAGAAACAAGACTCTGCATTCTGCCAACCATCCACATATCAAACCAGATATATAGGCTTTAATTTTTCCACTGGAAGCAAGGGGCAGGTGGGTAGCACTCACATATTCTCCAAGATTATCTTAGTCAAAAGGTTTTTCAGATTTTGGTGGAAGTTTTCTGGAAAGAGAGAGAGGATATCTTCTGCCCTTGTCAAGCCGTGGTACACAACATGCCTGGTGAGGTTGTGCAAAGCAGATGCCAGCTGTAGGAAAGGAAAAGGAGAAAGGGCTCTGCTGGGTTGAAAAGCACTACATACGGCACAGGACCGGCCTTCAGTAGCCAGAAGAGACACAGCTTCCGCAGCGAGACCGACACCACCAGGGCCTTGGACATCCAAGTACCGCCTGACAGCCTTAACAGGTAAGGAGCCGAGGTCGTCGCTGTCCTCTAGCACGCCCACCTCAAGCACTTACCTTCTGCCTCCCTGCAAGGCCCCTCCGGAATGTGCCTCTCGGGAGGGGGCGGGGATCGCTTCTACCGAGCATGTTTCGCTCCAGCAGCGGCCGCGGTCCTTGAGACCCCCATGGGGCCCCGCACCCTCCCGAGGGCCCGGGCCAACCCCCGGGCCGGCGCCCGGGCCGCTCCTGGCGGATCCTCTCCTCCCTCCCTCCGCACGGCAAGGCCCAGGGGGGGCAGGTCCCGTCCTCCCGCTCCTTCCTACGCGCCCCGTTCCGGCTCAGTGGGAGGGGGCACTCCGAGGCACCCCGCTGGCTGGCTCTGCCTCCCGCCGGGACCCGGCGCTGCCCCGCCCGGCCCTACCTGCTCCGCTTCCTCGGGGCCGGCGGCGAGGTCGAGGCAGACGCGCTGCGCCAGCTGGCCGAGGCCGGCGGGAGCGCTGGAGAAACACTGCTGGCACAGCTGCCGCACGGCGTCCTTCGACGGCGCCTGGCGGGGAGCAAAGCGGGGGGCGCTCAGCCGCGGCCCGGGAGAGGCAGCCGCCGGCCCGGGCGCCCCGTCCCACAGCAGCTCGGCGGCCCGCTCACCTTCAGCAGGCTCTGCAGGGCGGCGAAGTCACCCTCCTGCAGCGCCGCCATCTTGGCGCCGTCAGCTGAGGCGGGCGCGCAGCTGCCCCCGACGCGACGCCGCCATCTTGGCGCTGTCAGCTGAGGCGGGCGGAGCCGGGGCCGGGGCCCGGGCCGGTGCGGCTGGGCAGGCCGGGAGCTGTAGTCCTGCCGTGGGAGGGGACTTCGCGTTATTGCGGGATCGGAGCCCGGCCGAAGGTTGAAGGCTTAGCGGCTCCTGCCCGCTATCGAGCGTGTGGGAGCGTATGCGCCTGCGGCCGGAGCCCGACAGGGTAGCGGGCTGAGTAACAGGCCTCGCTCTTTCCGATTTACTCAGTTTTTTACTGCCAATGCAAATCGCTGCGTTGGATGCAGAATTTAGCTGTTAATGGCTCTCTTTTCAGCCAGTGGGACCTGAAGGCAAAACATTTATCGTGCCGCTACTGCAATGATGTGGACCATTGTCTTAGGAAACTGTGTATCTTTCACTTTGTAAAGGATTTAAATAAGTCCTCTTTCTGAGAGAGAAATAACCCCATCCAGCCTGACCTTGAACACTCCCAGGGATGGGGCATCCACAACCTCCCTGGGAAACCTGTTCCAGTGCCTCACCACCCTCACAGGGAAGAACTTCTTCCTCACAACTAAATCTACCCTCTGTCAGTTAAAAACCATTACCCCTTGTCCTATCACTACATGCCCTTGTAAAAAGTCCCTCTCTGGCTTTCTTGTAGGCCCCCTTTCAGCACTGGAAGGCTGCTATGAGGTGTCCCCGGAGCCTTCTCTTCTCCAGGCTTCTCTTCATGATGGGGCCTTCGTGGGAGAGGTGGTGTGCTGCTGAGTTTAGGGGGCAGGACCGAGTGGGCAGTGAGTCTTGTGGATGGCAATAGCTTATCCAGGTGAACATACTATACAATGCAATCCTCTGATCAGAAAAGGAAAACAGGCTACACAGATGACATTGTTTATTCCTTCCTGAGAAGTACCTGAAGGATTTGGTGAAGGTGTCCCTGCTACTGGTGCTGCAGCAATCATTTTCTATGTACACAAATATGGCAGTTCTGTAAACTATACATTGGAATAGACCAGAAAGTGAAGGGAAAGGTGCTGGGATCCTAATTTTTGTTTCCAGAATGAAAGGTTTGCAGAGTTAGTGGGCTAAACAATAGCATCCCAAAGGAAAAAAAAATGGGGTAATGGTTAGAAGTCAGGGTTTAAGAGCTAGGAAACTGGAATAATGTTGTCTTGACCCTGCTTCAGTCTTCAGATGAATCAAGGTAGGTCACTTTTGTCACCTGAGTGACAGGAGGGTAATGTAACTAACTGTGTAACATGAAGTCCTGCATTAATAAATGTGGGCATTTAATGCCATGAGCAGTAAGGTTAGAGGTTGTGAAAGGATAAACAGAATGAAAAGAGTATGAAAAAACAACACTGTGTTAGAATCTGAGCAAGTAAGCCTAAAGGAAACAGGGATTGTTCACAGGATATCACTTAATACTGTAATTGCATCATTGACCTCCTGCTTGTCTTGTTCCCAAACCAATAAAACTAGCATTTTCTACAGCCAGAGGTAATCAGAATTTTTCTAAGCAGTAAAACTTCTGAAATGCCGTATCCAAATGTGGAAGAAGGTCACTGGGTTTTTTCAGGGCTTTTCTAAAGCAATGACTTTACAAGACTTACATAAAATCAGAGTGATCCATGCCTAGGTTAAGGACTTAATTGCACAGAGTAACTTTGTCAGACAAACAGGTGGAGAGAGATGCAAAGGGCAGGGTGGGGGGTGTAGGTAACTGTCATTGCTGACTATCACAGGAGTATGTGGCAAAAGAGAACATTTACCTGTGAATCACATACTCAGAACAAAGATGCTGCCTGCCAGTAACCACAGCTGGCATTGTACTGAATTTGCTCTCCAGTCCACCTCCTATTGCTGCCATTTCCTCACTCTGGGAGACTTCTAATTATGAGGAAATAATGACAGGTATGATTTAATATCATGGTCAGAAGCCGGCAGAAGTGCTTAGTAAATTGCTTTATCTGAGGGCGAGTAGATCTTTCTTTCTCTTTCTTTCTTTCTGTTCATTCTTTCTTTCTTTCTTTTCCTTTTTTCCTTTTCCCTTTCCCTTTTCCTTTTCCCTTTTCCTTTTCTTTTCCCTTTCCCTTTCCCTTTTCCTTTTCCTTTTCCTTTACTTTTTTTCTTCCTTTGGTACTGCCTGTAGCTGTCTTCGAGGTCCAGACCTCCAAAATCAGATTATAAGGGGTGAAGGGTGAGACTGCATCATGTAAGGAAGGCTGGCCCTGTGATCAGTGTGCTTATCGGGAAGTTTTGCAAAACACCAGTTCAATTATCTGCTGTGCCAGAGGCAATTCTCTCCCAGTCAAAAAAAAAAATATTTAGAGGAATAAGATGGATTAGATTATGTCCTTAGGTCTTCTCACAGGCCTTTTTTCCCATGATTTCATGTCTATATCACCCAGTGGGACTTAACTGTGAGTTCTGAGCCTGCAGATGCATCTGCACAGCACTGTATGCAGGAATTGACTTCGATCTCAAGAGCTAAACTGCTGTTAGTCCAGTCGTTGGGTCTGAAAATTAAACTCTGCTTCTGAGTTGGGCAAATTTGCCTGCACCCAGGTCTGGGTGATACAGCTGTAGTACTTACTGATTTGGCCCTCTCTTGGTTGAGCCAGCCTGGGGTATTTGCAAATCATCCTTCCTGAAGTAGTGCAGATACGTGTGCAGAAAAAACACATGGGCAATAGCACTGTAGGGGGCTGGGTGAGTAAGCAGTCTCTGGACTATGAGACTCTTAAATACTGTTGATAACTATCTAAATTCAGGATCTCCTGGACATGGGGACATGGGTGTATGGTTTTGTATACTTACCTGCTGTCTGCTGTTCTTGTCTGTGACCTCTATTCCCAGCCATGTAAAAAAGCCTCTGGAACTGCTATTTCACATGGGAAGAGAGGACCAGGGACCATGGCTGAGAATCACTTGAATGAGAAGGGAGGTGAGGCAAAAAGCGATGACTTCTGAGGGCTAGGTAGGAGGTTTCTGGTGAGAGTTGGGGATCTCCCAGGGCTTGCAGTTGGAGAATAGTTCTTCATTTGCCTTTTCACTTAAAATAGCAAGTGGTCCTAGTTTTCTGTATCTACTGCTACTTGGCAAGGAATAACTAGGGGAGATTCCCTTGTTGTCAAGTATATATACAGCTCTCTCTGCTGGACTCTGAGGGATTTAAACTTTTCCCTACCTGGAAAATATCAGGAGGGAAGTTGCCTGTGTGCCCTTTGCCTTTTTTGATGGAGAGGGACTGCCAACCCTTTTTTTTTAAAAAAAAGGAAAAAAATGAAAAAAGGAGAGGGTGGTAAGGGGAAGAACTGTGTGTATTTCATATATGAGGCCTTGAAGGAACTGTGTGCATCTCATGTATGAAGTATTTATCTTCCATGGAAGTCAGCTAGCATGACAGAATAAATTCTGTGGTACTGCAAGGCAAAAATCAAGAGATGGAAAGTCGAATGGAAGAATTTCAATAAATCAGTGTAAAATATGCTCTGTGTTTTTATACATAGCTATATAACTCCAATGACAAACACTTTGCAAAATTGTCATCTTTGTTATAGTCCATCAACTAAAGTGAGAGCCCAAAACAAATGTATCTGAGATGGACTGTCTTGTGAGGCAAAGGCAGTCTTGCTGTTCCTAATATATTCAAGGTAAAAAATAAGCATAAAAAAGCAAGCAAATAACTTGAAAAAAAAAAAAACATTCCAGCCAGTCCTTTTTCTTTCTTTCTTTCTTTCTTTTTTTTCCCTCCCTTGAGAAGTAAAAAAGGAAAGGAATATATTTAGCTTTCCTACAATTCTTGGCTGGAGAACTGTAACCTTTTACACTCCAGGGAAAGAAGCACACAGTTCTAGCTCACTTTGGCCCTTCAAGGCTCCCTGGGAGAGAAATCCTTGGGATATTAAGGATTTGATGGGAAGAACTATTAGGTTTTTCCTTGCAGAGTAGCCTGTATTCACTGGACCACCTGTTGCAGAACAATGGTCTCTTCCTTATGGGCTTTCTGCTGCAAGATAGGGCTGTACTCTATAACCACACCCTGCTGGGTGTGTGCAATTTCCATGCTGCAAGGAAAAGTGAAGCTGTTCTCTTGCCCTGAAGGAAAGAACTCCATACTTGGTGATTCTGGTTAGAGATCAAGTAAGAAAAAGTGTGAGACATATCTTTTCCTCAGTTATTTTTGCATTATTTTGTTTTAATGGTGTTTCTTTAGCAACAAAGAACAAATAATAGGAAAGAAATCTTCACAGAGCATGCAGGCATGACTGGGCTGCCTATTTGAAGTCATATTCTCCAACCAGGACTTTCCTGAAATGTCTCCAACTTTCTAAAGTCCCATTTATACTGTCTCACATATCGATGGATACGTCAGTCTTTCCATGCCAGGGCTAGGGCAGAAGTTTCTTTTTGTTGTTACTGGGAATCATGCTTAGATGTATCACCAGGAGGGCACATTTCCCCCTAGATGTCTGGTTGCATCAACACTAGTAAACTAAACAGTGGCAGGGAACATTCCTGAGGCCTTTACTGTTAAATTGCTAGTGCTTTTCTTGGCATGGTTTCCACACATACTGACTGTCACCCTCCCAAGCAGCTCCAGGGTATGGGTCAAGAGTCGGCATGGACTGGGAAGCAACCCCAACGAGCAGTGTGCATGTGGCCACCCTATCCATGAGGTCAAGAGCCGAGCAGCTCTTGCAAATCGTCCAATGCCTATTGGTCTCTGGGCCAAAACATGGTTCAGAGCATGTTTAATTTACTAGCAGAAAACTACCTTTCACATTCCTGTCCTCACTCCTTTTGCTCCAGTTAAAATGAGCTTTCCAGCAGAAGTGGTCTCTCTGTTCCACCTAACCCACTACATGAACATCAGTCACCAGAGGTTACCACAGTCCTCCTCAGCTCTTGTGCCTAAGGGCAGAGAGAGACTGCAGTTCATAAGCAGGCATAAAAACTTAAAATCCAGGATTTTAATCCTCAGGCTACAAAACATGGGTTCTTTTAGCTATGTTGGCAGAGCCCTGTAGGGGAGGTGCAGAGTGCCCAGGTCAGAGGTGTTTTTCCTGTCCATGGGTTACCTGCCTGCAGACTGCCTGCATCAGCTTGGGGCAGGCTCTCGTCCATGCTGGAGGTGCTGCCAGCAAAGCTATGACCTTTTTTCTTCATATTTCTAGCTAGCCTCACCATGTTGACAAAACTTTGTAGACAATTTTGACTCTTCCCATATCTAGTAAGGGAGTGGCCTTCAATTTTAAATATGATTAAAAACTGCCCTGGAGCATAAGCCAATAGCAAGTGTCTTGGCATCCTGACTCAAAAAGTGAGAATCAAGCATGTCCTGGTTGACCTTGGGGTAATGACCAATGTAGAAACTGAGCAGCAAACAAGATGGATTCTCTTTCCATTCAAAGCGTGGGAGAAAAATGGTTGCAAAATGGATGGAGCAAAAAACCGACAGTGAATAAAACACAGGTTGCTTAAGCTGCCAGCTGATCCTTTATTAGGATGCAGAAAGCCTCTGACTTCAATAGGAAATGTAGATTCCTAAGGACTTATTAGTCATAAAAATAGTGACAAACTTAGAGAAATCGTAATAGCCTCCTCAACCAGGAAGATTGAACTGGCTTGAAATGTGAAACATTGCCAGCATAAAAATGTTGGCTATATAAGCAGACACCATACTGACAAAACACTTGAAGTAGAGCCAGCTGCATCAAAAGAAAAGTATTTTGCTATTTAAGATGCTCAGGAACCTGCGTGATTAATGGAAGCTGAAAAACTCACTAGATGCTGTGAGAAAGCCTTTGTGCTAATGTAGCTGCTTTAACATAATCTCAAAAGTATAGAGACACCTTTAGAACATAAAGATCTGTTTCCAAACTGTAGTTGTTTCAGGTGCTTCTGATAGCTGCTTTGGCCCTTTCGTGCTTATTAAATGCTTGTGCCAGACATGAGGTAGCTGTGGTTAGATACCAGCAGGTCTTTAAAGAGACACAAGGATCCACCCCTGCTGAGAGTACTGCAAGTCAGGATTTATGTGGACCTAGAACTCAAACACATGCAGATGTCCTGAAGAAGGGCTTGTGGGGACCAAATCTTGTCTGTAATTTTCCAGCTATAACAATTGGACTGAAGGAAAAAGCACTACATTGCTGTAGCATTTTCCAGGTAGTAGTGGTTATTTTTAAAGTTGCTAGTGAAGGCAATACAAGGAAAATACCCTGAGTACCCAAGTATAAAATAATACATTTGTTCTTGTTATTTATGTTATGGGTACAGTGAAGGTTTTCACAGTTCATACACAGAATAGAAAAAAAAAATTGTCCATAGCCCCTAAGCTCTATGTAGCATACGTACTTTGAGACTTGCTTATAAAAGATTACCAGTTAGAAACTTTGTGTTCTCTCTCTTTTTGTTTCTTACTAGATAAGGTAAGGAAAATGCATAAGAAACTTGTACGATTGTGTTGCATATTCAGCACCAGAAATCCCTATGCCAGAAGTTCTCCAGCTGTATACTGAAAGAGCTCCTCTGTGATGATATTTGGCGTTAAACTGCTGGGGGACAGAGATGGAAAATGGCTGGCAATTCTGAAAAAAAATAAACAAAAAGGTGAGGAAACTCCTCTTGTATTTTCTTTTTCTTTTTTTTTTTTTCCCCCCCTACCAGAAAACTTCTGGAAATTCTGACAAAATTTAAATATATACATACAGGAACAAAACTATTTACTACTTTAGGAATGAGGTATGCATTGTTACCAATATAGCTTGCATGCAGAGATGTCTGCTAAGAATATTTATGGCATAACATAGTACCAATTCTTCACTTCAAAGTAGCTATTCACATACCTATTACTAGAGATGGAATCCTGCTACCGTGGGGGTATTTATTGTCTCTTTTTCCTGTTGATCTCTCTAAAGTGGAGGGATATCTTTCACAATGGAAAGCATTAATATTGTGGACTTGTAAACAGAATGGAAAGTCATAGCCATAGGGTGGAGAATTAATATGCAAATTAAAACTATGACTTTCCTACGTATTTTCATTGCACTCTGATTAAAGAGACCACAGCATTAAAGACTGGAAATAAATCTGGCCTCCACTATGTGAGAACTGTAATTGCTCAGTACCAGTAATTATACAATGTGTTGTCTTTATTTGAAATAGCTAACAGGAAGAATTCTAAAGGCCTGTAGTGCAACAATAATAATATAATTTTTAAATTCACTCTAAAATTTCTCTGCATTGTGAGTGAAAATATTTAATATCAAAGCAGATTTTTTTCCATCTTCCAGAAAAGAAATAATATTTTTCCTTGTCTTGCATTAAAAAAAACCCCAAAAACCAGGGAGCTTTGCTTGCACCTTTTTCCTTTACTTCCATATGTTCACGTCACAAGGTGGGAAGCTGATACAATGTCAACAGCATCCTAATGCTTATAAGAAAAAGGAAATTCTTAGCAAGTTGCTTATCCTTTTCCAAATTAGAAGATGCAGGACTTAGGTCCTAAATTAATGCAGTAGAGATATGACATCGAGTATATGTTGATCAAAGTGGATGTAGATTACATGGTGATCCAGAGAAAAGCTCTGCGCCCCAGCCAGTCTGCAGGTAAGCCCTGCAGAGTTTCAGGGTACAGGATTTCCAAACGGTCACCCATCTGCCTGCCAGCACTTATCAACTCCACAGGAGAGTCAGCAGGAGAAAAGCCTGCTTATACAGCATCCACTGCAGTGCAGGCTGATGAATTAGCTTCAAAACATCTTTGTCTTCAGCCAGTTAGACAGGAGACATGGCACTGGCGTGTTAGAGCAGGAGGCACACCTTCTTCCCTTCTGGCAATCCTGCTGCAGAGACAGCTGTATCCTGTAGAGGGAGAACGAATCGGAGTTACTATTTCTCTGCACACTACAGCAAGATTTGTCACAGCTGGCCTGTCAAAGCCCTTCGATTTCTCCTAGGTAAAAGATTGGCAAGACTACTTATATCTACTTTTGTGAAGGAATTTGAGATTTACAGACAGAAAGCGTTAGGCAAGCACTAAGTATATTTGTCATTTTGAAATAAAGCACTAAGCAGTTGAAAATACTGAAAAGCTACACAAATGAGACTACTTGAAAGCAACCTTTGAATACACATTGATTTAGACACCTTTGCAGGCCTGAAAACAAGGCTCTTGCATCTAGCATTTTGACAGATACTTCTTTTTACTGCAGTTCAGACAAATTGATTAGTCTGCGTGACTGGGGACAGTTTCTGTATTGATCACTGGACCTGATAGGTAGTCCTTGCCTTAAGGACATGTCTGTGTTAGATTCTTTTTGTCTTAACGTTTCCTACATTTATTTCTGTTGGTGAAACCCATTAATTTTGTGAGAGTAGGGTAGGACCGTTTGCGGTACATCATGGGCATGATTAGCAATGTTGGCCTGACTGCATGGCTGTGCACCCTATTGTCAGTCTGTTGTCTGTCGCAGTGGCTAAACAAAGTGCAGGTAATGCAGAATCAAGATCTTTCCTGTTTGCACTCGTGTGGCCTTTGGCCCCATCTATACTCACTGTCTACAGCTGTTTAGCTGTCATCCTGACAGGTTTTTATTGTTATGATTTTTTACGGAACGGAGCAAAACCATGTGGTTAATACTCAGATTTGTACTCTTCAGTGTCAGTTATCTATCACGTTTCAGATTACATTATTCCTTCCTCCCTGGCCTCTCAGCTGAAGCAGCTAGTGCCTTTTCAGTTGAAATTGCTGATACTTGAGACTCTTCAAATAGGACTGCAGATGAGAGGGTGAGACCACTGCTGACAGATGGGATCTGTAAGGCTCTGTGCTAACACATGCTCTCTGTGTGCTATGTAAGTCTGTGGACACTTGTCGGTATTAAAACTGGAAAGTGAGTAGCCTAACACTGTTGTGAAGAAGGCATTGCAGATTAACAGTTCATCTAAGGTAATTTTCCTCCCTCCCTGCTGCAAGACAGTCCCTAAAATTTGATAGACAGGTCAGACTGTGCCAGTTCATGAGATTATGAATGTGTTCAAACTGCAAAGTGTCATTGGGACAAAAAGAAGCTGGGTATTTTCCAGCAGAAAGCATTTGGCCTAAGCATAACACCAAGCTTTTATGACTTCTTTCATCCAAGGTCTCATGCAGACGTAACGACCATTCATTGACGCTCACAAAACTGGGAGAAAATTCTGTGTAACATGGCTTAAATCAATGGAACTGCATCTGCTTTTTTAAAGCAAATCAAAGCATGCTTTGAAACATTTCCCTTGAGGTATTTGCAACACTGACACCATAGCAGAGTTAGTTCTAGCCAGACAGAAGGAGCAAGCCGCCAGGGACAAAAGCAAGACGTTTAATCTCTCATATAAAAGCAAAAAAGTAAACAAGCCGCAGAGAAGGATAAATATAAAGTTTAAAACTCATTGAAGGGGACATTCAAGGGTCGGCGACGAGACCAGCAGCGGCGACGGTA